>SJXQ01000794.1:196823-225050 GCA_006408695.1 Aepyceros melampus | reverse complement strand
AAAAAAAAAAGAATATTCTGGATCAAATGTCAAATTTAGTGACTATAGTATACTCCCTTAATTAAATATTTATGATTAAATGAATAAATGAATATTGGAATTCAAAAAAAAATGTTTACTACTATGATGTAATGCATTTAGAATGACTTGTACTGAAGTTGTAGTTGTTAACAGTGGGGTGGGGTGGATGGATATGTGGCTGTAGCCAGATCTTTAATGTGTTAATACTTTTACAATAAGGAAATATGTTCACGTTACTTGTATAATTAAAAAGGAATTTAATAGATCTTAAAAGCAGATATATTGACTAAAATTTTAAGACAAATATTATAAGCAGGGCTGCCCTTGGACCTGGGCAGAGGGGATCTTGCCCTGACCCCTGTGTTTTAGAGAGTCCTGCATCTTAGAGAACACATGGACAGCTTTGTCACTTAGGAACAGTATGATTTAATGCTAATTAAAAACCCAAGCATCTGCTTTTGTGAAGAGCTCCATTCAAGTCCTAGGGAAAAGATTCTGCAGGTGTTTTGCCCTTGAACAAAGGCAACTGCCCCCAAATGCCAGGAAGGGTGAGGCTTGTGATGCTGCCTGTGTGGGAGCTGCTTTATTACATAAGGATTTGAGCAGCAGAGCACTGAGGTAGAGAAGAGACAATTTAATTAATTTATCATTAATTAACTTACAATAGATTCTTGTATAAAGACTTATTGCTTCCCAGTAGTGCCAACATTCATTTTCTTCTCTTTGTGTTCCAATCTTTGGTTCCAGGGATATCGTAAATTAGCATGGTATTTGCAGTCGTTACACATGGCAGCTGGAGAATAGTCTGCAATATTAAAACAATGCATGAAGAAAAAGGGAAAGTGTTAGTTGCTCAGTCATGTCCAACTTCTGAGACCCTATGGACTGTAGCCTGCTAGGCTCCTCCATCCATGGAATTCTCCAGGCAAGAATACTGAAGTGGGCTGCCATTCCTTTCTCCATGGGATCTTCCCTACCTGTGACTGAACCCGGGCCTCCTGCATTGCGGGCAGATTCCTTACCATCTGAGCCGCCAGGGAAGCTCGAAGCACTGCATACTATTTTTCTTTTCTTTTTTTTGCATACTATTTTTCAACCAATGAAACATGATGTCTATTTTTTTATATAGGCACCTGCATGGAAACTGAATGCTAAAATTATGAGTAGTTTTACTTCCATAGTATATATTTAATATGCCTTGATTATATTTTCAAAAAATTAAATGACCTTAGTTCTAAGTACTTTTGATTTAAAAGTTTTATCTTCATTGATTAAAAATTTTATTTTTGCCCATATATACCCTATGCCTCCCCCCCTAACACTTTGGAATATGTTAGGGAAAAAACCCCTATTTTAAAAGCGTAAAATAATTTCAATTTAAACATTTTATTGTTTTCTTTTAACTTGTATTTTTAATAAAAAGTTATTCCAATTTTGTACATTGGAATATTATTACATTCTGATTATTTAATCATTTAGGTCACTGCTATCAATAGCACAGAAATCATGTGAAAATTGTAGAAGTATAATTATGATTTCCCTGAAATGAAATTGAGAAACAATTTATGAAATAAAGGTAATTAGTAATAACGCATATCTTTCTGACTTATCAATGTTAGAGCATTAATTGAACATCCTGATTTGGGAAATAATACATTCAGTTGTGTTTGACATTTTGCCAACCTTCAGGCACACACAAGTGTAACTTTGGGACTTCCCTGGGAGTCCAGGGACTGAGACTGTGCTTCCACTTCAGGGGATGGGTGTTTCATCCCTAATTGGGGAGTAAGACCCCCACCCACTGCTCGCAGTGTGGCCAAAACAAAATAAAACACCCAAACCTAACTTTATACGTGTTTTAGGTTTTGTCATTATAAAAATGTGCTTGTATGAGTAGGAGGATAAAACACATTTAGCAGCCTGAAAGCTTTGAGTTTTCAGGCTAAAGAACAAGACTCTCCCCCTGAACTTTCAACCTGAAGTCTCGTACATGACAGAGGTGGGTCTGAGAGTACACATTGTCTTAGGCCACTGGGACTACTTACTCTGGACCACTTATTTGCCAAGTTCCTTGCCTCATCCCAAACTGCCCAGGTTGACCCATACACTGCTCGCAGTGTGGCCAAAACAAAATAAAACACCCAAACCTAACTTTATACGTGTTTTAGGTTTTGTCATTATAAAAATGTGCTTGTATGAGTAGGAGGATAAAACACATTTAGCAGCCTGAAAGCTTTGAGTTTTCAGGCTAAAGAACAAGACTCTCCCCCTGAACTTTCAACCTGAAGTCTCGTACATGACAGAGGTGGGTCTGAGAGTACACATTGTCTTAGGCCACTGGGACTACTTACTCTGGACCACTTATTTGCCAAGTTCCTTGCCTCACCCCAAACTGCCCAGGTTGACCCATGGGAAAACAAAGAGATTAACTCCTGAAGCATGACCAAGAGGCTGGGCACCTGGGAGTTTGGACCCTTCTGCCTTTTCTCTTTCTCCCTGCAGCTTCTTCACTCGCCTCCTTGCCACAGCTCATGGGGATGTTCTCCTGAATCTTTTGGTGAAGCCGTAGCCTCTTCCTCTCTTCTGTTCTGCTTCGATAGAGCTCATCCTTTCAGGTGATTGCCAACTAATTCCTGCTAAATTCTTAGCTGATAATTAAAATCTGAACCAAAATGGGTTTCAGGAAAATGCTTTCTAGAGAT
This sequence comes from Aepyceros melampus, assembly GCA_006408695.1. Classification (NCBI taxonomy): domain Eukaryota; kingdom Metazoa; phylum Chordata; class Mammalia; order Artiodactyla; family Bovidae; genus Aepyceros; species Aepyceros melampus. Next base: position 222,327 of record SJXQ01000794.1, on the reverse strand, counting down.
TGTTGAAATTATAAAGGGCAGTGTTTTTCACTGTGTCCTCAGAGTTGAATTTAGACATTTAAAACCATTGACTGAAATCATGAAAGGTTACTTTTCAGAAATTTCCTCTCAGTTCTCTGATCATCTTGGAAAGAATGCTTCAATTTGTTGCCAGTGTGTATGCTAATGTCTCTTATAGGCAATTCTTGTCCCTCCCTTTTTATTTAAAATCAACTTTATTGAGATAAATTCACATAAAATAAAGTGCACCAGTTTTAATTGTGGTGAACTTGATAAGTGTATACAAATAACCACCAACAAAATCAAGACAGAGCATTTCCATCACACCTGACTTCCTTGTGCCCTTGATGGTCAATCTGTCTCCACCTAGGCCCCAGGCAATTACTGATCTGTTTCCATCACTCTAGAGTTGATTGCATTTTCTAGAATTTAACGTATATGGAATCACCCAGGATATCTGTATTTTGTGCCTGGCTTCTTTCATTCTATATAATAGTTTTCAGATTCATCTATATTGTGTATATTAGTAGTGTGTTCGTTTTTATTGCTAAGTAGTGGTCTTTTGTATGGGTATATAAAAATTCGTTGCTCTGTTCACCTATTCATGGCTATTTGGATGTTTTCAGTTTGGGGCAGTCATGAATAAAGCTGCTTTGAACATTTGCATGCATGTTTTGTGTGGAAATATGCATTCATTTCTTTTGAGTAAGCAGCTAGGATTGGAATTGCTGGTTCTTATAGTATCTGTATGTTACCTTTATAAGAAGCTGACTTGTATCATTTTATACTCCCACCATCGGTTTGTAAGAGTTCAAGTTGCTCCTCATCTTTGTCAACACTTGTCAGTGTCAATCTTTATAATTTTAGCTATTTAGTGGTTGTGTGTGGTATTCCATTGTAATTTTAATTTGTGTTTCCCTGATGATAATTGTGCTTATTTCCCATTCATATATCTTCTTTGGTGAAGTGTCTATTCAAATTTCTTGACCATTTGTTTTATTCTCATTGAGTTGTAAGAATTATTTTATATATTTTGGGTAGATATAAGTTTTGTAAATATTTTCTTCCAGCCTGTGGCTTGTATTTTTATTGTCTTAACAATAAAAAGTGGTTTTTGAAGCACAAGATTTAAATATTGATGCAGTCCAATTTATTAATTTTAAAACATTAAAAAAAATCAGTTGTGTTTTTTGTGTCTTACTTAAGAAATATTTGCCTAACCCAAACCCCCAAATTTTTTTTGGTTTCTTTTATTTGTAAGTTTTGTGGCATTAACCCTCTCTTGTGTGTGTGTGTGTGTATGTGTGTGTGTACAGTTGCTCAGTTGTGTTTGACTGTGATCCCATGGACTGTAGCCGCCAGGCTCCTCTGTCCATGGTATTTTCCAGGCAAGAATACTGGAGTGGGTTGCTATTTCCTACTCCATAACAATAGCAACAACAAAATAAATCTGACCTTAGACACTGACACTGAACTTGGAGATATAAAATGGCAGGAAGTTAATGCTTGCTGCCCATCAGAGATGGCATGCTGGAGGTTAAGTTGTAATCTCTCTGTAGGACTAGTTCTTATAAAGTGAAGACAGGATATCCCTCTTGCTGATACGGAAAGAAGAAGTATTTATTGATTTTATACCAGATGCCCAGGATCCAATTCTTCTGTCTTTTGATTGACAGTGTGACCCTTACCTGAGATGCATCCCAGTTTCAGCAGATAAGACAACATAATTGTGCATTTATTTGCCACCTGCCTTCCATAGACACAGGTGGAACTCAAGCCGAGCACAAAGCTGAGTCAGGTCAGAAGGGCATCAGTGTTCATAGTCTGAGTCTATTCCCCAGAGCATATGGTCTATTTCAGGAGACAAAGACTTGATTAACCAAGCTGGCCTGGTTCCAATGGGAAACACAGAGCAAGAGTGTTGCGCAGGGCACATAGGACTGGTGGGCGGGTTGTGTGATTTAGTGTTTGGCAAGTTACCCGAGGGTCAGCTGCCCCTGAGCACAAAGCTGAGTCAGGTCAGAAGGGCATCAGTGTTCATAGTCTGAGTCTATTCCCCAGAGCATATGGTCTATTTCAGGAGACAAAGACTTGATTAACCAAGCTGGCCTGGTTCCAATGGGAAACACAGAGCAAGAGTGTTGCGCAGGGCACATAGGACTGGTGGGCGGGTTGTGTGATTTAGTGTTTGGCAAGTTACCCGAGGGTCAGCTGCCCCTCTTCCCCAATATCAACATGGAAAATGGAGCATTCACAGCCATTTTGCTCCACTTACTGAAGCTGCGTCGCTTATGCTTCGGTCGGATTTGCTGAGCTGCACCTCCTTTTGGCTCACGTGCTAATAGATTTTTGTTGAACTGCCCTGCACCGCATTCCTCCAGCAATCAAGCTGTTACACACATTCTACTCCTTGCTTCACGTGGCAGCTCTGTGGTGGCACAGTCACCAGGGGCTGTGCTCTCTGGAGTGGGGTTCCCATCATTGTCTAAGTCCTATCCAATCTTGCCTTCCCGAGGTGCACAGTCTGGGAGATAAGGGCTACCATTCACGAAAACTAGCTTCTGATTGTTATCAGGCAGTTTATTCTGAGAGCATTTCCCCCCATCATTGTTTGTGAAATTGATTAAGACTGGCTAAGTAAAATTAGGAAATGTTAAAACTCTGAAAGAATCGTGGTGAAGAAAGAAACCTTAATTTATCTTAGCATTTCCAATGAATTCGTATCTCAGATGAAAAATAATGTACAGCATGAGATTCTTCCACTAAATAAGAAAACTGTGTATAGATGTGCATAGGTGTGTGTTTGTATAGGGTGTGTGTGTGTGTGTGTCTGTGTGTGTGTGTGTGTGTTTATGGCCAGGGCGCTCTCCCCAACACTGATGTTAACTCAAGAATATCAGGCTGGGACTTTCCTGGGGGTCCAGTGGTTAGACTCTGCTCTTTCAGTGCAGGGGGTGCAGGTTCGATCCCTGGTCAGGGAACTAGATCTCACATGCTGTGTGGCCAAAAAAAAAGGAAAAGAATTTTAGGCTGGTTATTAGCATTGAATTTGACCTTGAAGCTCACCCAACTTCAAACCTTAAATTTTGCAGGTGAGGAAGCTGGGCTCAGAGTGGTGAGGTGGCCATTCTAAGATTCCACAGCCTCTACGTAGCAGTGACCAGAGGAGCTCAGATTCCACGGTTTTAATCTTTTGAGGGGTTTCCTTACCTAGTGTAAAAAGTGCATGGCATAGGGTTGTTTTAAACGGTTTCTTTTCACAAAGCTGTCTTTCTCTGATTAGAATTTGACTTGCCATCCTCGTTTGCTCAGGACACAGGGTCTCTGGAAATCAGGACTTCGGCAGAAACCAGGGAAGTTCAGGAAAACCTGGATGAGTCTGTGACCCTGTTGCAAGAGTTTGCAGCTTTTCATCTGGATGGTTTTGTCCTGTTTCCTGGTGACCTGTGACTTCTGGCCTGCACTACATGAAAGGAAACAGATAACTCTGTTCTGTGACAAAGAAGAGACAAGTTGTGACTCTCTCTGGGCTATGAGCACCCAAATCCTGCTCCCCTACACCCAATTCAGTCTGTCCTTTCAGGCTCAGTCACCTCCTTTCCCACCTTCCCTGACCACTGTGGTGGTTGTCAGACACCTCACTGATCGGCAGGAATGATTTCTGTACGAACCATTTCACCCTATGCCATCAAGCACTGCAGTGATTTAACCAAGGTCTCTGATTTCACGTGGACAGGTTTTATCCCTTCGAAGATTCTGTGACAAAGAAGAGACAAGTTGTGACTCTCTCTGGGCTATGAGCACCCAAATCCTGCTTCCCTACACCCAATTCAGTCTGTCCTTTCAGGCTCAGTCACCTCCTTTCCCACCTTCCCTGACCACTGTGGTGGTTGTCAGACACCTCACTGATCGGCAGGAATGATTTCTGTACGAACCATTTCACCCTATGCCATCAAGCACTGCAGTGATTTAACCAAGGTCTCTGATTTCACGTGGACAGGTTTTATCCCTTCGAAGATCTTGAGAGCCCCTTGAAGGCAGGAGGTAAGGCCACTGTCCTTGGACAGGTGAGGATCCTGGCCTCTGGAGCCCGTTTGGTTTAGAGTCCTGGTGCTCTGTGCTTCGTTAGTGAAATGATCTGGGCAAGTCATGTAAAGCTTTGTTTCTCAGTTTACTTCTGTAAAATGGGGAATAATAGTACTCACTTCTGGAGGTGTCATGAGAATTCACTGATACCCACAAGTTGCATACAGCAGTCCTGACACGTGGCACATTAGCTACCATGAGTGAGGCCTCAGTAGATTCTGTGCTTGTTGGCTGATTTGAATGCATGTTCACATGGCTAATTTCCTTCCCTTTAACTTTGACTTGCAAGCTCTGCACTTTGAAAGGGAGCCTTGATGACCTAGAAGAGTGGGATGGGAGTGGGGAGGGAGGCTCCCAAGGGAGGGGATATATATAATTATGCTCATATGCGTTGCATGACAGAAACCAACACAACATTGTAAAGCAATTATCCTCCAATTATAAAAGATAATTTTTTGAGAGAAATTGCAATGGAATTAAAAAAAAAAGTGATTCTGGCGGTGGAGAGCATTCCTTGCCACCTAGGCTGTTAAAGGATTCTGTGGGGTTTGTTAGAATTCTAACTGCAGCGGAGCTTGCCTTGAAATAGAATCTTTAAGCATAAGGCCATCTGAGAGTGTCTGCTTGAGATTACTCTTTATAAATAATGCTTTTCCATCTTTGAACTGACCATTTAATATCAGAAAGTTATCAATTAAAAATAGTTTAAGAGCATGTTAAAAGGACAGCTAATTTTAATTCATTGGAATGGATCTTTATTTTATTTGATACATAATTTGAATTTTATGGCTGAAATAAAAGGTTAAAGCTGATAGGTAACTGAAACAGAATATGTACATCATGGGAACTTAACTTTTAATTTTTTATATAACTTGGTGTAATTAATAAAACATTTCTTACAGCAGAATTCCATGACTGCATGAATCCATGAACTCCCTGAGTGTCAAAGCAAATCAGATTACTTCAATCCTCATCTAAAGAATAAAACTGTTCAAATAGCAGGGGCTGGTAAATTCTTGACTTTGGAACAAAGAATCTGGACCGTCTTTGGAAGAGGGAATAAACATTTTCTGCATTCTCTTCACCTGCAAGAAATCCAGCCAAAGCTGATGACAGCGTATGTTAATGTACTTGTCTGCCCAGCCCCTTCACCCTCTTCCTATGTTAAGTGAGGTTTCCCTCGTGGCGCAGATGGTAAAGCATCCGCTTGCAATGCAGGAGATGAGATAGAATTTGATCCCTGGGTTGGGAAGATCCCCTGGAGAAGGGAATGGCTACCCACTCCAGTAGTTTTGCCCCGCAGAATTCCACAGACAGAGGAACCTGGTGGGCTGTAGTCCACTGGGTCACAAAGAGTTGGACGTGACTGACTGACTAACACTTTGACTTTCTGTTAACGGAGCACCTCCTCCTTCTTTGGGGTACAGCCCTTTCTCCCCTCCAACTGTGTACTGGGGGCTGTCCTTCATAATACCCCCAATTCCTGACCCCTGCCATAGGTACCTGGTCAACCTGGGTCCTACATGTCTGTATGAGTTTCTAGGCCTGCTATAACAAAATGTCACAGAGCAGGTGGCTTACCGTAACACCTTTAGAAGTAAAAACTCAAGATGTTGTCAAGCTTGGCACCTCTGGGAGGCCCTGAGAGGAACCCGCTCCACACCTCTCGTACCTTCTCGTGTGTGTGTGTGTGTGTGTGTGTGTGTGTGTGTATGCTCAGTCTTGTCTGACCCTTTGTGACCCCATGGACCGTAGCCTGCGCATGGGATTTCTCAGGCAAGAATCCTGGAGTGAACGGCCATTTCCTTCTCCGGGGATCTTCCTGATCCAGGCACAGAACCTGTGTCTCTCGAGCTGCCTGCATTTGCAGGCAGCTTCTTTACCGCTGCACCACCTGGGAAGCCATGGCTTTCGGTGGTTGCTGGTGATCTTGACATGCCTTGGTTTGCAGATACATCTGTCTAATTTCAGCCTCTGTCATCACGTGGTATTCTCCCTGTGTGTGTATGTCCGTGTCCAAATTCCCCTCATCTTATAAGGGCGCCAGCCACTGGATTAGAGACCGCTCGGATCCAGTGTGACCTCTTCTTAATTACATCTGCAAAGAGCCTGTTTCCAAACAAGGTCAGATTCTCATGATATCAAGAATGACTTGAATCTGTCTTTGGGGGACAGAATTCAACCCACCACACCTTCTTCTCCATGGTGAGTGGTCTAGTGATAATCATTGTACCCAAACTGGGCCAGTTGGAGTCTCCCATTGAAGCTTTGGGGAATATCCTTTTTTCCCCCTCTCTTCCTTCCTTTCTTCTTCTTCTTTTTAATAAATATTTATCTATTTATTTACTTGGCTGTGTAGGGTCACACGGGCTTATCTGCCCCATGGCATGTGGGATCTTAGTTCCCGCACTGGGGATGGAACCCACATCCCCTGCGTTGGAAGGCAGATTCTTAACCACTGGATGATCAGGAAGTCCCCATTCTTGCTCTCTGCTTGAGATAATCGTGGCTGAGCTGCTGGCCATCATGATTCCAGCCTTGTGGAGAAGGTTGCCTGAGAGGGTGGAGCCAGGAGCAGAGAAAAGCAGAGAGAAAAGACAGTCCTGATGGCATTCAGCTTATTAAATCCCGACTCCGATTTCCTTGGCTTTCTCACATGAGCCATGAGACAATTTGAGATAATTTTTCAGTCATTCTCAGCCTAAGGACCCTAAAATAATACAATTTAAACAGGTTCTAGGATTTTGTAAGAAACTACCCTAAAACGGGCATGCTGTCTCCCGGAAAGCGAGGGCTTAGCCAAGTTCGCTCCAGTGCGCCTTGGCAAGTAGTAATGTGTGTGGGCAGGGACAGCTCCTGTCTTCCAGGTCATGTAGAGAGGCCCACTTGCTCTGGATCAGCACAGAGGTGGGTTCAAGCTCTGACTTCATTTATTTTTCTTTCCCTCTGTTGATGCAGTCCAAGCATGGGTTGGAAAAGAATTTCCAAACACAGAGCATTTAAAAAGGGAGTGAGTTTATTAAGAACAAAGAGCAGAGATAAAGTCAGTTCAGTCAGTTCAGTCGCGCAGTCGTGTCCGACTCTTTGCGACCCCATGAATCGCAGTACGCCAGGCCTCCCTGTCCATCACCAACTCCCGGAGTTCACTCAGACTCATGTTCATTGAGTCTGTGATGCCATCCAGCCATCTCATCCTCGGTCGTCCCTTTCTCCTCCTGCCCCCAATCCCTCCCAGCATCAGGGTCTTTTCCAATGAGTCAACTCTTCGCATAAGGTGCCCAAAGTACTGGAGCTTCAGTTTTAGCATCATTCCTTCCAAAGAAATCCCAGGGTTGATCTCCTTCAGAATGGACTGGTTGGATCTCCTTGCAGTCCAAGGGACTCTCAAGAGTCTTCTCCAACACCACAGTTCAAAAGCATCAATTCTTCTGCGCTCAGCCTTCTTCACAGTCCAACTCTCACATCCATACATGACCACAGGAAAAACCATAGCCTTGACTAGACGGACCTTAGTCGGCAAAGTAATGTCTCTGCTTTTGAATATACTATCTAGGTTGGTCATAACTTTTCTTCCAAGGAGTAAGCGCCTTTTAATTTCATGGCTGCAGTCACCATCTGCAGTGATTTTGGAGCCCAAAAAAACAAAGTCTGACACTGTTTCTACTGTTTCCCCATCTATTTCCCATGAAGTGAGGGGCCAGATGCCATGATCTTCGTTTTCTGAATGTTGAGCTTTAAGCCAACTTTTCCACTCTCCTCTTTCACTTTCAACAAGAGGCTTTTTAGCTCCTCCTCACTTTCTGCCATAAGGGTGGTGTCATCTGCATATCTGAGATTATTGATATTTCTCCCAGCAATCTTGATTCCAGCTTGTGTTTCTTCCAGTCCAGCATTTCTCATGATGTACTCTGCATATAAGTTAAATAAGCAGGGTGACAATATACAGCCTTGACGTACTCCTTTTCCTATTTGGAACCAGTCTGTTGTTCCATGTCCAGTTCTAACTGTTGCTTCCTGACCTGCATACAGATTTCTCAAGAGGCAGGTCAGGTGGTCTGGTATTCCCATCTCTTTCAGAATTTTCCACAGTTTACTGTGATCCACACAGTCAAAGGCTTTGGCATAGTCAATAAAGCAGAAATAGATGTTTTTCTGGAACTCTCTTGCTTTTTCCATGATCCAGCGGATGTTGGCAATTTGATCTCTGGTTCCTCTGCCTTTTCTAAAACCAGCTTGAACATCAGGGAGTTCACGGTTCACATATTGCTGAAGTCTGGCTTGGAGAATTTTGAGCATTACTTTACTAGCATGTGAGATGAGTGCAATTGTGCGGTAGTTGGAGCATTCTTTGGCATTGCCTTTCTTTGGAATTGGGATGAAAACTGACCTTTTCCAGTCCTGTGGCCACTGCTGAGTTTTCCAGATTTGCTGGCAAATTGAGTGCAGCACTTTCACAGCATCATCTTTCAGGATTTGAAACAGCTCAACGGGAATTCCATCACCTCCACTAGCTTTGTTCGTAGTGATGCTTTCTAAGGCCCACTTGACTTCACATAAGTGGGCCCTGCAAATGCAGTGGGCCAACCTCCTGACAGACCAGGGAAAGCTGACATTTTCGTGGGTTACTAGCCAATGTTTATAGCTTCAGGACAAAGCAAATTTCTGCTAGAAGTTTGGTGTTAAGTGACTGGTTGGGACGCTATAGGGTATTTACTGAGTGGGCATCTTTACTTAATTGGAAGTCAGGAAGGTTGTTAGTGATGATCAGGGGGCTTTTGGCAAGGTTACAAAGGGGTCAGTCAGCTTTAGAGGTGACCTTGGTTCTAGACTCTGCTTCTGTGGCCTTGGGGCAGGACTCAACACCCTCCTGCAGGCTGATTCTGACCCACTATCATTTTCATATGAATTTACAAAAGAAAACTTTTCTTGAGATCCTAAGAACAAAGGAACAACGTAGAACAATGTGCTTTTCCCAGGATGAGCGCTGTAATAACCTGAGTGTCTTGTCCAGTTGTCTGATTCGTTGTGAGTACAGAGGTCACAATACAACATCCCCGAAAACCTTTCTGCATCGAGTGGCGTTTGGCACAGGAGGCCGGCTCCACGGCGAGCCTGCTGGCACTGCTGGCTGCAAACAGCCAGAGCTTCAATATTAAGGAGCTTCTTTTCTTACATTACATAACTAGAGATGCAGACACAGGGCTTCCTTTGGTGGCATCATTAAGCCTCTGTTGCTTCCTACATTTCTGCTTTCCAAGTAGGGGCATTCAGGTTTTTTTTAAGTTATTCATTTTTAATTGAAGGATAATTGCTTTACAGTATTCTGTTGGTTTCTGCCAAATGTCAACATGAATCAGCCATAGGTATACCTCCCTCTTGAACCTCCCTCCCCATCCCAGCCCACTAGTCTGTTACAGAGTCCCGGTTTGAGTTTTCTGAGTCATACAGCAAATCCCCAAATTCATGTTGGCTATTTTACATATGGTAATGTATGTTTCCATGTTATTCTCTCCAGACATCCCACCCTTCCCGACCATCCCACCCACTTGCTGTTTCCATAAGTCTGTTCTCTAGGTCTGGGGACATGCAGTTTTGAGGGCATTAGCCTGCTGGGGCCTGCTTTGGGCAAAGCAATAAAGCTATTCTCTTCTAACTTCACCCCAAAACTCTGAGACTTAACTTGGTGCTGGGGTATGGAGGTGAGGCTGGATTCCGCTTCAACTGTCGTGGGCATAGACGCTGGCAGGAGCCTCTGCCCTCCCTGCCAGGCTCCTGATCATGTTGCATCTGCCGCCGTGGCCACCTCTGGCTCCCTCAGTTATGTCCAGCTGCTGCTGTCTACGTGCAGATCCCTCTTGGGCCAAGACCAAACTCTTCATGGCTCCCCCATCCTCTTCAAGCTCTCACGCAGGTGGGAGGGAATTCAGTGCCTGTGTGGTGGGACCATTGCAACCTCAGGACCCAGCACAGCACCTCCCCAGGGCAGGTACCTCCAACTCTTGGTGGAACAGGTCCATATGTATCCATGGACCACTGAGTGTTATGTATTACCCTGCATACAACCTCTACGCTTTTTTGCTGTGGAAGTGTGCATTCATTTTTGAGGACTTCTATAACCAAGTAGCACAAACGGGGTGGTTGAGATATAAACTGTCTCACAGCTCTGGAGGACATAAAACTGAGAAGGACCCTATGGCGCTTTTCTAGGTACAAAAGCCCCTCTGTGTTCCCTGTTTGTAAAAAAGCAAGGCTTTAGTCTCCAAATCTTCCCGGGGTTCCAGAGAGCAGACTCAAACAGGTTATGAATTAGGGAAGTGAGGGAATGCAGAAACAAGGAAAATCAGTCAAGCAAGAAAAGTAAAGATAGCTTAAATAATAGTTCAGATAAATTTAATTTGAATTAAATTTAAAAATTAAAAGAAACTGAGCTTTTACTGCTGTGGACCTAGCTTCAATCATTGGTTGGGGAACTAAGATCCCACAAGCCACAAGCCATGGCCAAAAAAAAAAAAAAAGATTTAGAACACCAAGTGTTGAAAAGGAGATGGAGCAATCTTACACATGCGTACATTGTACAAAAGGAAACACCACTTTGAAAAAGTTTGGCAGTTTCTTAAAAGTTAATCACATTAATCATATACGTATCCTGTGATTCATTCGTGTGCTCCTAGATATTTATCTAAGATAAATAAAATATATGTATACAAAAATCTTCAGAAAAAAATGAAAAAACTGAAAAATAAAATATAGTTCAGATAAGAAACAGAGTCCAAGGTCCTCTTCAAGGGATTTCAAAACAATCTAATGCATATTTTTGAGTTGTTCTGCAGACACTAAGTCCTCCCACCCAGGCAGAGGATGATGACTACATGCTGACCTTATAGACCCTATACTGGTTGGAACCAGGTTGGCGCTTAAGAGTCCTGAAACACCACGGTGTTCCCTCACCACCAACCAATCAGAAGAAAATCATGCACCCTCCAGCCCTCCCCCTAAATGTTGCCTTTTAAAAGCTTTCCCTGAGAACATATGTATACCTATGGCTGATTCATGTTGATGTATGGCAGAAACCAACACAATTTTGGAAAGCAATTATCCTTCAATTAAAAATAAAATAAAATAAAAAAAACCTCTTCCCTGAAAGCCACTGGGAGCTAGGTCTTCTGGGCATGAGCTGCCTGTTCTCCTTGCTTGGTACCTGACTTTTAACTAATTAAATCTGCAGTGGCTCTAAGTAAGGTTGCATTCTGAAATACTAGGATTAGGGCTTGAAATATGAATTTGGCAGGAGGAACAGGGGGTTACCAAGTGTATAGTTACTGTTCAATCCATAACAGGGGGTTACCAAGTGTATAGTTACTGTTCCTTGTCCTCAGTTTTGTTGCTCTTTCTCCATTTATTAATATGTTAGAAAAGGTTGACGCTTATATAGATTTATTTAAAGTGTGGACACAGCTTTTCTTGAGGGGGACCAATGAAATGAATGTTCCTCACATTAACAAATGTAGAATTTTGGATTTTGTCTGAAAATGGCAACCAAGGCTAAGAATCTAATTTTTTTATTAAAAAATTATTTATTTATTTTGTTTGACTGTACTGGGTCTTAGTGGTGTCATGTGGGATCCAGTTCCTTGACCAGGATTTGAACCCAGGCCCCCTGCTCTGGCAGCATGAAGTCTTAGCCGCTGGACCACCAGGGAAGTCCTAAGAATCTTAGAGATCTGATAAATCGTGCTATTTCATCTCGACCTTGTGTATCTGTGAATAAACCATATTTTCTCTTGGAATCAGTGAATTGTTTGCATGAGAATACCTCATTCTTATCTGCGTGCCTTTAAGCAAAATGTAGTTCTTTCTTGTGACTGGATGGACACAATTGGCACTAAGTTTGCTAGAAGAAACTGGCAAAGATAGAAATAGCAAATCTTTTCTCTAGTACTTGCTCTGATAGGAGCTGCTGTTAAGCACTGAACTCATCCAACCACCCCTCAGTCCCACTAGGGGACTGCAGTTAACAATCCCATTTACTGGTACAGAGACGAGATGGTGCACAGAACGGCCAGCAGATGGCGCCAGAGCTGAACTTGAATGCAGGCAGCCTCATCCCCAGCTGCTAAGACACAGGGTTGATGCTGATGCTGTAACCAAAAGGGCTTGTGCGTCTGCGGCACAAAAAGCCAGACTCCGATAGCCACAAAGTAAGTCTGCAGCAAAGTCAGGATTAATTGCAGCACACCAAGCAAGGGAGTGGGCAACAAGTCTCAGATCCACTCCAACTTGGTCTTTGAGTTAAGTTTTTTTTTTTTTTCTTAAAAAGGGAAAGAAGAAAGAGACCAGGATCAATCATGTGACATTTCTATGACTTTCCTTAATTGAGGTTTTGAAGTCAAGGTGCCTGTGGTTTATGCTTCTTTGGCTAGGAGGTCCATGGCTTTGAGTCTGTTAATTCATCTTGACCAGGAGAAGCAACCTGAGTTTGTGGTTAAAGGTGATATCTACAACAGCAATTTCAGCACATTAACGATGTTGTTGACAACAGCAATTTTAGTTCAATAATGGTGGGATGGGTAAGAGCAATTTTAGTCATCTGTCTGGTGGATTAGGTTCAATAAGCTCAGGGTTGAGATCAGAGAGGACAAGGAAGGGAAGGAAATTTTAGACAGGGAGTTTCGACATAAACTCAGCTTTGAGGGGACTGGGTTTCAACACCTCACTTTAATATTGGCCATCACCCGCAGTCTCTCAGGGAGTACACAGCCCCGGTGGGAACACGGTTACCTTGCAGGGGGCTTTTGAAGAGCTTTTACTGGGAGCAAGGGAAACATGGCTACCTCTGCAGGGAGCCTTTGAAAGAGCATGGTGCTGAGAGTGGAAACCGACATGGATTATGGTTAATTTTTGCCACCTACGTTTCTGGCTAAGAAGCTGTCCTGATAAGATGCTAGACTCAGCCATGCACCTGCCAACAGTGCCAGAGCCCTGGCCTGCCAGGCAGCTGAGGCCCTGCCCCTAGAGTGTCCCCTCTCCAGGTACCCACTGGGAGCCCGTCCCTTTTGGAAATCCTCCAGCTCCACGGTCTCCCTGGCCTGTGGTTACTGCTCTCTGAGCAGTTCTCCATTCATTAACAGCTTCCTTGGAGTTTGAGGCAGAGAAAAGAGGGTAATACCTCGTGTGGAATTTGGTAGAGGAGAGGCTGGCAGGAGCAAGGTTGAAGCCAGTGGCTGAGATGCATGAGGGGGTTCGTCGCCCTGCTTGGCTGGTGTCAGCCCCCAGAGCCTGGCCTGGCAGCATCAGTAGTGCCTTCAGGAATGTAAGGACAGACAGACACTGCTCGCCACTGGGAAACAAATCTGAAGGCGTGGTCTCCAAGGCTATGGCGAAGCTGTGCACGCGTTTTACTTGGGGAGAGGGAGGGAAAAGGGCGTGAAGTGACACAGAGTGTGCCCCATGGAGCCCCAGTCAGGACACACCAGGGGCTGTGACAGTTTTCAGAGCCCAGAGGATCTGCTTAAGGAATTGGCTTCTGGTGACTGGTTAAGGGGTGGGGGGTGCGAAAGAAGAAGAAAGGTGAGAGGGACCAGATGGGGTGAGGGGGAGAAAAACTGCAAGCGGCCAGGCTTACCGTCTTGCCTGGGGCTTATCTGGAAATTTTGCTTTGGGGTTGACTCACTGTTATGACTAACAGTTATGGAGGAAGGGAAAGAACTGGCCTCTGTGAGTGACTAAGTCATTTATAGACAGATACATAGCTCTGTTTTCCTAACTGTAAAATGGGCCAATAGCTTGCTAGGACGGCGTAGGGCTAGGATTGTGTGTTTTGCAGCTCAGCATTGCCGGGGTCCCCGATAAGCTCTGATGCTTTCTGTATGAACTTGAGCATCTCTAAGCCTAGACAGTCTCTCAGCAGTGAATGAGAGAAATACACTGGAATTGGGGATGGAAGAGATCTTGGTGGGACCTACCTGCTGAGGAGGGGGACCTGAGTTCTCCACACTGAAACGTGATCTTAGAAACAATGCCAATGTCAATCTGACTCATGTTTTTTGGGTTTGAATGGATAAAACAGAAGCTAGCCTGAGCAGATTCTAGAGAACAGAACTGGTTCTGCTTGGGATCACATGAGATGAATCAGCAGTAGCTTGTCAAAAAGCTGTACATGGGACTAGAGTCTTGGGGACCACCATATGTTAATGAAGAAGGCAATGGCCACTCACTCCAGTACTCTTGCCTGGAGAATCCCATGGACGGAGGAGCCTAGTAGGCTGCAGTCCATGGGGTCGCGAAGAGTTGGACACAACTGAGCGACATCACTTTCACTTTTCACTTTCATGCACTGGAGAAGGAAATGGCAACCCACTCCAGTGTTCTTGCCTGGAGAATCCCAGGGACGGGGGAGCCTGGTGGGCTGCCGTCTATGGGGTCGCACAGAGTCAGACATGACTGAAACGACTTAGCAGCAGCAGCAGCATACGTTAATGACTGGATTTAGTTTTGTGAGTCTCTGCATACATGTGATGTGAATTTAACTTCTAACCTTCTCACAATGCTACATCTATCTGTGACATGTTAAAAACAGAATCCAAGTGAGTAAGTCTAAAGGTCTAATTGGCTTCATTGAGTGACTGATGAACTGGGTAGCATTCCATCGAGCCACTAGGAGGACACTCGGAGAAGGATGTACAGAATGGGAGGTATTTATAGGGAAAAGGGTGGGACAAGGGAGCTATTAGCAGAAGAGCAACGGTTGTTTTTAGGCCAGGACATCTTTTCTGAGGGGAGGAGGAGGGAAATGGTAAGGATTTTATGGAACAGATGGCCTCTTCTGCTGGGTGAGGGGAGGGATGGAAGCCCCCACATGACAGACTACCTCATTGGTGCTGACTGGAACATTCCAGAAGAGTTGATTAAGATTGTGTTTCTGGGGAAGTTTGAAACTGCAATTAAGTCAGGTGTTTGGTATAAGTTTGGTATCATGGGCTTTAGCACAAGTGATGCCATTTTGACCCCATGGCTTTCTCTCTAACACTAGTTTAAACTCAGGAAAGATGAAGGGTTTAAGAGGTTTATTCCAGCTAAAATCCATCTGAACTCAAGTCTCAGGCGGGCCAGGTCAGCCTGAGCACGCATTGTCTTTGTAAAAAGTTCCCAGCGTGGTTTCTTCCCACTGTGGGTTCTCTTGTACAGTGTTTGCCTATTTTTCTGGGGCCTGCTTTCAGATTTTATGGTGGCTCTCTGCCTTACCCTCTGTTCTGACACATTGTAGGCATAACAAAACTTGGTCGAATGGAATGAAATTCTAAAAATGGTGAAGATGATGGCAACTTGGGTTGAATTAAATTAGATTCTGCTCATTCAGTTTCTCATGGGAACCTTTAAAAAAATATATATATATATTTATTTTTGGCTGTGCTGGGTCTTCATTGCCACGAAGGCTTTTCTCTAGTTGCGCCGAGCGGAGGCCACTTTCTAGCTGCGGTGCGCTGGCTTCTCATTGCAGTGGCTTCTCTTACTGCGGAGCTCAGGCTCTAGGCGCTCAGGCTTCAGTAGTTGCAGTTCCCTGGCTCTGGAACACAGGCTCAATAGTTGTGGTGCGCAGGCTTAGTTGCTTTGGCACATGTGTGATCTTGGATCAGGATCCAACCTGTGTCTCCTGCCTTGGCAGGTGGATTCTTTATCACTGAGCCATCAGAGAAGCCCTCTCCTGGGAACCTTTTAAAATAAAAAGTCTGGAGCTTTTCTGAATTAAGGGTCTCTCTAAGAGCCCAAGGAAACTTTTGACTGTCTCTTTAGGTTTTGCAATTAAGTACAACATATTGTAAGAAATTCCGGAGTGCTTATAAACTCAGGTTGTCCATCTCTGTTTCATCATTAAATGCAAAGTTCTGTCTTCCTCCTGTTCCTTGATGTGAATGGAGATATTTAAAGAGAAGAACACTGTGTTCATGGCTGGAGGCAAGTAGAGATGGACTGTCAGTATCTTATTATTTTGATGGATTTCTTCCCCCCACAAAGATGTGCAGAATATTCCAGGGTGAGCAGAGGAAGACAAATATAGTGGTAGCCAGTCTTTAGGGCTTGTTTTGGGTACAGATCTTCTAGTTATCAATTTGATGTATGAATGTTTATTTATTTATTTTTTGGTTTATTTCCTTCCTGCTTCTCAAGGAAGATAACAGTAGGAGATTTGGTCAGAAATCCCAAACAGCTCAGAGTGCGTATATCGTAGTGAAATCTGTGCCTGAATCTGCTGAAAATAGGCCCCAAGGTAAAGGAGTCTTTAGAATAAACACATGTGTTTCCCTATCAAAGCTGATCAATTAGATTGCCGCCCCCCTCCCATATCTAGAAATTTCTAAGTGAAGATGCTGCACAAGTGTAGTTTTCAGGTTGCATTCCTGCTTCCAACTTTGCATAATTGTTTATGGACTACTTTGCATGTGTTCTCAGATATGTCTATTTTTCAGCCACTGTCCTGTGCAAATATTTGACTTGGAAAGAGTGTGTATGAGGAAAGGCTGCGAGTTCTAATAATGCTCCCAGATCATTCTATGTGGGAAGAGTTCCACTAGAAAACACATCCACTCTTTCATCCACTGAGTTGGCTTTGAACATGCTTAAGTCAATTAGATGCCATTCTGATCACGGTCAGCAGAGTTATTTTAGAGTCCTGATAAATCACTTTACAAGTCAAATATTTCACCCTGCAGGGTATTACTTGGTGGGGAGGTAAGAGAAGAGATGAGTAGCCTAGGATTCATAATTGATGTGCTTGTATAGAACTTTTCTTAGAGTTTTGTGTAGGCATGCTATAAAGCAAATCTTATGAAGCTTGAAATAGCACAAAGTGAACTTTCCAGGGTTCTCAGATTCCCTAATTGAGTTAAAACTCAGTTTCTTTTTGTGGCAAGGTTGGACCCTGAGTACAGAGGCAGGTTTATGACTTAAAATAAGCGTGTGAGCGCTATGGTGCCCAGTGCTTTCAAGAAGCCTAGGAGCCATCTAAAGTGGGGGGACAGCTTTGATTTCCCACCCTCAGCTGGCTCAACAAGAGATAGACATAGCAAAAGAAAGAACTTTCTTGGAGGTGTTGCTATTTGAAGATTTTTTTTGTGTGAAAAAATATTGAAAAGTAGAATATTGTGGCTGAGAGTTTTCCTGCTCCACTAAATGCATAGTTCTTTGATTAAATTCATATTGCCTCTGAAGATTATGACCCTTCCAGAAGATTTTATGCTTCACTTTTGAGTGCTGTGGAGGATGAGAGGCCTGCTCTCATAATTTTGGTTTTATTAGAAGCATTTATCACACTGTCCTCTTACTTTTGTATTAAAATTTCCATATGACATCTTTAAAAGACATAAAGTAAAATCTTTGTTTTATTGCAAAATTCTTTTTGATTGAAGTGAAAGTCACAGGACATAAAACTGACCATTTTAAAGTGAAAAATTCAGTGGCATTTAGTATATTCAGTGTCTCATTCCAAACATTTTCATCACTCACAAGGAAATACTAGACACATTAAGCAGCTGCTTTCTATTCCCCTCTCTCCCTAGATCCTGGCAGCAGCCCTCTGCATTTTCTCTCTGTGGATATTTCTACTCTATATTCATATAAATGAAATCATATACTATGCGGCATTTTTGTGGCTTATTTCACTTAGAATAATGTTTATTAGAAGTTTATCCACATAGCAGCATGTATTAAAACTCCATTCAGTTTTTACGGTTGAATAATATTCTATTGTATGGATCTGCCACCTTTGGTTGATCCGTTCATCGTTTCATGGACATTTGGGCTGTTCTTACCTTTGGCTGAATGTTTTGTTTTGGAATTAGATGCACAGGGCACTAATGTGGCAACTCACATGATGGCAGGATTCTTTGAGGAAGAGGCACTCCATGGTACACACAGCAAGGAGTACCAATAGTTCTGTAAGACAGGGAAAGAGAAACGTGTTCCTGGCAATTGGCTAGTCTGTGATGAAGACTGGAATGGCTCTGCCCTGACTCACTTTGGTCCTCAAGATTGATTAGACAAGGCGTAATATACACTGATTAGCAATATTTCCAACCCTGCTTTGCTTCATGAAAAGTGAAAGTGTTAGTTGCTCAGACCCTATGGACTGTAGCCCACCAGGCTCCTCTGTCCCTGGGATTTCCCAGGCAAAAATGCTGAAGTGGGTAGCCATTCCCTTCTCCAGCAGATCTTCCTTACCCAGGGATCAAACCTGAGTCTCCTGCATTGCAGACAGTTGCTTTACCCTCCGAGCCACCAGGAAAGCCTTGTTTCATAGTAACCATTTAAAAAAATCATCCATAATTCAGTAGAAAAACATTTCTTTTCATATGTGTACTTGCCTGCCACAAAACATTTGTCTTTTATTCAGTAGACTTTTCAATAGATTTTTATCAAGTCAGCTTTTCTGAAACAACCCACAGTGAAATTCTACAAATAAACTACATTTCCTCCTACTCACTTATACTGATAAGAAGTCAAAGATGGAAGAATCCTTAGACTTCAGTTTTAAGTCCTCCAATGGCAAGGCTTTTTGGGGGTGGGGCATATTCCAAGACCTTACCACTGAGACCTTTCCCTTGAAAAAACAAAAAGATAAGAGCTGACCTATTTTCTGCCATCAAAATTTGATACACTCTTTTGATTCATTAAAAATACCTGGACTCAGCACTTATAAAACTTTTCCTTTTCTGACCCAATGGAGAAATGCACCTTAATAAGAACCAGTCAAGCAGATTGTATGCTCAGATTCAGATTTTTTTTTTAAACCACTCTGTGTCAGTTAATCAGAAGAGAATCTTCACTGGCCATTTGTTAGAGCATCAATGTAATTTTTAGGCATGTGGCCACAGGAAGCCCAAGTGGGGTTGCATAGAACAGTGCCTCTGTCTCTGCCTCCAGAGGGAGCCCCCAAGGGCTGTCATTATCTTCTCAAGTCTTGGTGATTTATTGTTTACATCCTACTACTGCTGCTGCTAAGTCACTTCAGTCGTGTCCGACTCTGTGTGACGCCATAGACGGCAGTCCACCAGGCTCCCCCGTCCCTGGGATTCTCCAGGCAGTAACACTGGAGTGGGTTGCCATTTCCTTCTCCAATGCATGAAAGTGAAAAGTGAAAGAGAAGTCGCTCAGTCGTCTCCGCGACTTCGCGACCCCATGGACCGCAGCCTACCAGGCTCCTCTGTCCATGGGATTTTCCAGGCAAGAGTACTGGAGTGGGGTGCCATTGCCTTCTCCAAGTTTACATCCTAGTCTCAGAGAATACAGACCTCGCGAACCCCAAGGTGATTGGCTTTGCTGCTGGTAATCTGGTTTGCAACGTTATTGCTTTCAGGAGATTCCTGATGTGGTCTTAGATATATGAACTCATGTCACATTCCAGTGGAGAAGCAAGGACTAATGCTCTTCCATTCACTCCTAGCCTCAGGTTCCAGTTTCTAGTTTTATGACAGGTAACAAGAGAGAAACAAAAGACACAAATATTCTTAGAACAATGAAAAAGGTGCATGGGAACATAATGAAATGTAGCCCCTTGTTTTTAGTCAATTTTCTTACCGTCCTTTTGGGTCCTGATCACACCATTCTCAGTCCATCTTTTTCTTAGGCATCCACTGATAGGGACTGTGGGTGATTTTGAATCTGATGCCTTTGGTTCTGGGTTCTACCACTTAGCATCTGCATCACATTGAACAAGTTACTTAACGTGTCTAAATATCAATCTCATCTGTAAAGTGGCAGTAATTCCTAAGGGTTAATGTGAGGATTAAATGAGATGGTATACATAAAATGCTCAGCCCAGGCCTAGCTACTTAAGGGTGCAGTCAAAGGTCCATATTATTGTTATTTAAATAAATGCCAACCATGTCACTCAAGTTCAGTTCTTTGAGAAAAAAAAATCCATCTGAAATATATAAGATGGTTTAGAATTAAGCATTCATGTCACAGGTAACATCAAGACCATGATAATGAGTGCAGCTTTATATTTCAGAGCAATATAATGTTGATAAATGGAGCAATTGCAAATTCAAAAGGAAAAACCTCCTTTGCTGGAAGAAGGGGTGCCAGAGATCCTAAGCATGATGAATATGGGTGAAATTGACTGAAGTTGACTGCTGAGAAATAGAATTTCATGAGCAAGAACATTTTAAAAAATTTAAATGAAATTAAAAAAATATATAGCTGGCAATGATCAGAAATTAAAAAAAAAATGGTTGACAATGATTAATAACAATTACATAGGTTACCAGCAGGAATTTACCTTTTTGCCAGTTCACATAGGCATCCAACAAACATCTATGGAGTTTCTAAGACCAGCCACACAAAGCACTGGCTCTAGGGGGCCGAGTCCCTCTTCTCAGCGAGCTCGTGGTCTGACTTTGTGCAGAACACACCGGGAGTAGAGAGTTGGTACACCTAAACCAGACAGATTAACAGGAGAAAAAGAAACTAATTTTAGTTCTTGCACAGGGAAGTCTTAAAGAAATATGGCCTAAGAGTGGCCAAAGCAAGCAGCTTTTATGCTTTTTAGACAAAGAAGCAACAAATTTGAGAGAAATTGACAGGACAAAGAAGAGTTATCTGAAGAGGCAAAGTTGATTGTTGAGGAACTTGAAGTGAAAAGATCAAAGTGATTCAAAAAGAGGGAGAAGGAGACAAAAAACCCCAAGTCACCAAGGAGGGAGATGTGTTGGAGGAGGACCCCTGGGAACAGGGGTGAGGGCCATCGTGGTGAGCAGGTGAACTTGAGCATTTGGTGTCGCTGGTGCCTGGGGGGAGGCCGAGGGGATGACAGAGGATGGGCACCAAGTGGCAGGGACCATATGTCCTCACGTCTTGGACTCCATCTGTGGGTAATAGGAAATCACAGAAAAGCTTTCCACACAGGAACCATGAGGTCAAGATTCTGGGTGCTGTTAATTTTTTGCTTCAATTTTAGAAAATTGATTCTCTTTCATTAATTTCTCTTCTCTATTTGTCCTTCTGCATGTTCAATAAGAAAATGAGGTGATGATAAATGTTGATTTCTCTCAACACTGCTGCTTTGCAAAGCATTTTCCCATCTGCTGTATCATCTCAGGCTCCTCCCAGGAAGACAGCTGTTAGCTGAGAGATTTGGGAGCTTTTGAGCTGTAGGGCTTCCTAGGTGTTGCTAGTGGTAAAGAACCCTGCCAGCCAGTGCAGAAGACATGGGATATGGGCTCAGTCCCTGGGTTGGGAAGATTCCCCAAAGAAGGGTATGGCAACCCACTCTAGTATTCTTGCCTGGAGAATCTCATGAACAGAGGAGCCTGATGGGCTACAGTCCATGGGGTCACAAAGAGTCAGACATGACTGAAGCGACTTAGCATGCATGCATTTTGAGCTGTCAGTAAGGGAGGCCACTCCTGAGATGGTGGGGCATCTTTCTGTATGTTCCCAAGACACTTGTCAAGGGCTGGTTTCCTTTCTTAGGGTAACTTCTCCTTTTTGTCATCTTGATATTGCTAGTTTTGCAGGAGAGTTCTGTGCCCATAGTCCTTCAGCATCTCTGCTTCCTTCTAGATGCAGATTTGGCTTATTTGTCATCTGTTTCTCAATCCACCCATGTTTATTTATAATCCTTTGCTCTTTTCCTTTCAAGGTCCTCTAACAATCATCTTTGGCTTATTAGATGTCTTCTAATTAATACTCTTCTAGCTGCAAATAATGAAAATCGTTTCAGCAGATAGAATTCTTCAGCCTTCTGAAGACCTTGGGGTCTATGGCAGGACCCAAGAACAGGGACCTGACTGGGTCTCAACAAAAACTAGAGCCAGGAACCGAGTGCGTATAAAGCTGCTGCCAATAGCTTCTGCGATTTCCAGCTTCCCACACCCACCCTAGTAAGGCTAGGTGGCCTCGCTTGGTCTTTACACCAAATCCCTGATGTAGAGGCTTTCGGTCTGTGGTCAGGGAACTGGAGGGAGGTCTTTCTGTATGAACATGACTGTTGCCACTGCAGGTCTATGATGGACAGGAGAGGGCAATCCCTCAAGAGTGATCGGGGCAGAAACCGATTAGACAAGGAATGAGACCATATGAAATTATGATTTGGCTATGTTTTTTAAATAGAGGCTGGGATTTTTTTTTCTAGGAAGAAATTTTGCTGCAAAGAATACCAATAGAGGCTGGAATGTTTTTGTTAGCATTTGAAGAGAAGAACTTATTGTCCTTTCTAAGGCTCATAAAAGTCATTCAAGTTGC
This sequence comes from Aepyceros melampus, assembly GCA_006408695.1. Lineage (NCBI taxonomy): Eukaryota > Metazoa > Chordata > Mammalia > Artiodactyla > Bovidae > Aepyceros > Aepyceros melampus. Next base: position 200,004 of record SJXQ01000794.1, on the reverse strand, counting down.
TGCCTTATGACACAGCAATCCCACTGCTGGGCATACACACTGAGGAAACCAGAATTGAAAGAGACACGTGTACACCACTGTTCATCGCAGCACTGTTTATAATAGCCAGGACATGGAAACATAGATGTCTATCAGCAGATGAATGGATAAGAAAGCTCTGGTACATATACACAATGGAGTATTACTCAGCCATTAAAAAAGAATACATTTGAATCAGTTCTAATGAGGTGGATGAAACTGGAGTCGATTATACAGAGTGAAGTAAGCCAGAAAGAAAAACACTAATATAGTATACTAACACATATATATGGAATTAAGAAAGATGGTAATGATAACACTGTATGCGAGACAGCAAAAGAGACACAGATGTATAGAACAGACTTTTGGACTCTGTAGGAGAGGGAGAGGGTGGGATGATTTGGGAGAATGGCATTGAAACATGTATACTATCATGTAAGAAACGAATTGCCAGTCTATGATTGATGCAGGATACAGGATGCTTGGGGCTGGTGCACGGGGAAGATCCAGAGAGATGATATGGGATGGGAGGTGGGAGGGGGGTTCAGGATTGGGAATTCATGTACACCCGTGGTGGATTCATGTCAATGTATGGCAAAACCAATACAATATTGTAAAGCAAAATAAAGTAAAAATAAAAATAAAAAAAAGTATAGCCTGAAAAAAAAGTCATTCAAGTTATTATATTTATTCTCTTCATTTTTCTGGGCATGGATCTCCTTCCTCTTGACCCTTCTGGTCCAAATATCCTATAATCCTTTCCCTTGGTCTTTCTCTTTACTTAAGTTCCAGAAGTATGTGCATGTGTGTGTGTGTGTGTGTGTGTGTGTGTGTGTGTATACACTGAATTGAACCTGGCGTTCAGACATGTCTGGGCATGGGGTGGGCAGAGGGCTATGGACTGGAAGTGGTGGAGGAGAGATTGTTGTGTCTGAGCTGAGGGAGAACCTGAGTTGAGGAGGACAGCAAGGCTCCCACCTTGCAGATTTGCCCAGGTTCGGATTCAAGGACTTAGCCCCATAGAGGGTGTGGCTACTAGAGGAAGCTGTAGGAACTAGTGAGGTCCTGGGGTGCAGGGCATACCTCAGTGTGTGGTGTACTTCCCTCTCGTGTATGGAACAGTGTGGCATGGGGATGGTGAGGACCCCAAGGATGGTGTTGACTTGGTCCTCATGTTGGAAGCCGCTGTGTGCTTTCTATGCTCCTGACATCATAGAACATCTCTTATGCGACAGATGGAAAACTCAGCCCCACTTGGGGCTGAGTCTCAGCAGTCCCGGGGGTGACTCTGGAACCTCATAACCAAACCCAGGAATGCTATGAGGGCTGCATTTTAGGTCAGGCTACCCAAATGGGCCCCCATATAACTGTTTTTGTGTAACATGGTAGCAACCTGCCAAAATCTTAACTTTTTAAATGTAGATGCCCTGCCTTATTCCAGGAAAGATATTAGAATCTCTCTAACAATACATTTAGTTTAACAAGACTGAAAAAAAAGATAGATAAAGAAATTGAGGTCAAAGGAAAATAAGGATATGAAAGACCTGATGAAGCCCAAGGTGAGGTTTGCACATAAAGTGCCCTTGTTATGATCCCAAGTGTGTGGCTGAGCATCTCAGCCCCTAAGGCTTGGGAATAAATAAGATTCATGACATGTAAAAGATTAAAAGCAAACCCGTGGTTTGGAGAAGTGCAGCTATTTTTGTTACTGGAGCAGAGACATTTCTCCTGTGGGTCTTCAATAGGAGTCCCAGTGTGATGTAGCGAATAATATCCTCAAAAACACCCATTGGAATATATAATAATATATAACAATGAGCTTCCCAAGGTTGTTTTTCATAATGTCTTTCAATGTGGTCAAATATAGTGAAAAAAGATAGTTTAGTAGAAACTTGTATATGGGAAGCAAAAATGGTTCAGTTATTCTTTCCAAAGATCTGGCTGACTTAAAAGGTTGCATTTAAAACTGAAGGAAAGAGTGGGTGGTGTGTTCTCTAAGCAGTTTTTCATCAATATTACTTTTTGCAATTAAGTTCAGGTTGCTAAGTTTAGGCTAGTTCTGAGTACTGATGGTCTGTTCTCTGACAAGTAGGGACATAGCACTGACCAAGTCATCCTTCAAGAGCCAATTCCTTGCAGTGGAGATGAGATGGACATCCTCTCAAGAAAACTGGGAGTCTGACCAGGACACGTGCCTGTGCTGAGGCTGGTCTGCCCGCCCATGGAGGTGGGTCACAAAAGTACCTGTTAGCAGGGCCAAATTTTTCCTTAGAGAGCAATTCAGGATCTGTTGTAACATGTGGATAATGGCTGATTAGAGCCCCAAAGTCTTCTTTTTAATAGTTATTTTTATTTATTTTTTGGCCATGCTGGGTTGTAGCTCTGGCATGTGGGATCTAGCTCCCTGACCAGGGATCAAACCTGGGCCCCCTGCATGGGGAGTGCAGAGTCTTAGCCCCTGAACCATAAGGGAAGTCCCTAAAGCCCCAGAGTTTTATGTCAGTCTTAGCTGTGCTCAGTCGCTTCAGTCGTGTCTGACTCTTTGCAGCGCTATGGACTGTAGCTCTCCAGGTTCCTCTATGCATGGGATTTCCTGGCAGGAATGCTGGAGTGGGTTGCATGCCCTCCTCCAGGGGAACTTCCTGTCCCAGGGATTGAACATGTGTCTCCCATGTCTCCTGTGTTGAAGGTGAGTTCTTTACTGCTGAGCCACTAGGGAAACCCTAGTCTTAGCTACCAAAACCTTAAAAGCAGATTCATGCATTGTGTGCAATGTTGAGGTCCTACACTGTTCAGCTCAGTTCAGTCGCTCGTGTTCGACTCTTTGCGACCCCATGAATCGCAGCATGCCAGGCCTCCCTGTCCATCACCAATTCCCGGAGTTCACTCAGACTCACACCCATCGAGTCAGTGATGCCATCCAGCCATCTCATCCTCTGTCATCCCCTTCTCCTCTTGCCCCCAATCCCTCCCAGCATCAGTCTTTTCCAATGAGTGAACTCTTTGCATGAGGTGGCCAAAGTACTGGAGTTTCAGCTTTAGCATCATTCCTTCCAAAGAAATCCCAGGGATGATCTCCTTCAGAATGGACTTGTTGGATCTCCTTGCAGTCCAAGGGACTCTCAAGAGTCTTCTCCAACACCACAGTTCAAAAGCATCAATT
>SJXQ01000794.1:79986-195927 GCA_006408695.1 Aepyceros melampus | reverse complement strand
GTGACAATATATAGCCTTGACATATTCCTTTTCCTGTTTGGAACCAGTCTGTTGTTCCATGTCCAGTTCTAACTGTTGCTTCCTGACCTGCATATAGGTTTTTCAAGAGGCAGGTCAGGTGGTCTGGTATTCCCATCTTTTTCAGAATTTTCCACAGTTTATTGTTATCCACACAGTCAAAGGCTTTGGCTAACCCTACATTGTACTAAGTATTAATAATAGAGGTGAATTCTTGCCTTCCTGAAGTTTGGTATCTGCTGGATGGGAGATGGAGAGCATTGAAGTAAATGAATGAATAAATTAAAAAAAATAATGACAAGCTGTGCTAAGGGCTTGGACAGGGTAAGAAGAGGTGAGGGGAAATCACCACATGAGGTGAGGGGAGAAGGACCTTCTGAGGAGGGAGCTTTTAGACTGTGACCTGAACAAGACCCTGACCTTACAAAGGTCTGGGAGAAGAGCCTTCAGGAAGAAGCAATGACAGGAGCCTGGACTGAGGCAGGAAGGGCTTGGTGGGGAAAGCACTGAGGTGCGGAGGCAGCTGGACCTGGGATTGGTGGGAGAAGGCGTGAGATGGGGCTCAGAGGCAGTGGGGGCCTGCTGGAGGGGGCCTGCTAGAAGGGACCTGGTCAGCACACAAGACAGTCTGGATTGTCTGAGCTTTCTGAACTCGAAGCATTGTACTTGTTTTTGTCATCTTTAACGTGGCTTGGTTGCAAAGTATGCTGTTAGGGAACTCAATGAGTAAATGTGTGTTCCCAGTTGGTTAGTATAATCTGTGTGGGTTTAGTCAGTCGTGTCTGACTTTTTGTGACCCCATTGACTGTAGCCTGCCAGGCTCCTCTCTCCATAGGGATTCTCCAGGCAAGAATACTGGAGTGGGTTGCCATGCCCTCCTTCAGCAGATCTTCCCAATCCAGGGATCGAACTCAGGTCTCCCGAATTGCAAGCGGATTCTTTACTGTCTGAGCCATCAGGGAAGCCCTGGCTAGTATAACAGTTATACTTACAAGCAGGAGGCAGCAGAGTGATTTTTATGCTGTGTGAATTAGATCTCAGTTAAAAGAAACTATGAGGGCAAGGGTCATATCTTGGTGATCAATGTGGCATAAGCCAGTTGGTGCTCAATAAATTATTTTAATGATTAGAGAAAAGGGCTGATTTTGGAAAGGCCGATGTTCATTCCTTTGGGTAGTCCTTGTCTAGTGTGGTCAGTTGTCTGTTTTCAACCCCTTGTTTGTGACAATGCCCTTTTTATACAGTGAATGCCATCTTTTGGTTTGGTAGTCGGAGTTGTTCTGAGGTTTTCAGCCCTCCATAAAGTATCAAGTCATTAGGGAACAAGTGAAAATAAAAAGAGTGGTACTGTGGGAGTATCTATGCCTCTATCATTCTTCCAGAAAAAAATCTGCTTCTCCAAAAGGGAAGTTCTTACCAACACTAAGTGTTGAGGTCCTGATAAGGGAAACAGTATAGCCCTGAGTTGTAATAACCCAAATCTGGCTCTATAAATTGTCTTGCAAAGAGAGAACTCTTCTCTGTAAGCAGCTGGTTTCAGGAGTGCTTCTGAAGAATTTCTTTGAAGTAGATTGAAACAAGCTCTCCACTTTCTTGATTCTAGCATAATTTTGTTTTAATAAACCTCTTCTTCTCAATTAGTATAGTGCACAAGAAAGCTTTAGCTGTGAGCAGTTCATGATCACAGACGCCCTAGGAGAGGCCTGTGTGTTGCTGATGGGCTGGGGCACCTCTGTCTATTTCCTTCTCTTTTGCATTGAACCCCCTCTCTGTGGACTGACAAAAGCCCCACTGTTCACTGAACTCTGAAGAGCTAGTGTGTGAAGTGATGGTTTTCAATTTCAGATCGTCCCTCCTTTTATTAACTTGCTTTTACTTATTTTTTAAAAAATGTTTGTCTGGCTGTGCCAGGTCTTAACTGTGGCATTTGGGATCTTTACCTGCAGCATGTGGGATCTAGTTCCCTGACCAGGGATGGAACCTGGACCCCCTGCACTGGGAGCATGGGGTCTTAGCCATTGGACCACCAGGCCAGTCCCTTAACTTGCTTTATTTTAAATTCTAGAATGGAAGACAAAATTTAGTGCTCTTCCTCAAAGACGGATAAATAAAGGGCCCTTTGGAAGACGTACTTTTTTGGGGAAAAAGTAACTTTAAAATATTCTATCAATACTAAAGTTGACAGAATTGTAGAGTAAAATGCCTTATTCTCCCCATTCCTCCCCCAGAATTAAGGAATACCAACAATAGATGGCCATGTTTTCAGCTTCCTGTGCACTGATGGACATTCATATCTTTATATGTATATTACACATGTATATCATTTTATTATGTTTCTAATGTCTTACATGATTTTTTGTTTATCTACAAATTAAAAAAATTTTGAAATCATTAGATTCATAGAAAGTTGCAGAGACAGTGCAGAGTTGTCTCCTCTACCCTAATCCAGTTTCTCCTGACGGGGAGTAGAATACGCCTCTGCAAAATATGCCCACTCTGGCATATTGATCATATTGATTACTTTGAATTAAAGTTACTTAGGAAACAGCTGGTGCAAGAAGGACACTCTGACCTCCTTAGTTCCCCTGGAAACAGGAAATACATCTCCCCGTGAAAGGTACCAAGAGGGTAAGCGGCATCCTTACCACCAGAGACTGGAATTTAAGACTGAGAAAGCTGTCTGAACAAAGCTTGTTACTTCTTCACTAATTTGCTACTCCAGACTCAAACCCCTTTGTCTTGTCAGCTCTCCACAAATGTATTTTTTTTTTTATCTAAAAGATATAAAAGTTCGCTGCTTCAGCCACTTTGAGTCTTGTATTTTTATGGTGCTCCCATATACACAAAATTAACTTTGTTTTTCTCCTGTTAATCTGACATATATTCAGTTATTAGATTAGTCAAAGAACCTAGAGGGGAAAAAGGAAAAACATTTCCACCCTACACCCCTACAGCAAAGCCAGGCAATTAACATTGGTACAGTGTGATTCAGTGGCATTTGACCCCGTGTGTAGGTTTCTGTAACCTCCACCCCAGTCAAGATGCAGGACTGCTCCATCACCACAAAGACGGAGTTGTGTCCGCTCTACAGGCACACCTCTGCCCTTCCCTCCCCCACCATCTTTAGCATCTTGTTGCTCTTTTTTTTTTGGATCACACCAAGGCTTGCAGGATCTTAGCTTCCTGATCAAGGACTGAACTCCGGTCCTTGGCGGTGAAAGTGCAGAGGCCTAACCACTGGGCCACCAGGAAATTCTCGTTTTTTAAAAACGTGAATTGTTACCTGCTATACTTATTGAGCTACATTTTTTTTCTCCATCTTAACGATTAGCCTGGGGAGTTTAAACATTAGCATAGAGACTGTTCTGGGAATGCCTAGCCACTGCGTATTATTCTGTGTGGGTGTGTCATAATTACTAAAGGACCTAGAGTTTCTTTTTCTCCCATGTTTTGGCTATTATCAACAAATGCTGCATTGAATATCTATATGTATGGACCTTTGCAATTAATGCAAGTGTGTGTATAGAATCAAGTCCTGTGCATGAAATTTCTGTGTCAAAAGGATGTGTGTGTTATTGATAGATACTGTCTGTCTAACCTCCAACACGATTGCATCAGGGCACACTCCCGTCAACAATTTATAGGAGCGGGAAGTCCTGCTTTATGGAGTGGTTATTAAAGGCTGGTGACAGGTTTAATTTCATGTTTTTATTAATTCTCACCCTCTGAGTGGAACAGGGCCTCAGACAGTACATTATGACATTGCGGGCAGATTCTTTTTGCAGCAACCTAGCTTTTCTCGACTCTGAATATTCATTGGAAGAAATATGTTGTTCCAGTGAATATTGGAAGCTGAAGCCGAAGCTCTAGTACTTTGACAGGTCACCTACTGCAAGAGCCAACTCATTGGAAAAGACCAGAAAAGACTGAGGGCAGGAGGAGAAGGGGATGAGATGGTTAGATAGCATCACTGGCTTAATGGATATGAGTTTGAGCAGACTCCGGGAGACAGTGGAGGACAGAGGAGTCTGGTTTGATGCAGTGCATGGGATCACAAACAGTCAGACACAATTTAGCGACCGAAAAACAACAAAACAGGTTTCCTACACATGTATTTGTTTCCTAGGGCTGCCACAAAAAAGCGCTGCAAACTTTGGCTCAGGACAACAGACATATGTTGTCCTTTTGGAGTCTGACAGTCTGAAGTTGAAGTGATGGCACAGCCATGCACCTCTGCTGGTTTGGGGAAGGGTCTGCCCCAGACCCCGCTCTGAACGTCTAGTACTTCCTTTGCTTGTGGCTGCATAACCCCAGTCTTCACAGGGCATCCTCCCTATGTGCAGACCTAGGTCACATTTCCCCTTTAAAAGGGCACCAGTCCTGTGGGATTAGGGGCCCAGCCTACTCCAGTATGACCTCATCTTCACTAAGTACATCTGCAAAGACCCTCGTTCCTAATCAGATCACATTCTGAAGTCTTGGGGGTTAGGAATCCAGCTTTTGAACTTTTGGAGTGAGGACACAATTCAACCCGTAACGACAAGTGTTACAGATAAGAACATGCAACTCCAGGACACACACGGAATGCTTTCTTTTCTCACTCTGATCAGAATACTTTTCTTTTCCCAATCCCCAGTATCTAACAGGCGGGACCTGCTGTTAGACAGGTGGCTTTTGACTCAGCCACCGAGAGACAGACCACCAGGCTTTCTCTTCCCAGTTGTTAGTGTGACATGGAGCATGCCTAGAGAGAATCAAGTCAACTTGAGATGAATTCAAGAGACTTGTGTTCATACTGGGCAAAACAAGAGAAGGATTCCTCTGAGAGAATGCTACCTGCCCAGTAGAGCCCATCTTGCCCAAATGTGCAAGTCTGCAGAACTCAGAGGAATGCTTTTGCTGAGGTCTTTATGACAATGGCTAAAGTCCAAGTTAGGCGAGCAAGCCTGTACTCTGAAACAGCAATCGTAACAGAGTGCTAGAATGCGCTAGGCACTCACCTAAGCTCTCGACCTGTGTAAACTCACTTAGACCTCACAATGACCCTACAAAATAAGATCTATTAATGACTCAAATAGACAAGTACACTGGGGCACGTGTTTGAGTCATGGTCAGTTCCTGGCCCTTAATTGGTGAGTGAGCCCTGTTCTGCTTTCCCCTCTCTCTCATTTTTTTTTTTTTTTTTAATATTTGTTTATCTGGCTGTGCCATGTCTTAGTTGCAGCATGTGGCATCTGGTTCCCTGATCAGAGATCAAACCTGGGCCTCCTGCTTTGGGAGTGCAAAGTCTTAGTCCCTGGACCACCAGGGAAGTTCCTCTACTCATTTTAACTAAGGGGAAGCAACAAAAACTTTATTTCACAATCAGCTGCTATGCTGGTGTAAAAGTAACTCAAGAAAACATGGCTTTTGCACAGCTGGGTATTTGTAAAGGGCTAGAGGGAGAGAAGGTAATGGCAACCCACTCCATTGTTCTTGCCTGGAGAATTCCAGGGATGGAGGAGTCTGGTGGGCTGCCGTCTATGGGGTCGCAGAGAGTCAGACATGACTGACATGACTTAACAGCAGCAGCAGAGGGAGACATGTCTCTTAGCCATATCAAAGTTCAACTTTCTTTTATTTTCTTAATTTATTTATATTTATTTATTTGGCTGTGCTTTAGTTGCAGCATCTTTTCCAACTTTTAGAGCTTTCTGCACCCCTTGGCTTCTGGCCCCCTTCCTCCATTCATAGCAGCCTTAAGATGGTGTAGAGGTGGAGCTATACAGGTCAAAGTTCACATCAGTTCAGTTCAGTCGCTCAGTCATGTCCGACTCTTTGCGACCCCATAAATCGCAGCACGCCAGGCCTCCCTGTCCATCACCAACTCCCAGAGTTCACTCAGACTCACGTCCATCGAGTTGGTGATGCCATCCAGCCATCTCATCCTCTGTCATCCCCTTCTCCTCCTGCCCCCAATCCCTTCCAGCATCAGAGTCTTTTCCAATGAGTCAACTCTTCCCATGAGATGGCCAAAGTACTGGAGCTTCAGCTTTAGCATCATTCCTTCCAAAGAAATCTCCTTCAGAATGGACTGGTTGGATCTCCTTGCAGTCCAAGGGACTCTCAAGAGTCTTCTTCAACATCACAGTTCAAAAGCATTAGTTCTTCAGTGCTCAGCCTTCTTCACAGTTCAACTCTCACATCCATACATGACCACAGGAAAAACCATAGCCTTGACTAGATGGACCTTTGTTGGCAAAGTAATGTCTCTGCTTTTGAATATGCTATCTAGGTTGGTCATAACTTTTCTTCCAAGGAGTAAGCGTCTTTTAATTTCATGGCTGCGGTCACCATCTGCAGTGATTTTTGAGCCCCCCAAAATAAAGTCTGACACTGTTTCCACTGTTTCCCCATTATTTCCCATAAGTGATGGGACCAGATGCCATGTTCTTCATTTTCTTCATTGAGCCTTAAGCCAACTTTCACTCTCCACTTTCACTTTCATCAAGAGGCTTTTTAGTTCCTCTTCACTTTCTGCCATAAGGGTGGTGTCATCTGCATATCTGAGGTGACTGATATTTCTCCCAGCAATCTTGATTCCAGCTTGTGTTTCTTCCAGTCCAGCGTTTCTCATGATGTACTCTGCATATATGTTAAATAAGCAGGGTGACAATATACAGCCTTGATGTACTCCTTTTCCTATTTGGAACCAGTCTGTTGTTCCAGGTCCAGTTCTAACTGTTGCTTCCTGACCTGCATACAGATTTCTCAAGAGGCAGGTCAGGTGGTCTGGTATTCCCATCTCTCTCAGAATTTTCCATAGTTTATTGTGATCCACTCAGTCAAAGGCTTCGACATAGTCAATAAAGCAGAAATCGATGTTTTTCTGGAACTCTCTTCTAGAGAATATGTATGTAAGTTCACATATACTATTGAAATTGTTGTGTTACTGAGTCTACACTCGCTCTGCTCTCCACACGACAGGCCAATGAATCCATGAGATGAGGGGTTGAGGCAAGGAAGAGACTTTAATCAGGGAGCCAGCTGCCCAAGAGGATAGCAGGCTAGCACCTCAAAATAACTATCTTGTCAGGACCTGGCTGCAGGTTGTTTTAGACCTGGTTGCCAGGTTCTTTTATGGATCAGAGATGGCGGGGAGGTGAGGAAACAAAGCAAGACAACTGTTCAGTCCTTGCAAATATTCCTAGATAAGCAAGCCTCAAGCAGGGGAATGTGTTAGTTTTACTTTCTTACACAGTTCTTCGCGGGTGGGCGGCTCGGGTTATCTCCCTGAGCAGGCCATTACATATGCTTATAATAACAAAAAAGGGTTCAAGTCACAGAACAGATCCAGTGTATATTTAAAATTAAACCTTTCTGGTTACAACTGTTGTTGTTGTTTAGTTAATAAGTCATGTCTGACTCTTATGTGATCCATGGACTGTAGCCTGCCAGGTTCCTCTGTCCAGGAGATTCTCCAGACAAGAATACTGGAGTGGGTTGCCATTTCCTACTCCAGGGAATCTTCCTGATCCAGAGGTCCAACCCTCATCTCTTGAGTCTCCTGCATTAGCAGGCGAGTTCTTGACCAGCTGAGCCACCAGGGAAAGCCAGAAATAAAGAAGACCACTCAAATGAGAACAAAAGCTACTTCTTCAAAGCTTGCTGCAGGCAAGAAGTCAGCCTCCATCTTTGTGTCTGGCTGAGACTCCAAGGCAGGCAGGGGAACAGGAAAGTTTTACAGTGAAGAAAGGGAGAAGGTTTTAAGTGTGTTTTGACTGCAGGATTTTTGGCCTGGGGAAGCTGGAGGTGGGCTAACTAGAAGTAAGCATCTTAAGTAATTGGTTTGAGAAGCTTGGTAGGGGAGGATAAAAATGTTTTTCCTCTAATCCAACTTAGATTTTTGGACTGATCTCCTGTAAATTAGACTAACAAAAGACAAATTAACAAGACAGAAACAGTTTATTTTTAAATTTTATTTTTATTTATTTTTAAAATATAAATTTATTTATTTTAATCAGAGGCTAATTACTTTACAATATTGTATTGGTTTTGCCATACATCAACATGAATCCACCAAGGGTGTACACAGGTATTCCCCATCCTGAACCCCCCACCCACCTCACTCCCCATACCATCCCTCTATTATGGTGTGGGAGAAGCTTCAGCGATGAGTAACTCAGAGTGGTCTGAACTTGGGCTTATATCACATCTTCAAAAAGAAACAATAAATCTGAGGAGAAGTAACAAGACAAAGGAGAAGGGTTTTAGTCTTCTAAAGGTATCAGCTGTGGGAAGGTAAATATATGGGGGGACTAATGGAAGATAATTGGTTGTATGAGCAGGTAAATCTCGGCACCAACTTTCTGTCTTCTTCATGGCCATAAAACTTCCTTGGCAGAGGGGATTTATGGCATCCTCAAGTTCTCAAAAGTTTCTGCTTTTTGTCAGATAAGAGAAAGTCTGGGAAGGTTTCTTTCTGGATCTGTTGATTCTCATTTGTCTCCAACTCAAAATAATCATTGCGACAGAGTGGAGTATTTTAGGGCGGCATATTCTTTTTTTTTAAAAAAATAAATATTTATTTGGCTGTGGCGGGTCTTACTTGAGGCATGCGGGATTTTTAGTTATGCCATGTGAACTCTTTGTTGTGGTATGTAGGATCTAGTTCCTCAGACAGGGATCGAACCCCGGCCCGCTGCATTGGTAGCGTAGAGTCTTAGCCACAGGACCATCTGGGAGGTCCTGGTGTATTCTGATCTCCTCCAGCTTTCTCTGGTTGGTTCTGACTTGGAAGCTGGTGATCAAAAAAATAAATATTTATTTGGCTGTGGCGGGTCTTACTTGAGGCATGCGGGATTTTTAGTTATGCCATGTGAACTCTTTGTTGTGGTATGTAGGATCTAGTTCCTCAGACAGGGATCGAACCCCGGCCCGCTGCATTGGTAGCGTAGAGTCTTAGCCACAGGACCATCTGGGAGGTCCTGGTGTATTCTGATCTCCTCCAGCTTTCTCTGGTTGGTTCTGACTTGGAAGCTGGTGATCACTGATCCAGTCCTAACGGACCTGGGCAGGTTACTGCAGAGATTGCGGGTCAGAGTTTTAGTATTCAATTTGGTCCAGCCCTCACCTGTTGGTGTATTCCGTCTCACAAATATTATAAGGTGGAATCCGATGGTGTTATATCAGGAGTTCTCCTGACTGAGGAGTAAAGACAATAACTCTTATAGCCTGTGTGGTTACAAAAATAATTTGGGTCTAACTCAGAATTTCTTCTTTTTCCATATGGTCTTATCTAATGACATTTGCTATGTCTGCCTTTGGGCTCTGCTGACCGTGGGGTGGCTTGAGGGACCGTGCTTTTACTGATCATTGTTGTTCAGTTGCTAAGTCATGTCCAACTCTTTGTGACCCCATGAACTACACACGCCAGGCTTCCCTGTCCTTCACTATAAGATTCATGTCCATTGGATTGATGACGCTATCTAACCATCTCATCCTCTGTCACCCCCTTTACCTTTTGCCTTCAGTCTTCCCCAGCATCAGGTGCTTTTCTAATGAGTTGACTCTTGACATTAGGTAGCCAAAATGTTAGAGCTTCAGCTTCAGCATCAGTCCTTTCAATGAATATTCAGGATTGATTTCTTTTAGGATTAACTGGTTTGACCTCCTTGCAGACCGAGGTGCTTTCTGTGGCTGGCTTGGCTTCCTTCCAGTTTCCTCTGTAATTGAATCTTTGCCATGGCTGTGTGATGCTGGAGCTCTCTGCCTCTCCCATCCAAGCCCACTGTGGCTACTGGCAGCCTCTTTCTTTCCACCTGGTGTGACATTCTCCTAGAGGTGGTATTTGGAGGGTGATGTTACAACACCTTGGGAGTTCTCATCCTGTCCTAAGGACACACAGATGCCTAAACTCTGGGTCTTACACATGGGGTTTTGCTGATCAATCACACCACTGGGAAAGCTGTAGAGCCTCTACTCTCACTTTTGCTGTGGATTTTGTTTTTCTTTTATTTTCCGCATTTGCTGTGATATAAATGAGTATTGCTCTGACACCCAGTGTGGACCAGCTCAGGACCACGGGTGGGGAGCCAGGGAAACCTGGGAGAATCAACAGCCCTCTGGTGGTATCTCCTCCCAGGATGTAAGGTTCGAATACATGGATGGAGTGGAGATTTTCAGAGCTGGAAACTATTTGAAAGTGATTCTGCTTGATGAACAAGTGGTAGATTTATATCAAAGAATATTTTAACTCAGCTGGCGTTTACTGAGGGCTCCCTGGCTCTGGGGTAAGAATGGGGAGTTGGGAACTGGCAAAAGTAGTTGGGACTCACAAGGACTTCAGCATTTGCTTCAGAAGAGAGCCAGAAACACCAGTGACTATGCAATCCTAGGGAGCACTGTGTGGAAGAGGTCCCACTTTCTGAAAGCCAGTTTGCTGAAAAACTATTCTCAGGGTGGCCAATTAATTAGCCAAACTCCAGTGGCGCCCCCTCCCCAACCAAAGTAACTGCAGAACCACCCACCCCAAATTGGCTCTATCCTGTTTCTAACAAGATACTCAGTTATTTTTCAGGGACAACAAGAAAACCACAAGTCACGCAGCCAAAGCAGGTGCAGAGGAGAAGATTTTGCCCTTAATTAATACCTAGAAGTTTCTCCCCACAGAGGAACCAGAGGACTAGGACTTTACTGGAGCCTGAACCTGGATCCCTTTCAGGAGCAAAGGGTCTATTGTCCAAGAAGATCTGGTGTTGAACCCCTTTTCCACACTGACCACAGGTGGCCAGCTCCAAAGCCCTCTCATCATAACCCGCCCACCAGCACTTTCCCAGACCAGCCTCCCACCCTAACTCCCAAAAGTTTGACCGAACTCCAGATCAGGGGAGAGACTCAAGCCACACCTCCTGTCTCTTTTCTGGTCCACTTTGCAATAAAGCCTTCTCTTTTCTCAAAAGCCGGGGCCATAGTGTTGACTACTAAGCACATTGGGCAGCAGACCCTTTTCGGTAACAAAAATGTAGCATTGTTGTCTGAAGGTTGGCAGTTTTTGTTTTTAAAATACTTGTTTTTGCTTTGGCACATGGTGACCTGCAAGAGTGCTTGGCAGAGTTGGGGCTTAGTTTTTGGTGAGATGGTGGAGACTAGTGATGGTGGTGAATTGTATCTGAGCCCTGGGCTTCCATAGAGCAGTGCTGACTGAGAAATCTCCCAGCCTCTGGGGTTCTGAGAAAGGGGTAACTGTAAATGACCTCTCCACTCTTGCATATTCCATGGCAAGAGCCACCTCCACCCTTCCTCCCATGACTCCCATGAAAATAGGCGATGATTCTGTTGCCTCCCTGCCTCTAGAAAACCCCAGGCCTCCATCCTTTCCTCTGAGGTGCTTCTCATTAGTGGACATCTTCCTTATAACAGTAGCTTGAATAGAATCATCACCTTAATTGTTCTGGGAATTCTGTCCTTCACATTAACCAGACAGCAGGGTCTAGCAGGGGGAGGTTAGATGGTCACATGGTTGCCAGGGAGTCTTGGCAACCCTTCATTTGGAGCAAACTTGAGCAGGTGTGGTGTGCAGTGAACAAATAGGCCAGGAGGTGGCAGGCATCCACACCAGAGAGGGCATTAACGAGGGACTTTTGTCTTTGGTTTGTCTAGTAAGATCAGGGAATGCTCCACTCCAATCGTAGAAAAACCAAGAGCTGAGCTTTCTAATGGGTTGTGTGTGTGTGTTCAGTTGTGTCTGACTCTTTGTGACCCCGTGGCTGTAGCCTACCAGACTCTTCTGACCATGGAATTGAAAGGTCATTGTTGAATTATGACACCGGGATTCTTGGCCTCCGGAGGAGAAGAATTCAATCCGGGGCCAGAGACAAGGCTTGATCGCTCAGAGCTTTTGTGTAATAAAGTTTTATTAAAGTATAAAGGAGATAGAGAAAGCTTCTGACATAGGCATCAGAAGGGGGCAGAAAGAGTACCCCCCTGCTAGCCTTCAGCTGGATGTTATATAGTCACCAGCAGTCTGTTAACTTAGAATGGCACCAGGCCCCTCACCCATAAGATGTATTTTGGGATAACCTTAGCTCCAAATGGTTTATCTTGGGCCATAAAATGATTAACTTGAATCTTGAAGAAGGGCAGGTCACCATACAAAAAGTTTCATTTACAAGATTAGAGGAAGAATATAGGAGTATAACATACTGGTTTATCAAGTAGGTTCTGAGCCTAAAAGGCAGAACCAACTTGAAGACAAGAGTTTGGGGTGGATGCATAGTACATTAGCATAGCTTAAGATAAACATTTCCTTAAGAAAAAGGCATTGGTTAACTTCAGGTGAAATCAGATGTCATTATGGCAACACAGAATTTTAAGAGAAACCTTTTAAATTTGTATAGAGAAGGAAAAACTATCGCTAGTTTGTTTCCTCCTGCCGCTTAAGAGAGATAAAATGTCTTGACACTTGCAGGCTGTCTCCTCCATTTGGAGACCCCTGGCCTTCCTGCCTGTTACCCTCTCAGAATTTTCCACAGAACAATACTGGAGTGGGTTGCCATTTCCTTCTCTAGGATATCTTCTTACTCAGAGTTCAAACCCAGCTCTTGAGTCTCCTACATTGGCAGGTGAATTCTTTACCACTAGTGCCACCAGGGAAGCCTATACCCACAGCTAAACATCTAGTTGGAAAGTGATTGTAAATATGTTGGTTCAGAGTTAGGTCTAGATAGACCATTGAGATGACTCATGGAATATAACCTTCAGGTTTGTATTAACATCTCCATGACTCCCCTATTTAATAAAACCCCAATCAAGGTCCATCTAGTCAAGGCTATGGTTTTTCTAGTAGTCACGTATGGATGTGAGAGTTGGACTGTGAAGAAGGCTGAGCGCCAAAGAATTGATGCTTTTAAACTGTGGTGTTGGAGAAGACTCCTGAGAGTCCCTTGGACTGCAAGGAGATCCAACAAGTCCATTCTGAAGGAGATCAACCCTGGGATTTCTTTGGAAGGAATGATGCTAAAGCTGAAACTCCAGTACTTTGGCCACCTCATGGGAAGAGTTGACTCATTGGAAAAGACTTTGATGCTGGAAGGGATTGGGGGCAGGAGGAGAAGGGGACGACAGAGGATGAGATGGCTGGATGGCATCACTGACTCGATGGAGGTGAGTCTGAGTGAACTCTGGGAGTTGGTATGGACAGGAAGGCCTGGCGTGCTGCGATTCATGGGGTCGCAAAGAGTCAGACATGACTGAGCGACTGAACTGAACTGAACTGGTGCCTGTTAAACACAGACTTAAAAACTTACTCAGTGATTTTCAGTTGGGTAGAGAGATTTTCCCCTCTTTTCTCAAGGACAAAATTCCCTGGACAACTGAGGTGGTTTCATCCGGGATATTGCAATAGGGACAACATTCAGTAATGAGGGTTAGAAGAGAGAGAAAAACTGGGGTTTTACAAAATAGGGGAGTCATGAAGGAAGGGTAGAGGTGGGATGTATCTTGAAATATGCTAAAGAAACATGGATTTTTGTAATCAGGCCTTTTCCAGAACACAGGGTCAGGGGTGGGATTTCTCAACCATTACTGCTTTCTGGGAGCACAGGGCTCACATAAGATTTGACATTGTCACCTCAGCCTGTATCCTTTGAAATGGAAAGCAGATTACCATCTCCTTTTCTGGTACTTTCAATTCCAAGTGTCTGGACATTCTTTAGAAAGATGTAAACATTTCCACAGAACTGCCATGATAAATATTTTAAACAGTAGAATTATGTTGTTCCCTGGAAATTCGGTTCTGGCTCCTGTATTATCTGCCAGCAAATGAAT
The DNA here is from genome assembly GCA_006408695.1 of Aepyceros melampus. NCBI lineage: Eukaryota > Metazoa > Chordata > Mammalia > Artiodactyla > Bovidae > Aepyceros > Aepyceros melampus. Next base: position 182,103 of record SJXQ01000794.1, on the reverse strand, counting down.
CTTTTGTCTCCAAGCGTGCAGTGATTAAACCTTTTTCCCCAAAATGTAATGATTTCTTTACAAAAACTACCTTTACAATGAGCATTTCTTTAGAATGGAGTGAAAGTAATTATGGTTAACTTCACTTAAATCTTATCTCTGTAATGATTTTAAACAAGAGTTTAGTCTCTAAATTCTTAGGTGTAGCAAATTCAAATTCCTTTATAATTAGGAGCATTTTAATTTTCCTTGTTGCTTTAGATGAGTCATCATCTATTTATCTTGAAACTCTGGGGCATTCACAAAGAAGTCAAATTAGCTAACAGTACAGGGTGATCAAGGTGAACAACATCAGTGGCCTGGGAATCAGCTCAGAAAGCTCTAGACCTTTATCTTTCCTGGATGGAGATATTTTACCTGGGATAATTGAACTTTTCATTCATGCTTGTGTTGAGAATTACTATGTCCACTTACGGCACTCACATGACAGCTGAATGTCCAGAGTGACACCCTTCTTATATTGAGGACTAGGCTTGCTGCCTAGTGAGAGTGAAAGAGGAGAGTGAAAAAGTTGGCTTAAAGCTCAACATTCAGAAAACGAAGATCATTGCATCTGGTCCCATCACTTCATGGCAAATAGATGGGGAAATAATGGAGACAGTGAGAGACTTTATTTTCTTGGGCTCCAAAATCATTGCAGATGGTGACTGCAGCCATGAAATTAAATGACGCTTGCTCCTTGGAAGAAAAGCTATGACCAACCTAGACTGTATATTAAAAAGCAGAGATATTACTTTACCGACAAATGTCTGTCTAGTCAAATCTATGCTTTTTCCAGTAGTTGTGTATGGGTATGAGAGCTGGACCATAAAGAAAGCTGAGTGTCGAAGAATTGATGCTTTTGAACTGTGATGTTGGAGAAGACTCTTGAGAGCCCCTTCGACTTCAAAGAGATCCAACCAGTCCATCCTAAAGGAAATCAGTGTTGAATATTCATCGGAAGGACTGATGCTGAAGCTGAAACTCCAATACTTGGGCCACCTGATGCATTGGAAAATACCCTGATGCTGGGAAAGATTGAGGGCAGGAGGAAAAGGGGATGACAGAGGATGAGATGGTTGGATGGCATCACTGACTCAATGGACATGAGTTTGAGTAAGCTCCGGGAGTTAGTAATGGACAGGGAAGCCTGGCATGCTGCAGTGCGTGGGGTTGCAATGAATCGGACATGACTGATTAACTGAACTGACTGAGCTTGCTGCCTTTTGTAAATCTGATTGAAAGGAGGTGTAAGACCAGGAGACAATGTCCTCAAAGAGACTTGAATCTCATAAATATCTTTCCTCACATTTCTCTGATAGGCGCATGGGAGTTAGACTGAGCTTGTTGACCATAATGATCTGAGGTCTCAGTTCTCCTTCAGAACTCCACCCTCATCACTAATTATTAGAGAAATGCAAATCAGAGCCACACTGAGTCGAAACTAACAACTTACATTGGTCAGAATGGCCATCATCAAAACTTCTACAAACAATGAATGCTGCGGAGGGTGTACAGAAAAGGAAACCCTCCTGCACTGTTGGTGGAAATTGGCACAGACACTATGGAGAACAATATGCTGCTGCTGCTAAGTTGCTTCAGTCGTGTCCAAATCTTTTGCCACCTCATGGGCCGTAGCCCTCCAGGCTCCTCTGTCCAATGGATTCTCCAGGCAAGAATACTGGAGTGGGTTGCCATTTCCTTCTCCAGGAGAACAATATGGAGGTTCCTTAAAAAAAAAACGAAAAATAGTACTACCATATGATCCAGCTATCCTATTCCTGGGCACATATCCAGAGAAAACCACAATCCAAAAAGATACATGAACCCCAATGTTCATTGCAGCACTGTTTACAACAGCCAAGACATAGAAGCAACCTAAATGTCTGCTGACAGAGGAATGGATAAAGACAGTTTGCTACATATATCTAATGGGCCACACTGTAAGAACCAGTGCTCCAAGGCAAGAAGATGTAGGGTATCTTCATCATTATAGGGTATATATGGAAACCAATAGTTTGGCCATTTGGGTTCCAGTGGAAGATTTGTGCAAACCTGGCAATTCACGGAGATGAGACTAAAAAGGCAGTTCAGAGCCATGTACACTCCTGTCACTTTAAATTAATAGTTTCATAATTTAAAAGAAAATCAAGGTACCATGTACAATCCTAGGGGGAAATTTCAGCTAATATGCCTGATTAAAAAAATGTGCTATTCCCTAGGGTAGATTGCATTATTGACCCCAACTCTTTTTATTTTATTTTTTGTCTGTGCTGTTTGTGGGATCTTAGTTTCTTGACCAAGGATGGAACTCATGCCCTCTGCAGTGAGTGTGGAGTCCTAACCACTGGACCGTCAGGGAATTCCCACTTGACCCCAGCTCTTGCTTCACCTGTATCCATGCCCTTTGCCATGTGACCTTGAATTTCTTCCTTGAAGGTGCATCACATTTCCCTGCCTTTGGACACTGCGTTTAGCTATGTGCTTTGGTTTGGCCAAGAGAATGAGGCAGAAGTGAAGGTGCCAAGTCTGTGCCTAGGCCGAGTGATCTGGGGTTTCCACTTAATCTCTTTGGCCAAGGCCAAAGAGAAGACTGTGCCTGGATTGGGAGACTGGTCCAAGGAGCCTGAGAGACACACATGGAGTAGAGCCATCTCAGTTAAGTACAGACTAGACTAGTCATTCCCCCAACCCCTAGCTGTGTAAGCAAATAATAGCTGTTATTGTTTCAGCCACTGAGTTTTGGGGTGGTTTGTTTACTCAGCAATAATTTACTGATGCTTCCTCTTTAAAACATGTATGTGATTTGAATGTATTCTTTTAGGCTACCTTATCAAAACACCAAATCTGTTCTTTTTCTTTGTATAAAAGAACCTTAAATGAAATTTGTTGTGCTTGCAAATTTGCTGATAGTCTTCTGTGAAACATCAAGTACATCACCCAGACAATTCTTTTATAAGAGAATCTGCTGAAACTGCTGGGATTTTTTTTCACATCTTCCTCTGTGGTTTTCTTGATTTCAGGCTGAGGAAGAGTCCCCTCATTGGCTGGGACTTATTCTTCACAGATCTAATGAGCAGTCCATTATGTTGTCAGCTCATTGATTAAGAGTGTCTTCAGTGTGGGAGAAGATCATTGTCATGGAAATTTCCCTGATCCTGGCTATCTTTCCTAATAAACTGGGTGCAAAAGAAAACCTACACTTGAGAACAAAGAGAGCTGTTAAACTAAATAGTGGTTCCAGCCAAATAGTGGTTTAACATTTATAAAACACTACGCCTTAATTTTTCATAAATCCATTGAGTTGACTTATAGTTAGAGCCTTGGTTTGTATCCTAATGTTGGTTTCAGAGATCAGAGTGTTACACCAGGTAGAAACCTAGTTTGTTGCCTGTTAGAGACATCAGAGGGCTTCTTAGGGCTATTGGGCAATGCGACTCATTCTGGAAGCTAAAAGACCCTGATTCATTCTCTGTCTTGGCACACAAGTCTCAGTAGTCTGATCTTTTCCAGGAGTGGTTATGCCTTGGTAAAAAGGTCTGTATAGTCAAACGTATGGTTTTTCTAGTAGTCATGTACAGATAAGAGATCATAAGGAAGGCTGAGCACCAAAGGACTGATGCTTTTGAATTATGGTGCTGGAGAAGACTCTTGAGAGTCCCTCGGACAGCAAGGAGATCAAACCAGTCAATCCCAAAGGAAAGCAACACTGAATACTCATTGGAAGGACTGATACTGAAGCTGAAGCTCCAATACTTTGGCCACCTGATGTGAAGAGCCAATTCATTGGAAAATATCCTGATGCTCTGAAAGATTGAAGGCAGGAGGAGAAGGGGATGACAGAGGATGAGATGGTTGGATGGCATCACCAATTCAATGGACATGAGTCTGAGCAAACTCTGGGAGACAGTGAAGGACAGGGAAGCCTGATGTGCTGCAGTCTATGGGATTGCAGAGTTGGACATGACTTAGTGACCGAACAACAAATTATACGGGCTCCAAGCATCTCAGTGCAGCTGAGCCTTTGGAGTTGTGATGTTCACAGATTTTCTTTATCAAAGTGACATCTGGGTCCAAGTGTCCAGCCACACAATTATCTGCTTTGTAGGCTCCTCTTGAATCTTCCTTAGCTCTATTTCATAAGGGTGTATTCCTGCTCCCTTCCATGGAGAAATGTCAGGAAAACATGACTGTTCTGTACACTGATCCTTAAATTTCAGTGTGGATAAGAGTCACCCAGAGAGCTTGTTAAACCACAAATTCCTGGCCGTGCCGCACAGATGCAGCTGGGCTGGGGTGCAGCTGGAGAATTTGTATTCTAGTGAATTCCCGGGTGATGCTCACGTGGATGGTCTGTAGTTGCTGTTGTGTTTTTTCAGTTGCTCAGTTGTGTCCGTCTCTTTGCGACCCCACAGATTGTAGCCTGCCAGGCTCCTCCATCCATGGGATTTCCCATGCAAGAATATTGGAGGGAGTTGCCGTTTCCTTCCCTAGGGGATCTTCCCAACCCAGGGATCAAACCTGTGTCTCTTGGGTCTCCTGCATTGGCAGGTGGATTCTTTACCACTGAGCCACTTGGGAAGCAATGGTCTGCAGACCTCACTTCAAATAGTACAATTCCATCTGCCTTTTGAATTCTTACCCCAAATTCCTTCTCACTCAGTTCTCTGAGCCGTTTCCTTCCCATGCTTACAGGTTTTTATCATCCAAACCCATTTCTGTCGGAGGAAGCTCTAACTCTGCTGACTCTCTAACTTCCAACAGACTCTTGGTCGGTTCTCTTAGCAAGCATCAGTGGGGTAACGGCCTCCACGGTAAGCACTTTTCTTCTCTGTGCAAAAGCCACCAGTCAGGGCACACCTGAAGCCTTCTCCTGCACAGCGCCCCCTCCCCATAAAGCTTTCCCACACATTTGCCTGTTTTTTGAGTTTCTGCCAAATGCAAGTGATGATGGCTACAAGCTCTGAATGAACAGTCTTTGCTTTTCTCATTTGGTTGATCTTCATGTATTCATACCTAAGTTATAGTTCCTATATAATAAAAAGTACCCATTTGAAGCGTAGCTTCTATTTTGCTACATAACTACCATTCCCATTAAGATACAGAACATTTTCATCACTCTGAAAAGTTCCCTTGTGTCTCTTTGAGATCAGGCCCCACCCTCCTCTACAGCTCCAGGCAAGCACTGATCTGTATTCTGTCCTTGTAATTCTGAATGCAGTTTTTTAAAAAAGTATTTATTTATTTTGCCTGCCTTGGGTCTCGGTCGAGACTTGTGGGGTCTTCGTTGTGGCAGGCATGTGGGATCTAGTTCCCTGACCAGGGACCAGACCAGGGGTTCCTGCACTGGGAGCGAGAATCTTACCCACTGGGACCACCTGGGAAGTACCCTGAATGCAGTTCTTTGGTAAATCTCCCTGGTCATGTCCCCCACCAATTCCTGCTTGGTTTTTCTCTTCTCCACTTTGAAATTTTCTTTGGCTTTTGGGGTGAGTCTCACTTTCTTAGGACTCTTGTGGGTAGATGTTCTCAGTTCTGATTTTTACTGCTCTAACTCTATCTGCTATCTTCCTGGGCTTAAAAAATTTATTACCTTTAGATGGCCTTTCTTGCTCTCCTGTGCTATTGTGGTTTTATTGTTCAAATAAAAAATCTGTAACCTGTCAAAATCAGTGGGGATATAAACAAGAACTTGTCTTTATTTCTTTCCATCATTGCCTCTAGCCATACCTTGTCAGTTTCTTCTTTCCTGCCCTTTAATAAAATCTTGGGCAAATTCCTTAACTTTACTTACTTTCAGCTTGTCTCGTCCTAGGTAAAACTTTATAGGTGATTTAAGCTCTTACCTCTCCTCCATCCTGGCTCCGGGGACCTGTTGTGTTGTGGGGCTGGAAACTTAGTCTGCTCGAGAAGTACAGTGTTCTCCTTTCTCCATATTGGGCTCTTCCTGAATTGAGATCAGGGAGTGAAGCTGAGTCCCTCTGAAACTGAGTCCCTCTGCTGAGTTTATGATTAACCGCTCTATCCAAAATTGTATTCCCTTTCTTGTCCAGCACGTGTTTTCCTCAAGATTGAAGAATATCAAAGAGAAGGGGAAATTGAAAGCGAGCAGGACCCTGTGGGAGCCTCCCTGGGCATGAAAGCCTTTCCATATCTTCCATTTCTTGCTTGTAGGAAAAAGGTTTCAGCCTCCTAGACCTTCCCTGAGTTCCAAAGGGCAGATTCAAACAGTTATTTTAGTACTAATTAGAGGAGCGAGGGAATGCAGAAACAAAGGAAAGGGAGTCAAGAAAGACTAGTGCCAGGACCGGGCAGGGTTCTGGTTTCTCCTCAAGGGATGTACATAATAATGAGAAAAGTAAAGTGTCCTTGGCACCTGGGCCAGGCTAGACCTGGGCTATTTAGCCCAGTAACTGGATGTAACTTAACTGGGACAAAATATCAGTTAAGAAAAAATAATTTACCCTTTAGAACTCAGGGAAGGTCTAGGATGCTGAAGCCTCTTTCCCGCAAACAAGAAACAAGGGGCATAGAAAGAATTTGTACCTGGGAGGCTTCCACAGGGTCCTGCTCTGTTTCATGGTTGGGGGGGGGTGGTGGTTCCTCTAACACAGAGGGCCTCCCTGTAGAAAGTGTGTGGTTTCCTTGAGGAGCAGAATGAAGACAGTGGCAGCTGGTCATTTCCTTAGTCCCTCCTGGTGATCTAGCCGTATTGCTAAAGGGGGAGATGGTGGTGGTGTGTATATGTCAATTTTGCCTAAATCACACAGCTGAGAACTCAAGACGTACAGTTCCTCACAGGAAATTGGGGCATTCTTAACACGAACCTCAGGAATAAAGAGGCTAAATCAACAGCTGTTCAACGTGTATTTAAAGATTGCACCTTTGAAAAATTGCATGTAGGGAAAGATGCTCTTCTCCTTTTCCTGCAAAGAGAATAGTATGGTCTAGATTAAAGTCTTGATTTTTAATCTGCCTCTGATGCATATTTTACTTTTCTGGGGAGTGTCCCTTGGTGGCTTAGATGATAAAGAATCTGCCTGCAATGCAGGACACCTAGGTTCGATCCCTGGGTCAGGAAGATCCTCTGGAGAAGGGAATGGAAACTCACTCCAGAACTCCTGCCTGGAGAATTCCATGGACAGGGGAGCCTGGCAGGCTACAGTCCATGGTGTCCCAAAGAGTTGGACATGACTGAGTGACTAACACTTTCGATTTCATAGTCAGCAGAAAGTCTGGGATTTAAATTTTCAGAAACTGCAATGTTTTTCTTTTCAAATTATCAGCAGTCTTTCATAAAGGTGAAGGTGGGAAAATGTTTGGATTTTGTTTTTACAGCTTGAGAGTAATCTCATGCTTGTGTTACAGCTGATCTCTTCTTGGATTATTATTCTTTCTAGAGTTGACTTGTGGAATTGCCTCTGACTGTTTATCACATCTGAGACCTTGAGTGATCTGCCTCTCTCTGGTCCCCATCTTAGAAGAGCGTCAGCAGAGATTTGGCAGTTTTCATTCTGCAGTTCTCAGGCTATCATAAATGCAAGACTGGAGGGCTGTGTGGCCAGCCTTAAGAACCAGGGGTGAATATCTTTTCCCTTGAAAATGGATGAGACTTTGCACACATGACTCTACTGATGCTAGCAATAAATTTATTAGAGGAGCTTCTGCAAATGGTTGAATACGGATAATTTTGCATCTAGAACGTTTTCATTGTAATTTCAATACCATATACAGATTTAAACCGACACATTGGGAAGCTTACAGACGAGATGTGCTGCAGATCAGGCATCATGGTCACTAGATTTTATTGTTTTAGAAATGGCACAATGACTACTTTTTTCAAGTTATAATCATTTTTATCTTTGCATATAAATATTTTTCTAAAATTAGTTGCATGCATATTGAGAAAATTCAAGCATTATAGAAAAAAGTATGTTACACTTTTATATATAGTATAATATATACTTTTATAATATACCATTAATATATCAATGAATATCCAGTCATCTCTTTAATCATACCTACACACATGATTATCTCTGTAATTTAGGTAAGAGGTCATTCTATATATTATGCCTGCCATCTGGCTTTTTTTTAACTTTTATTTTTTTAAATTATAGAAGTATAATAACTCATTTACAGGAAACTTGGAAAATACAGAACAAGGTTACTACATATGGTGTCACTATATATTACAATTTTTTTAAGTAGGTAAATTTAAAATTTTTACTTGGAGTTTCAATAACAAACTCTCAAAAGTTAATACAATGCATACACAGAGAAATAAAAGGATATAGAAGACCTGACAAGCACTGTGAACCAATTCAACATAATTAAGATTTATATAATTTTCACACAAGAGTAGGATACAATTCTATTCAAGTTCCCATAGACTATAAACTAGGAGCACTTGAACATATCCAGGGACATAAAACAAAGTTCGAAGATTTCACGGTCTAAAGGTATTGAAATCATACAGAGTCTGTTCTCTTAATACTGTTGAATTATGTCAGAAATCAATATCAAAAGATACGTGGAAATAACAAACATATTTTCAAGTGCAATGTGACATTTACTAAGAGAGATCTTCATCTCAGCCCTTGAAAGCAGAAGAGGCACAACGACTCTTGAGAAGCACTAACTGTGTGCAGGTTAGTGTCATAGAAGAGCGTGATACATTTATACTGCCCCCGAGAGCCTGTTCACAAAGGCAGTTTAGAGTATATAAGAAAACAATCACGCATTATTCTAATCACTGTGGCATTTGCAAATTATTTTTCTTCAATCAAAGGGCATTTTGAATAATTTTGTTGGCATTTCAAATCCCTGGTAAAAGTAGCAAAATACATGGGGAAGAGCAATGGACTGGATTGGGATTCCAGTTTTTATCCAGCTTCTTAGAGACTTTATGTACATAGGTTGTTCAGATTCTCTAGGTAAGTTTCATTTTCTCTTTTCAATTACTTAGAATTTTTATGTAATGCTTTTCTGGAACCTATCAAAATAGAATTTTTCTTCTTAATTTACTGACATAATAAGTTACATTAATAGATTTCCTAATGTAAAAAGCCTCTTGATGAAAGTGAAAGAGAAGAGTGAAAAAGTTGGCTTAAAGCTCAACATTCAGAAAACTAAGATCATGGCATCTGGTCCCATCACTTCATGGGAAATAGAAGGGGAAACAGTGGAAACAGTGTCAGACTTTATTTTTTTTGGGCTCCAAAATCACTGCAGATGGTGATTGCAGCCATGAAATTAAAGACACTTACTCCTTGGAAGGAAAGTTATGACCAACCTCGATATCATATTCAAAAGCAGAGATATTACTTTGCCAACAAAAGTCCATCTAGTCAAGGCTATGGTTTTTCCTGTGGTCATGTATGGATGTGAGAGTTGGACTGTGAAGAAAGCTGAGCGCTGAAGAATTGTGGTTTTGAATTGTGGTGTTGGAGAAGACTCTTGAGAGTCCCTTGGACTCCAAGGAGATCCAACCAGTCCATCCTAAAGAAGATCAGTCCTGGGTGTTCATTGGAAGGACTGTTGCTGAAGCTGAAATTCCAGCACTTTGGCCACCTCATGTGAAGAGTTGACTCATTGGAAAAGACCCTGATGCTGGGAGGGATTGGAGGCAGGAGTAGGGGACGACAGAGGATAAGATGGCTGCATGGCATCACCAACTCGATGGACAGTCTGAGTGAACTCCGGGAGTTGGTGATGGACAGGGAGGGTTGGCGTGCTGCAATGCATGGGGTCGCAAAGAGTCAGACATGACTGAGCAACTGAACTGAACTGAACTGAATGTTAAACCAATGTAGGATATTAAGTCATCATATAATTCTGTAATAAACCCAAATTGGTCACTATGCTTTAAAAATAGTTTTTCAGGTTCAATTTGTTAATATATTACATGAGGTTTTGTAACTCATGTTGCTAGTAATATAGGTCAGTAGTTTCTTTGTATTTTAAAAAATTATACTTTGAAGCAGGTTTATGTCTACTTCCCAAATGATTTGGAAAGGTTTTTCCTCTTCTTTTGTGCAAGCATGATAAGTCACTTCATTCATGTCTGATTCTTTGTGACCCTTTGGACTGTAGCCTGCCAGAATCCTCTGTCCGTGGGGATTCTCCAGGCAAGAACACTGAAGTAGGTTGCCATGCCCTCCTCCAAGGTATCTTCCTGACCCACGGATCAAACTGGTGACTCCTGTGGCTGCTGCGTTGCAGGCAGATTCTTTAGCTCCGAGCCACTGGGGAAACCCCTGTAAGTCATGATTCAAGCATCACAGGAATTAGCTGTTCTCTGAAGGACAGATATACTTTATGGGCAAAACCATCTGGGCCTGGTTCCTATTGCAGTGGTGGATGTTTCACAATCTTTCCCAATGCGCACCCCCCCCCCCAATTCTTCTATCTTTCCTCGAGTTTATTTTGGCAATTTACATCTAACAGCACCAATTTCATCTTGATATTCAAATTTATTGGCACATATAGTTATTTTCATTGATTGTTTTAATCGCCCCTTATTTTACCTCATTTCTGATATTTATTACTTTCTTACTTTCTTTTTAAAAAATTAATTAATTTTAAAATTGAGACATAATTGACCTTGGCTTCCTAGGTGGCCCTAATGGTAAAGAATCTGTCTGCCAATGCAGGAGATGCGGGTTCGATCCCTGGGTCAGGAAGATCCCCTGGAGAAGGAAATGGCAACCTATTCCAGTATTCTTGCCTGGGAAAATTCCATGGACAGAGGAGCCTGGCAGGTTATAGTCCATGGGGTTGCAGATAGTCAGACATGACTGAGCGATTAAGCAATATAGTTGACCTAGAAGATTATGTTAGTTTCAGGTGTACAACATAATGATTTGATGTTTGTGTGTATTGTGAGATGGTCACCACAGAAAGTCCAGTTAGCATCCCTCATTGTAAACACTCCCCCAGGTTTCTTGAATTGTTCTGCTAGGAATTTGTCTTCATCATTCAGCATTTCAAAGAAATTATTCTTGATTTTCCTTATAACATGCTTAGATTTTTAAACAGGAAATAAATTTAACTTTTGGGTTAGTTATATATTTGGTACACCAAATGGAGGATATTCCAGAAAGGTCATTTGTTACCTAGTCTACAGCCCCCATCTTGACCCTCCTAAGTAGAGTTTAGAGGAGTCAGGACAGGGAATTAGCAGAGGAAAATGAACACCAACTGGACTAGGAGCCACATGGAGGGTGGGCTTTGTGACCTTATTATCACATAACATATGGTCTACAGCTGATTGCTGGGGAGAGACAGTGCTTGGCAGCTTGAAGGCAGTATGTTGTAGTTAAGGTTAAAGCTTTGGACAGACCTGTGTTTAAATGCTGGCTCTGTCACTTACAAATGGTGTTACTTTGGACCAGGCCCTTGGCTCCTGAGTCCTCATTTGCTTGTTTGTTGAGGGAAGATCAGATAAAATGTATGAAAGCTTTTAGCTCATGCCTGGCACATGGTTAACCTTAATGAGTGGTAAGAGCAGTGGTAATTCTTACTGGTCTAGTATCTGGTCAGATCATAGTCGCAATTTCTTGTTCCCAAAAGGTAAGGTTCTATCCTTTGGAAGCTAACTCAGCAGGCAGATCTAGAAACACTTTCCTTCTCTCGGTATGAGCCATTTCTCCATCCTCTGCTGCAGAAGCATATAGGCTTGGGTGACCAGATGTAGTGTCTGCATCTTCCAGGTAGCTCATCATGTTAGGCCAGCGCTGTTAGGATAACCTTGCTTCTGCGCCTTGAATGCAACAGTAATACCTGGCTAACAAAGCTATAAGGGGGAAAAGGTGGTACATACATTACTGATACATGCTTCTCCTGCCCGGGTTATACCTTTAGGATTTTTGAGGTTTGACAAGGTAATTTAAGGATCCTGTTATAGTCTCTTTGGAATGACAAAGGAGGATACCAGGCTGCCTGGCCCCTCAAAACAGAAGGATGAGGTGATGGCCCAGTTTTGTCTTCTGAAAGCTCTCCCGCCCGTCCTTTGCTTCCCATTCTGACACGGGTGGTTACCATGCTGTATCTGAAAATAGCGGCGTTGGAAATAGGCTGTCATTTTGAAGACACAGTGTTTCATCTGTGAAATCTTAGCTCCTGTTCCAACAAAGTCTTCATGTTTCTCCTACTGTTTCCATTCATTAGGGGTTGATGATTAGAGGGGATGAGTCCTGGGGCCAGGGCCATGACAGCTTGTTTATTTCCCTGCAGTGTCTCTTGCCAACACCAGCGTTGTCTCTGCAGCTTCTGGGAACAACCCGATAGGTCAGCAGAGTAGGTAGAGCCATCACCTCCATTTCATAAACAAGGAAACTGAGACCCTGGGAGCCTAAGAACTCTGCCCAAGGTCGCACCTAGAAGACCTGAACTTTGGAGAGTTCCAAGTCAGGCAGCCCTGGTTAGCATGATATTTTGCGGTCAGATTTGTAGTTTATTTCTCTTAGTATTTAAAAAAAAATCTATAAGTGGACATGCCTATAATCCTTCTGCAAAAGATTCAAACTGCACAGATGTAAAGAGAGCAAAACAGTTCCTCTTCAGCTTAGTTTCCAAGTCTAGGGCAGCTTCCACCCACAGGTCAGTCGCTCCTCTGCAGGGACCACATCTTGGGTCAGAGTTCTTGCCTCTGGAATTTTCTATTGCTTCCTGCCTGGAGTCCCCACCTTACCTCACTTCCCCTTAGTGAGGGAGAGGGAGAGGGAGTGAGAGGAAGAAAGAGGAGAGGCCAAACAGAATGAATAATCTGACTTCTCAAATGTAGGAATTTCTCAGTTTAGCCTTTCCAGTTCTACAAACCTTTCCCAAAGACGAGATCTTTTGGTGCTCCTGATTTTTGATGGTTTCTCAAAAGTTCCACAAAAGCATGGTTTCACTCTTCACGTCCTTTTCTGGCAGAACAGACGATATAAATGTAGACTGCCCTCATCATTGCACTGGGCCCAAGGGAAGGAGGTGACATTTTATCATAAGACTAGAGGGGAGCAGAAGCAGATGTGGGGAAGGGTTATTTTGCAAACCAAATGGTGTGGATTGTTTTTTACAGTCTTGGGTGGTGGTGGTTTAGTTACTAAGTCAGGTCTGACTCTTGTGACCCCCATGGACTGTAGCCCGCTAGGCTTCTCTGTCCATGGAATTCTCCAGGCAAGAGTACTGGAGTGGATACCATTTCCTTCTCTAAGGCATCTTCTTGCCCCAGGTTTCCTACATTGCAGATGGATTCCTTACCAACTGAGTTACTGGGGAAGGCCTTTACTGTGTTAGGAGAGACAGTATTTACTGAGGGAATGGATAATGTTCCTTAGGCTGTCCTCTCTGTACTAGGAAGGAACCACAGTCCAGCTTCATGCATTCACTGCTTTTCCCCTGGCCCCAGATTTCTGTTGGCTTTGCCTTATAGCAAGGCCTGTAAAGCTGACAGTCCCTTATAAAAAAACAGGGGACAAGCACTGGCTCATTTTCATAAAATGAGCAAACAGTCGTTCTCCATCAGGTGATTTCTTCCCCTACAGGACATTTGGCAACATCTGGGAATGTTTGTCAAAAGCGGGGAGGTCCCATTGGCATCTAAAGGGTAGAGGCCAGGGTACTGCCAGGTGCCGTACGGTGCACAGGACAGTCCCCACAACAAAGGGTGAGCTGGCCCAAAGGTCGACGTGCTGAGGGTGGGAAGCTCTGGGTGAGATGAGACTCACCATGCAGCGGTCATGTTGGACGTTTTGTCCAATGGTTGGATGCTGATACGCTCAGGAGTTTTGAGTAGCGCACCCCTGCTGAGCATGATATCTTAGGGTCAATTTGTGAGTTTTTTTTGCCTGATTATTATTTTATCTATTTATAAATACATTTATTTATTGGCTGTACGAGGTCTTAGTTGCGACATGTGGGATCTAGTTCCCTGATGAGGGGTTGAACCTGGGCCTCCTGCATTGGGGGTGTGGAGTCTGAGCCACGGGACCAGTATGCAAGTCCCTAATTATTATTTTTAAGTCTATAAACGGGGTGTGATTATATTCCCACTGAAACAATTCAAACAACGCGGTAGCGAAGTGAGCTAAGCATCGACTGTTTGGCTTTGTTCCCTACTCTCGCTTTTTCTCTCTCACCTTTCTCCTCTCCTGTTCTTTCTCCCCGTCCTTCCTGGAAGCCATGTTCTAGGTGCCCTCAGTGTATAGACACTTTTTTTTTTTTTCTAACATAAATGGGATCATTCCATACATACTCTTCTGTAACCTACTTTTTCCCCACTTAACATTTTATTAAATAAGCTTCTGGGTTCTGGGCTGTTCAAAGTTTCACAGTGAAAATATAGTCTCATATTGTCACAATAATAGAAGCATTTAATGGCCGTCTATGCCAGGCAGGATTCCATAAGCTGTGCACACAATCTAAATCTCAGAAATGGTATGAATTAGGGGCTATTTTATTCCTATTTTATGGATCAGGAAACTAGGCATTCAGAGGCTGAGTTCTTGCTTTTTACCCTTGCACTATCCTGTCTGTACAGAAAATGATACCTGGAGCTTAGGGAAAGTGGTGACATCCTCAAATCTGATATTATAATATAATAATAAATATTATTTGTTTTTTTGTCCTTGGTTCCTGGCGCAGAGCTATTAAAACCTTTCAATTTCCCGAATGGTAGGGGTGATAGGAGCATTTTTTTAAAAGAGTTCTTTTTTTTTTTTTTTTAATGGGGATGGCTTCATTTTATTTTTTAATCTTTCAGCTGCACTGGGAATCATGTGGGATCTTAGTTCCCCAACCAGGGATTGAACCCATACCTCCTGCATTGGCAGCTCAGAATCTTAACCACCGGACCACCATGGAAATTTGATAGGAGCGTTGTCTGTTTTAGTTTGGGTCTTGGATTATAGTCCTTGAATCTGGACACAAGAGCTTCTGAAACCTTGTAATCTCCAGAGTGGGAAGAGGATCTTCTGTATGCTGATGAGATGACTGGTGGTGGGCAGCCCTTAGACAGTGTCAGGATGGGGGCTGGTCTCCAGAAAGACCTAGACGTGATTAGAAATTTGGAACTTAAAAAAAATTATTGGAATATGGTCTATTTATAAAGTTGTGTTAATTTCAAGTATATAGGAAAGTGATTCGATTATACAAATATTCATTCTTGTTTGGGTCCTTTTCTCATATAGATAATCACAGAGTATTGGGTAGTGTACTCTAGCACTAGGGAACTAGAGTTCCCTGTGCTACACAGCAGGTTCCCATCAGTCATCTGTCTTATATGTAGGAGTGTGTGTATGTTCAAGTTTGGGGTGGACATCCCTATTTGTTTCCCCACCTCCATGTTTCCTTTTGGTAACTGTAAGTTTATTTTCGACATCTGCAAGTCTGCTTCTGCTTTGTAGGTAAGTTCGTTGATATCTTTTTACAAGTTAGATTCCACACATGAGAGATATCGCAGGATATGTGTCCTTGTCCGACTCCCTTCACTCAGTATGATAATCTCTAGGTCCATCCCTGTTGTTGCAAGTGGCATTGTTTCATTTTCTGTGTCTGATTAATATTCTACTTGCACCACGTCTTCTTTATCCATTCCTCTGTGAACATTTAGGTAGTCTCCATGTCTTGGCTATTGTAAATAGCACTGCAAAGAACATTGGGGTGCATGGATCCTTTAGGATTATGATTTTCTGTGGATATATACTCGGGAATAGGATCGCTGGATCACATGGTAGCTCTGTTTTTAGATTTTTAAGGAACCTCCACAGGGTTCTCCATAGTGGTCATACCAATTTACATTCCCACCAATAGTGTAGGAGGGTTCCCTTTAAAAATTTGAAACTTTCATCCCAACCTTTGACCTCTTGGGAGAGGGGCTTGAGATTGAGTCAGTCTCCAATCAGGAATGATTTCATTGATTGTGCCCAGGTAATGGAGCCTCTTTAAAAACTCCTAAGCTGTGGGACTTGGGGGAGGCTTCTGGGTTGGTGAATACTTTGAGGTCCTGGAAGGATAATGCACCCAGAGAAGCCATGGAAGCTCCTCTGCCACCATACCTTGCCCTCTGCATCTCTTCTATAGGATTTGGTTGTCTCTGAGTTGTAGCCTTCATTCAGTTCAGTTCAGTTCAGTCGCGCAATCGTGTCCGACTCTTTGCGACCCCGTGAATCACAGTACGCCAGGTCTCCCTGTCCATCACCAACTCCCTGAGTTCACTCAGACTCACGTCCATTGAGTCCATGATGCCATCCAGCCATCTCATCCTCTGTCGTCCCCTTCTCCTCCTGCCCCCAATCCCTCCCAGCATCAGGGTCTTTTCCAATGAGTCAACTCTTCGTATAAGGTGGCCAAAGTACTGGAGCTTCAGTTTTAGCATCATTCCTTCCAAAGAAATCCCAGGGTTGATCTCCTTCAGAATGGACTGGTTGGATCTCCTTGCAGTCCAAGGGACTCTCAAGAGTCTTCTCCAACACCACAGTTCAAAAGCATCAATTCTTCAGTTTTCTGAATGGTGGCTCAGATGATAATCTGCCTGCAATCCAGGAGACCCGGGTTCCATCTGTGGGTTGAGAAGATCCCCTGGAGAAGGAAATGGCTACCCACACCAGTATTCTTGCCTGGAGAATCCCATGGACAGAGGAGCCTGGTGGGCTACAGTCCATGGAATCACAAAGAGTTGGATATGACTAGCACTTTCACTTTCACTAGTAAGCAAAGACCTTGTGTGAGTTCTATGAGCCATTCTAGAAAATAAGTGAGCCTGAGGAGTGAGTTGTAGTTGTGGGAAAGTCATGACTTTATACTAATAGCTGGTACATTCAGGGAACTCAAATCCCACATTCCAACTGACCCCAGAGCAAATACTACATAAACCCAATAATAGATAGCCAAAGTGTAAACTATAATCACACGAAACAATACAAAAACGCAAGCACTTGGAAACTGAAACTCCCTCTTCTAAATCTTGGACCAATGAGAAACCGAATGTATAATTACACAATGGAAGAAAAAAAATTATATGACCATTTCATGTTAAAAAACAGATTGATGACATTAAGTTGTATCATATTACGAAAAAAGAACAAGCCCATTTATTTGGTGTCAGAAGTCCTGTGAGTAAAAAGCATCACAGAATGGATGTTCATTGAATGCCAGCCGCGTGCTCAGCACTTTGCCAGGTGTCCCAGCCCTCCAGGAATGCCTGGGCTCAGAGCAATAACAGACAGGGAGTCAGGCAATGGCAGGTCAGAGCAGCTCAGCGAGCTAAGTGCAGCAACAGGAAGGCAACAGTCACCACTTGATGTGTGCACCAGCTCCAGGAGGGCAGTCCAGAACCATTCTTAAGTAAATATGATCTGTCCTTATTAGTCAGCTTTTCTGTCTCAAACTTTTGAAGAATGCCTAATCATGATTTGCTTTATAATCTTATAGCAGGAGATGGCAGGAGACAAAATAATGCTTCAGATGTTGTAAGATGGCAGGGTTTGAGATGCTACTGTCTAAATGTTTCAGGTCCAGACTAGTGCTTTAGGCATCTCTCATTATTTCTCAACTTTCAAATGTGTTTTGCTAAATATGCCACTCTTTCCCCTCATTGCCCTGCAATATCATTTTCCTCTTTTACCAGGATGACTGTTCAGTAGTTTCAGAATGCAAAACACATGGCACCCACTAGGACAGGATCAGGTTCAGGAAGCCCTTAGTCATGTCTAGTTGGGTACCAGTCACTGTGACACGTGCGGGGAGGCTTTCACAGGTGTGTTTACAGTAGATGTTGACAATGAGCTAAGTAAAATGATAAAGGTAACAAGATAACACATGAAGGGTGTTAGGAGTCTAGAGTAGTACCTGGATGCATGTCTAGGCTGTAGAACTGCACCACGTGGGGTATATTCCACTAAACGTAGATAGATAGATACATGCATACATGGTTGTTCAATCAGTCGTATCTGCCTCTTTGAGACCCATGGACTGCAGCATGCCAGGACTCACTGTCCCTCACCAGCTCCCAGAATTTGCCCAAGTTCATGTCCAATGAATCGGTGATGCCATCAACCATCGCATCCTCTGCTGCCCTCTTCTCCTTTGGCCCTCAGTCTTTCCCAGCATCAGGATCTTTTCCAATGAGTCAGCTTTTTGCATCAGATGGCCAAAGTATTGGAGCTTCAGCTCAGCATCAGTCCTTCCAATGAATATTCAGGACTAAATTCCCTTTGGGATAGACTGGTTGGATCTCCTTGCTGTCCAAGGGATTCTCAAGAGTCTTCTCCAACACCACAGTTCAAAAGCATCAATTCTTTGGTGCTCAGCTTTCTTTATAGTTCAACTCTCACATCTGTACGTGACTACTGGAAAAACCATAGTCTTGACTAGACGGACCTTTGTTGGCAAAATGTTGTATAGTTTCTGCTATACAACAAAGCAAATCAACCACATGTCTACACTTATTACCTCGTTTTTGGATTTCCTTTCCATCTAGGTCACCACAGAGTGTTGAGTAGAGGTCCCTGTCCTATATAGCTTGTTCTCATTAGTTATGGACTTTATACGTGGTAGTGTATATATGTCAGTCCCAATCTCCCGATCCATCCTGCCCCGTGTATCCCCTCTTGGTGTCGTTATGTCTGCTCTCTAAGTCTGTGTCTGTTCTGCTTTGCAAAGCAAATGGTCTTCTGTCTTCTGACCTCGTCACTCCTCAGGAGTGGCAAGTCCATTCATGCTAGGGCAGATATTTGTCTATTAGACCAATATTTCACTTGCTTTCCTTTTTCCAGCAGATTGTCTCTCTCTAAGGCAACATTCAAATATCTGTTTAGATTTCACAGTTCAATTCTGAATGTCTGGGGAGCCTTGACATTCCCTGTCCTTATTTACTTCTCTGAAACAATTGGATGCACCATTTGCTACTGAACTTAACCTCTTTTAATTTGCTGTTGATTCCCTATCTATCAGTAAGTAAGACTTTGCTGTTTAAGAAGCCACATTGAATAACAGAATGCCCTTGAGCTTCTGACATGCCAGACTTCCATTGATGTGGCTGAATTGTCTAATAGCAGCCACAGGTTTCCAAGATTTGGGGATGTGAGATTTTTCTAATATTATAAGTGTAAACTGAAAAGGCTTTGGATTCTCTTTCTCACCAGTATGTTTGGAGAGGGTGCTTTCCTTGGTAGGAGAACAACTCGGTACACTTATTGGGTTAGACTAGAGCTTGTTTGAAATGAACTTTTCATGAGATTGTCAGCAGAAGATTGTGATCTGAACTTGTAGGAACAATGCCTGATGTGAGGTCTACAGGCCATATCCTGATGTAGGATGGGTAAAAATAATTATCCCAAAGTGCATATTCTTAGCATGCTCCTGTAGAGATAAAACTCACATCCAGTCATTTCTCTAGATTATCCTTTTTTTAAAATTATTTTTTTATTTGCTTTATTTTTGGTTGCACTGGGTCTTTGTTGCTGTGCACGGGTTTTCTCTTGTTGTGGTAAGCAGAGGCTATTCTTGGTTGCAGCGCAAGGGCTTCTCATTGTGGTGGCGTCTCTTGTTGTGGAGTGTGGGCTCTAGGCTTCAGAATTTGCAGCACACAGGCTCAGTAGCTGTGGCCTGTTGGCTCAGTTGCCCCAAGGCATGTGGCATCTTTCCAGACCAGGGACTGAACCTGTGTCCCTGCATTGACAGGTGGATTCCCATCCATTGGACCACCAGGGAAGTCCCTAGATTATTCTTGTTAAAAAGCAATTCTCTATTTTCCAAGACAGGAATCTCTCAGAGAAGATGGAAACTGAATATGAGGAGGGAAGGGAGGGTGAGAAGTAGTAGATAGGAGGGGAAGGGGATCTGTAATTAAAGCTCTGAGGAATCTCTCTGCCAGTGGCTCTCAGACAAATCCTTGGAGAATTGGGCTTTAATGAATAAGAATGAGGATTGGGTTTCCCTGGTACCTGGGTGACTGGCGACATAATTTTCTCATATATATTCCCAATCACTGAGTGCTTATTGTGTGCAAGGTGCTAATTAAATTCGTATTAAAAAGTTGTGAATATACAATTTCCAGGAATTTACAAGATAGAGTGTAAATGAGAGACCCAAAAGACTTATTTTCTAAGATTTCATTGAATTTGCTTGTTTTTTTTTCCTAAAAGTTTCATTTCCTTGCTTCAGATGATAGCTGCTTTTAGTTCAGAGCTAGGTTTGGCTGATTGCAGGAAATAATGGGAGAGACAAAGCCTGTGAAGTCATTTATTCTAAATTTAAGACTGATGTGGACCATTCTAGTGAAGTCTGGATTCGTATCTCCTATGAGCCAGTGGACAGTCTTCAAATCCCCTTGAATTCACAATGATAGTGATGTTCACAGAGTTCTTCTGATGTGCCAGGCATCATGCTAAGTACTGATGTGGGTTATATCATTTAATCCCACATCAGCTTTAGGTGGAAGAGCAATTTGTGGACACATTTTACAGACAGGGAAACTGAGGTTCAAGAGTCAGAAGTAACAGGGTCAGACTTCAGTCTAGGAAGTCTTATTTCACAGGTGGCACACTCGAAATTCTTGCTGGACAAATAAGTGGATCTTGTCCATCGCCTGTTGTCTATTGAATTATCTGAATGATTGCATTGTACAAGCTCATGAGTCAGCAATAGCATTTTATTCTGGAATGTTAGAAACTATGGCTATACAAGGGGAGAAGCTCTTATTTAAGGAAACAGACTTGTTAAGAGTGAAGTTGGGTCACTCCCCAGCTTCACTCTTGCTGCAGGATGGCAATGCTTGCACTTGGTCATGCCTCTCCTAGAGCAATAAAACACAAAGAAACTGTAAGGGACTAAAAATGACTGTATGCAGGGGCACACAGTGCAGTTGGGGCAAATTCTGGACCCAAAATATACAAAGAGACCAAAAGGTAGGAGCCTAGAGAAAAAAACAAGAGTGTTGGGAGAAAACGCAGTGTACTGAGTGTGCCCCCTGCACACAATACCAGCTAAGCGGTGCAAAATGTCTAAACCACACTTCTGGCCCAACCCATGGACACATCCCTATCCTCACCCCATATAGGGAACAAGCTTGCTCCCCCTTGGGGAGCAGGGGACAAGGAAAGGAACCTGTTGTTTGTTCTTACTCCCTTGCTGCTGCCGCAGGAGCCCCAGTAAAGGCTTGCTTGGAAAAAAACAATAGAAGCTGAGGCTAGTATGCACGCTAAATTGCTTCAGTTGTGCATGACTCTTTGTGACCCTATGGACTGTAGCCAGCAGACTCCTCTGTCCTTGGGATTCTCCAAGAATACTGGAGTGGGTTGCCATTCCCTTCTCCAGGGGATCTTCCCAACTCAGGGATTGAACCCGAGTCTCTTATGTCTCCTGCATTAGCTGCTGCTGCTGCTAAGTCCCTTCAGTCGTGTCCGAATCTGTGCGACCCCATAGACGGCAGCCATCAGGCTCCCCCATCCCTGGGATTCTCCAGGCAAGAACACTGGAGTGGGTTGCCATTTCCTTCTCCAATGCATGAAAGTGAAAGTGAAGTTGCTCAGTCGTATCTGACTCTTCTCGACCCCATGGACTGCAGCAGACGAGTTCGTTACCACTGAGTCACTGGGGAAGTACAAATAAAATATAATCCTATCAAAAATCTGCATGGCTGGTGGGAAGAGTCATTTAGGGCCATCCAAGTGAGGATAAAATAACTAAGGAGTCAAAGTGTTTTCAGGCAAAGATCTGCTGGGCTAGATGGAACAAGTAGATGCAAATTCTCCAAATGGTCCAGAGACACATTGGTCATGATTCAGGGTTAACCCTTTGGCTTACCATCCTGCTTGGGGACTCAGCTGGAAGCAGAATGTCTAACAGGTGCTTTGCTGGTCTGGATGGAGGTTGTCCTCCCCAAGGCCAGACCGAGAAACAGTAGGTTGTTCTTCATATCCTAGTGCCGAGGAGAGATGAGATGGTGAAATGCCAGTGGTGGCAACCTTGAGAACAAGATGTGAGCCTTTGGTGCCCTTGAGGGTAGTTTTTGAGTTCTGAAAAGTAAGTAATTCTTTCTCAGCCTTTTCAATGATGTCAGAAAGATCAAAGTTGAGAGCGATTTGAGAGTTGAAGCAAGAATGTCAGTCCCTTTTGTTTTCTTTTGAAACAAAAATGCCAAGGATTCTCTAGTGATATGCAGAGCAAGAATGGCCAAGATAACTTGGGTTCAAGGATAGTGTTAGTCATATACAGAGGATGAGATGATTGGATGGCTTCATCGACTCAATGGATATGAGTCTGAGCAAACTCTGGGAGATGGTGAAGGACAGGGAAGCCTGGGGTGCTGCAGTGCCTGGGGTCACAGAGTCAGACAGGACTGAGTGACTGAACAAAACAACAAAGTCATCCACTATGCTCTGGGGATGCTTGAGGACTGTCTCTCCTTCAGGTCCAGCTCTTTGGTGTGACCCTACACTGAAAGGGAACCCTCAGGAGCGTGCACGCACCATGATACTAGGAAGAAGAGATTTAGGTGGGAGGAGTGAAAGAATTTCAAGTAAAATTCTGACACATCACCCTGTCTTTTGTGAGTCATTCTTGCTCATTATTATTTTAGTCTCTTTGATCTAATGCTGCTGGGCTAGTAGGGCCTGAGGACTGAGAGGCAAGCATAGGTGTTACACTGTCTGCTAGCCTTGGCCTGACGTTGAAGGCATTACTCTGACGCTGGTGCTTCGCTCACTCAGGACCTGGGCAATGAGGTCAGATACAACATTATGCTGCAGCCCTTGTTGATGATAAAGAGTGTGAGAGTGTCAGTGTGTCTGTTGTACACATTCCCCAAGAAGCTATGGGTAATGAGCTGGGACACAGAATGGAGCTGGAAGGACTCAAGGCAACAGGAACTTACCACTTCTTTCCAAAAGAAACAACTAACTGTTCTGAGAGACGCACATGGTGAACATAATTGACACAGATGAGGTAGAATGGCTTTACTGTTATTTTGCATCTCTTCTCTCTTACAGGAGAGATTCTCAAAAACAGTGGTAGAATACATATTGATAAAAACAGAACTAGAGTTAAAAGCTTGAATTTCTCTAAATGATTTCAAGTATTTTGAGGGAAAGAAAGTATTTTCCAGGGGATCTGCAAGTGGGAATACCCAACCACCGGGAGTGGATTTGAGAAACTGCAGTGTTAGAGGTTGGAACCCTACAAAAATAGTTCTGATTTTTGAAAAGGAAATGACTTTTTCAAAAAGGGATGTCTTTTCTCCCCATAAATTATAGAATGGTGAGCTTAACAGTTGAAACCAGACAACATTCCACAATAAATTATTAAGGGAATTACTTGTGAACACTTAAAACTAAAAATGATCAATAGAGTTAGTGTGGATTTACTAAGAATAAATCAAATCTGATCTTATTTCCTTTTTTCTAAGTTAGTAGACTCAACTGTCAATTACCTAGTTAGAGTTTAACAAGGCATCTGACAGGTACATAATAATCACCGGATAGAACAGAATATTGTGTCAGGGGTTTGTATAATGAGGTGGTTTCATAACAGAATCGCTACTCAAAGGATATTGATTTATTGACTTGGTCTCCCTGTAGAAGGTTTCTAGTGCTGGCTACAGGGCATCGTTTAACATTTAGAAATGCTGTACTTGGCATTTTCATTTCAAAGCCTAGATGCTAGAAAGGACAAATAGCAAAAGAAGGGAACACAATTTGGGAAAAAGAATGATTTTGGAAAGATCACATTAGTTAAGCTATGGACCAAGACCAGAGTATTCTATCCCTATTATATGTGTAGAGTAGGTTGTGGAAACAAATAAACCTAGAATATTATAATGTCACATACACAGCAGATGTTTATTTCTTGTTCACATAACAGTCTGAGATGGATGGCTGTGGTTAGCTGATGACGGGCTCCTTCCGTCTTGTGGCTTCTTCCATCCCTGAAGGTCTCATTAACACCCTCCTCGAGATGTGGCTCCAGGAGGAGGAGAAGAGTATGTTTTTTTAACTTTATTTTTTATTACAGAATATTTCAAACATACAAAAAAGGAGGGGGATACTAAAGTTCATCCCCAATACTCACCATTCAGCTTCAACAATAATGGATTTAGGGCCACACTTGTTTCTCTGGTCCAGATTTTTGGGACAAGTTTACTACATAGATGGTGTTTTGAGTATTGATAATTATGTAAAGGTTTGTATGTGGTGATGTTCTGTCTTTCTTGCTCATTTGTTAGCCAGAGTTCCTCTAAAAAAAGAAACATTTTTTCACTAATGATTTGGTTATTCTGATGTCACACTTGTTTCTTAAACATCTTGTGTTCATAATATATTGGCTACAACTAAGTCATGTGACAACACCTAGCTGCAAGGGAGTCTGGGAAGTGTAACCTAGCTGTGTGCCTGAGAAATAGAGGAAATGGATTTTGGCCAACAGCTAGCAGTTTCCCCTGCAATTACAGAAAGAAAGTAGGTTCATACATGCAGTTACTCCATTTAGAATGAGAGGGACATGGTTTAGCAGCAACATGAATGGAAAAGACTCAGAGAAGGTGGTTGACCATGAGCTCTGTGAGGGACTGCTGAGCTGTAGCTGCCAAAAGAGCTAATAAAATCCTGGGTGTACCAATAGCAAGTCTATGACACTTGGGAGTTGTTGAGAAACCACATAGGTGCTGAGAAGGCAGTTGAGACTTTTGGCAGAGCTGGTGATATTTAATCCAAAGACTCAGATGGGACTTGAGAGGATTCTGAAGGGCTGTCTTCTGGAAAAGGGATTAGGCTAGATCTGAGTGGCCTTAGAAAGCATCACTACAAACAAAGCTAGTGGAAGTGATGGAATTCCAGTTGAACTATTTCAAATCCTGAAAGATGATGCTGTGAAAGTGCTGCACTCAATATGCCAGCAAATTTGGAAAACTCAGCAGTGGCCACAGGACTGGAAAAGGTCAGTTTTCATTCCAATTCCAAAGAAAGGCAATGCCAAAGAATGCTCAAACTACCGCACAGTTGCACTCATCTCACATGCTAGTAAAGTGATGCTCAAAATTCTCCAAGCCAGGCTTCAGCAGTATGTGAACCGTGAGCTTGCAGATGTTCAAGCTGGTTTTAGAAAAGGCAGAGGAACCAGAGATCAAATTGCCAACATCCACTGGATCATGGAAAAAGCAAGAGAGTTCCAGAAATACATCTATTTCTGCTTTATTGACTATGCCAAAGCCTTTGACTGTGTGGATCACAATAAACTGTGGAAAATTCTGGAAGAGATGGGAATACCAGACCACCTGACCTGCCTCTTGAGAAACCTATATGCAGGTCTGGAAGCAACAGTTAGAACTGGGCATGGAACAACAGACTGGTTCCAAATAGGAAAAGGTGTACATCAAGGCTGTATATTGTCACCCTGCTTCTTTAACTTCTATGCAGAGTACATCATGAGAAATGCTGGACTGGAGGAAGCATAAGCTGGAATCAAGATTGCTGGGAGAAATATCAATAACCTCAGATATGCAGATGATACCACCCTCATGGCAGAAAGTGAAGAGGAACTAAAAAGTCTCTTGAAGAAAGTGAAAGAGGAGAGTGAAAATGTTGGCTTAAAGCTCAACATTCAGAAAACGAAGATCATGGCATCTGGTCCCATCACTTCATGGGAAATAGATGGGGAAACAGTGGAAACAGTGTCAGACTTTATTTTTGGGGGCTCCAAAATCACTGCAGATGGTGACTGCAGCCATGAAATTAAAAGATGCTTACTGCTTGGACGGAAAGTTATGACCAACCTAGGTAGCATATTCAAAAGCAGAGGCATTACTTTGTGATTAATGTCCATCTAGTCAAGGCTATCGTTTTTCCTGTGGTCATGTATGGATGTGAGAGTTGGACTCTGAAGAAAGCTGAATGCTGAAGAATTGATGCTTTTGAACTGTGGTGTTGGAGAAGACTCTTGAGAGTCCCTTGGATTGCAAGGAGATCCAACCAGTCCATTCTGAAGGAGATTTCTTTGGAAGGAATGATGCTAAAGCTGAAACTCCGGTACTTTGGCCATCTCATGTGAAGAGTTGACTCATTGGAAAAGACTCTGATGCTGGGAGGGATTGGGGGCAGGAGGAGAAAGGGACGACCAAGGATGAGACGGCTGGATGGCATCACCGACTCGATGGACGTGAGTCTGAGTGAACTCTGGGAGTTGGTGATGGACATGGAGGCCTGGTGTGCTGCAGTTCATGGGGTCACAAAGATTCGGACACTACTGAGTGACTGAACTGAACTGAACTGAGAGGTAAAAGGGACATACTGGGGAAGAATTACAAGGAAGCAGATTACAGTTCAGTACAGGATCCTTGTCTCTTGTTTGCTATGATTTATTTTAGGAGTTAGATCAGAATGAACTACCTTGGAAAGACTGTGGCTTCTTGGTCTCCAGTGGGTGTGAGGAGAGATTGGACACCACTTGGTAGAGATGGGAGTGGGGGCTCAAGAGTGGATGTGTGACTGTGTCGTCCCTGAAGAAAGTGAAGATCAGATGAGCTATGGGAAGTCTCGTGTGTGTTAACTGAGTGGAACTGCATGTCCAGAAAAGGGTATGCAGTCCATGGACAAAAGTATATATTTAATCATTCCATTTGAGGTGACTTTTTTCCCTTAAACAATTTTTAACTTTTGAATGAACTTTTTACTTAAAGAAAAATACAGAGGAGCTCAAAATGGACTTGATAGCCAGTTACTTTTGTGTTACCTCAAGGGTCATTTGCTCGTTCATTCCTGCTCTGTTGGAGAACACCTAAGTGCTGGCCCTGTTCTCGGGTTAGGGAACAAAGACAGGTAAAGGTGGGACTCATCTTGAAGATTTTAGTTGGAGAGAGGAAGGCTGATGTGCCCACAAGTAAAGGTGCTTCTGTGTGGAGGGGAGTGAGGAGGAAGGATGAGCTAGGTGGGCCGGGGTGTGTGGAGAGGTCTGGCAAGTGTCTGGGGTTTCCCTAGGAATCATACAAGGGAGATGCCCTAACTAAACCTTGAAGGCTCAGTATGAGTTAATCAGGGCAGGGGAAGGACATCCCCTGGGGCATCTGTCCCTTCTCTGGGGACAACCTGAGGGAAGGGAGTGACTGAGGGAGTGGGGCATTTTTAGGACCTGGTCCTAAAGCTCATGGAGCTCCTATCCAGGAGCATGAGCGGGATGAGCACTGGTGAGACTGAAGTGAGACTGGAGGGCTGGCAGGGCTAAGGACTGAGGGAACCATGCTGAAGACGGGTTTTTTTGGGCCACTCCACACAACTTGCAGGATCTTAGTTCCTGGACCAGGGCTTGAGCCTGTACCCCCTGCAGTGGAAGCGTGGAGTCCTAACCACTGGATCACTATAGAATCCCCAGACTGAGGCTTCTTCATGAAGACTTTTTACTTGATCCCTTAGAAGAAGGAACCCCATAGGAGGACCCTGAAGTGGGGGGTCGCACCCTGATCCTGCGTCCAGCTCTGCAGATATCAACCTTCTGACTACGCAAAGTCCACTTCCTGTGCTCGGCCTGCATCTGCAGGATGGAAAGAATGAGTTAGGAGGAATATGATGGCTGGCTTGGAGTCAGATAGCCGGCATTCATATCCTGCCTCCAACTCATATTAGCTGTTATTTAACCTGTGTGCCACTTAAGTGGTAAAATGGGAATAATAATGGTACCAACACCAGAGCAGTTTATTGTGAGAATTAAATGAGAAATCCTTGTAAGGTGGTTACTTCGCACACTGCTGGGACCTCATTGAATATTCATGCTCAACACCTGGTAGCTGTTCTTTAGACCAAGTAATTAATGTTAATAGGTACCATTTCCAATCACACGACAGCATGGGGTGGCAGTTTCCATTGGTGTGGAGGAGTCTCGCATTCTTGGACACACCAAGGGGCTGCCCAGTGGGGAGTAGGTGGGCAGAGTATGGTACCTCCCATACTGTTTTAAATATTAGGTCCCTGGTGGCTCAGACGGTAAAGAAACTGCCTGTAATTCAGGAGACATGGGTTCGATCCCTGGGTTGGGAAGATCCCCTGGAAAAGGGAATGGCTACCCACTCCAGTATTCTTGCCTGGGAAATCCCATGGACAGAGGAGCCTGGTGGGCTACCGTTCATGGGGTTTCAAAGAGTGGGACATGACTAAGTGACTAACATTGACTGTCTTTTTCAGCATTTATGTGAAAAGTCAGTTGCCAACATACCTTAGAAAACCATTGTACTAGATGACATCTAGGTTTCCTGATGGCTATAAAGCTGTATGATTTAAAATTAAAAGAGGACATATTATCTTTGGCTCCTCAGTTCAGTTCCATCACTCAGTCGTGTCCGACTCTTTGGGACCCCATGGACACCAGGCTTCTCTGTCGGTCACCAACTCCTGGAGCTTGCTCAAATTCATGCCCATTGAGTCAGTGATGCCATCCAACCATCTCATCCTTTGTCATCCCCTTCTCCTCCTGCCTTCAATCTTTCCCAGCATCAGGGTCTTTTCCAATGAGTCAGTTCTTTGCATCAGGTGGCCAAAGTATTGGAGTTTCAGCTTCAACATCAGTCCTTCCAAAGAACACCCAGGACTGATCTTTAGAATGGACTGGTTGGATCTCCTTGCAGTCCAAGGGACTCTCAAGAATCCTCTCCAACACCACAGTTCAAAAGCATAAATTCTTCGGTGCTCAGCTTTCTTTATAGTTCAGCTCTCACATCCATACATGACCACTGGAAAAAACTATAGCCTTGACTAGACAGACCTTTGTTGGCAAAGTAATGTCTCTGCTTTTTAATATGCTGTTTAGGTTGGTCATAACTTTCTTTCCAAGGAGTAAGCGTCTTTTAATTTCATGGCTGCAATTACCATCTGCAGTGATTTTGGAGCCCAGAAAATAAAGTCTGTCACTGTTTCCACTGTTTACCCATCTATCTGCCATGAAGTGATGGGACTGGATGCCATGATCTTAGTTTTCTGAATGGAAAGGCAATGCTTCTACCTAAATAAATGCATCCTTAGTGTGGAATTTTCAGATTCAGACTTGGTTAGAGGGTGTTTCAGGGACAGAATAGCCTTTCAAATTTGAACCCATCAGAAGCCACTGCCTCAGCCAGGATTTGTCCTTTTTTTCCACCAAGTTTCCTGTGTGTGTGGAGGGTGTGTGTGATCCAGGCCTCAGTGTTCACTGTATGAAGAAACTCTGAGCCCCATTGTGTCTGATTGTTTACCAAATTCTTACTGAGGAAGAAAATGTCAACTAAGGGACTGTCCAGGAGAGCACAACCTCCCCCAGTAGACACCAGCCTTTAGCCTGATGATAATTATGGTTGTTATCTATGGGCGTGCCCTTCTTTTAGAAGCTGATTCTGGGCCAAGGACTCAGGCAGAAGCAATTCATGAAGGTGCGCTCCTGGGAGCAGGAGATTTGCTGCCTTTGTACTTGCCTTGCTTTGCTTGGAGTGTATGGGTTAATCCACCTTCCTCAAGTAAGAAACATCAGTCTCCTTGGCCTTAGTTTTCTCATCTGCAGAAAGGATCAGTGAGATGCAGAGTCTCTTCAAGGATTGCACTTCTGCTTCTAATACTACCTTCTGAGTAGGAAACACACAGTGTACTAAGGAAATTTTCCAGAAGGGGGAGAAGCCAGTTAAATTGTAATCAAATGACAGATCTAATAATAACCACGACCTATTGGTTACTTGGCACTATGCTAGGCATTTTTTTTTCCAATATAAATTTATTTATTTTAACTGGAGGCTAATTACTTTACAATATTGTGTTGGTTTTGTGATACATCAACATGATCTGCCATGGGTGTACACATGTTCCCCATCCTGAACCCCCCTCCCACCTCCTTCCCCATACCATCCCTCTGGGTCATCCCAGTGCACCAGCCCCAAACATCCTGTATATGCATTGAACCTGGACTGGTGATTCGTTTCTTATATGATATTATACATGTTTCAATGCCATTCTCCCAAATCATTCCACCCTCTCCCTCTCCCACAGAGTCCAAAAGGCTGTTCTATGCATCTGTGTCTCTTTTGCTGTCTCGCATACAGGGTTATCATTACCATCTTTCTAAATTCCATATATATGCGTTAGTATACTATATTGGTGTTTATCTTTCTGGCTTACTTCACTCTGTATAATAGGCTCCAGTTTCATCCACCTCATTAGAACTGATTCAAATGTATTCTTTTTAATGGCTGAGTAATACTCCATTGTGTATATGTACCACAGCTTTCTTATCCATTCATCTGCTGATGGACATCTAGGTTGCTTCCATGTCCTGGCTATTATAAACAGTGCCGCAATGAACATTGGGGTACACGTGTCTCTTTCAATTCTGGTTTCCTTGGTGTGTATGCCCAGCAGTGGGATCGCTGGATCATAAGGCAGTTCTATTTGCAATTTTTTAAGGAATCTCCACACTGTTCTCCATAGTGGCTGTACTAGTTTGCATTCCCACCAACAGTGATTCATCTGCTGATGGACATCTAGGTTGCTTCCATGTCCTGGCTATTATAAACAGTGCTGCGATGAACATTGGGGTACACGTGTCTCTTTCAATTCTGGTTTCCTCGGTGTGTATGCCCAGCAGTGGGATTGCTGGGTCATAAGGCAGTTCTAGTTCCAGTTTTTAAAGGAATCTCCACACTGTTCTCCATAGTGGCTGTACTAGTTTGCATTCCCACCAACAGTGTAAGAGGGTTCCCTTTCTCCACACCCTCTCCAGCCTTTATTGCTTGTGGACTTTTGGATTATGCTAGGTGTTTTGCCTGGTGGGCTGCCATCTATGGGGCCGCACAGAGTCAGACACGACTAAAGTGACTTAGCAGGAACAGCAGGTGTTTTAAATAGAGCATTTCTGTTTTAAATAACAGCCTTAAGAGGCGTGCCTGCTCAGTCGCGTCCGACTCTTTGTGACCCCGTGGACTGTAGCCCACCAGGCTCCTCTGTCCATGAGATTTCCTAAGGAAGAATACTGGAGTAGGTAGCCATTCCTTTCTCCAGGGGATCTTCCTGACCCAGATTGTTCAACAGGTGATGGACAGATTGTTTCTAATTTTTGACAATTTTTTTTTTAAACACACAGGGTTTATTTTCCTTTCTCATAAAAGAACAAAAGGCAGCCATCTGAGGCTTGCTATATTGGTGATTCCACAATATAAATAATCTCCAAGCTCTTCTCTTTCAGCTTTTTGGCTATCCTGAGTAATACTCCTATAAACATTCATATACAAGTCTTTGTGTGGGTAGATATTTGTGAGTGGAATTGCTGGGTCATGTGGTATCGTTTATGTTTACAAATGGCATTTCTAATTCTTCTAAAAATCCTGTAAAGCAGGAATTTTTATTCTCATTTTACTGATGCTAAAACTGAGGCTGGAGGCAGTTAAGCATCCTGTCAACGTAACACAGTTAGCAAGTGGCCAAGCCTGGATTTGAACCCAAGGGAGTGAGTGAAAATTGTGTCTTATTCTCTGCGACTCCATGGACTGTAGCCTGCCAGGCTCCTCTGTCTATGGAATTCTCCAGGCAAGATTAGTGGAGTGGGTAGCCATTTCTTTCTCCTGGGGATCTTCCAAACTAAGGATTGAACCCAGGTCTCCCATATTGCAGGCGGATTCTTCACCAGCTGAGCTACCAGGAAAGTCTTCCCAATTCCAAAGCCTGGGGCACTTTCCACTGTGCTCTGCAGTCAAGGCTTAGCTCTGCTTCCGGTTTGCATACATTGATGCAGGAAGGCTACCATGAGCTGGTGGAATCAGCTTCCTCCATGTGTCTCTCACCTCCTTCAAATCACAGGACTCTTTCTGATGGTAAGCCCATGGTGTAAAGTCCAATGTGAACGGGACTTACATGGAATTCTCTCTCTACAGCAATTTTGAGGTATTTAAAACATGACTGGACCACCACCTAAAGTGCAGACATGAATATCCTTATGAGTATCCAAGTTGTAAGTTACCCATTGCCAACTGTTGCTTGCATTTTCATCCTCTCCTTCCTCCCTCCATTAGTTCTGGTCCAGCAAGTCCTATGCCTTGAATATAGCAACAAACTCCTATTTGCTCCACTGCTGCCGCCAGATTGTTACTATAATACCGCACACCTCTGACAGCTCTTGGCAGCTTTGTGGGCTTCTTGTTGAGTTATTCTGATTTTCAAGTCTGGAGCGCATACAGCAGATGGCATGATCTACATTGACTCTCTAATAGTGTGTCTAGGATTTGCTAAATGGAGGTTCCAGCCACAGGACAAAGCTACACTGTATGTGGGGCAGTTTCAGAGGTGAAGGTATTTAACTGCATTGATTCCCCCCTACCCCCCAGAATGTTGCTATGTGTAAACAAGTGATTTTGCTGAAAGCACTTCAAAAATAAACTCATAACCATACTTTACATTTATTTATTATAGCAGTCCTCTTTAAGGAGCCAGCTGCTTTGCTAATATTTAGGACCATTAATTCTATGGGCTGAGTCAGGGAGTGGACAGGATTATTAGACAACCATATTTTCACTATGAAATTTATATGAGATAAGGAAAATTTGCTTAAGCCTTCCCAACACAATCATTTTAGAATTTTGATGCATTTCCTTCAAATCTTTTTTTCTTTTCTTTATGCACAGGATTGAAACCAAATTTAGTTCTAGGCATGTTCTGTGCTGAGCTCAGTCATGTCCAACTCTTCGTGACTCCATGGTCACAAAACCAGACTATAGCCCACCAGGTTCTTTTGTCCATGGGATTTCCCAGGCAAGAATACTGGAGAGGGTTGCCATTTACTTCTCCAGGGAATCTTCCCAACCCAGGGATTGAACCTGAGCCTTCTTGTCTTCTGCATTGGCAGGTGGATTCTTTACCACTGCACCACCTGTCTGGTTCTAGACATACTGTGTACACAATTTTGTATCACTCTGACTTATTATAATTATACAATATTATATGTGTTATAATTATCATATTATTATATTATTTTTGTCACTATTTTAAAAGGTACCAACACATGATCAGATAAAGTTTTTTATTATTTGCTCATATCAGACATTTAGATTGCTCTTGTGCATTGCAGTAATTTCCTTAGGAGGAATTCCCAAAAATGGAATTTAGAGAGATCTCTACTATCTGCTGTCAAATTGTGTTCCAAGAACAAGTGAGTTTGTTTTCACTTCTCTGGGCAGGATGGGAGTGCTGGTTTCAGCATATCTTCCCCAGTTTCGTCTGGCTGGTGTTGGAAAGTTCAAGTGCCAGGGGTGATGTTGAGTTCAAAGAGAAGATAAAGACTGCCCCTCATCTCAGGGGAGGATGTCCTTGGAAGACAGGACACTTGTCTTGAGCGGGGGGTGGGGGGTGGGGCGGGGATTGGGATATGTATATTATAAAAAGCAATTTGTATCAATTATGCTAGAGGAAAGACTGAGTGC
The DNA here is from genome assembly GCA_006408695.1 of Aepyceros melampus. Lineage (NCBI taxonomy): Eukaryota > Metazoa > Chordata > Mammalia > Artiodactyla > Bovidae > Aepyceros > Aepyceros melampus. Next base: position 148,688 of record SJXQ01000794.1, on the reverse strand, counting down.
TTTCTATTCTCCCTGTAGAAATTGATTGACATCATTGTCTCATGGAAACATGAACAAAGATTATGCGGCCAGCAATGTTGGAAAGTAGGATTGTATACAGATGACAGGCAGTTAGTTAATAAAGTGTGGTTTTATAAATTGGTTGTAGATGGTTTCCAGCTCTTACTCTTTAACTTTTTATTAAAATTTATTTTTAAATTTGTCATTTCTTTCTCATCCTAATTATCCAGTTTGCATTGAAATTTGTGTTTGCATTTTTAAATTGTGGTAAACAACAACAACAGCAACAAAACACAGGACATGAACTCTGTTGCTGCTGCTGCTGAGTCGCTTCAGTCGTGTCCGACTCTGTGCGACCCCATAGACAGCAGCCCACCAGGCTCCCCCATCCCTGGGATTCTCCAGGCAAGAACACTGGAGTGGGTTGCCATTTCCTTCTCCAATGCATGAAAGTGAAAAGTGAAAGTGAAGTCGCTGAGTTGTGTCCAACTCTTAGCGACCCCATGGACTGCAGCCCACCAGGGTCCTCCGTCCATGGGATTTTCCAGGCAAGAGTACTGAGTGGGGTGCCATTGCCTTCTCTGGACATGAACTCTACCCCTTAACAAATTTTTAAGTTATAGTACTGTATTATTGGAGGCTTCCCAGGTGGTGCAGTGGTAAAGAATCTGCCTGCATTGCAGGAGACACAAGAGACACAGGTTAGATCCCTGGGTTGGGAAGATCCCCTGGAATAGGAAATGGCACCCTGCTCCGGTATTCTTGCCTGAAAAATTCCAAGGACAGAGAAGCCAGGTTGGCTGCAGTCCATGGGGTCACAAAGAGTAGCACACAACTGAGCACACACCGTATTGTTAACTCTACTCGCATTACTGTACAACGTATTGGCATTCATGGGCTTCCCTAGTAGCTCAGCTGCTAAAGAAGCTGACTGCAATGCAGGAGACCCCAGTTTGATTCCTGGGTTGGGAAGATACATTAGAAAAGGGATAGTTCACCCACTCCAGTATTCTTGGGCTTCCCTGGTGACTCAGCTGGTAAAGAATCTGCCTGCAATGCAGGAGACCTGAGTTCAATCCCTGGATTGGGAAGATCCCCTGGAGGAGTGCATGGCAACCCACTCCAGTATTCTTGCCAGGGAAATCCCATGGATAGAGGAGCCTGGTGGGCTACAGACCATGGGGTCACAAAGAGTCAGCCATGACTGAGAACAAGCATAGCACAGCACATTGGATTTATAAAATTATGTTTGTTGAAGAAGGTTCCCCAAACTGTATACATGCAAGGCTTACAAACCTGAATCCATTCTTGTCCTCAGACTTTCCAAAGTGGCATTTTAAAACTACATATTAAGAAGAAACTTTTTCTTTTCTCTTCTTTTTTTAAAAGAAGTTTTATTGAGATATAGTTTATATACTACATGTTCACTCTTTTTTTTCTTTTACAAAGATATATTTAAAAAATTATTTTTTAATCTATTTTTGGCTGTGTGGGGTCTTCTCTGCAGTGCACTGGCTTCTCATCAAGGTGGCTTCTCTTGCTGTGGAGCCTGGGCTCTAGGGCACATTGTCCTCAACAGCTGCAGTGGAGGGGCTCAGTGGTTGCAGTGCGGGGCCTTAGCTGCACCAAGGGATGTGGAATCTTCCCGCACCAGGGACTGAACCTATGTCCCCTGTATTGGCAGGTAGATTCTTAACCACTGAATCACCAGGGAAGTCACTATATGTTCACTCTTTTAAAATATGCAATTCAATGGATTTCGGTATATTCACAGAGTTGTACACCTATCATAAGACAATCTTCAGAACATCTTCATTACCACCCCAAAGAAATCTTATACCTAGTAATAGTCACTGCCCATTTCCCTCTCTGCTGGGAACCACTGATTTCTGTCTCCATGAATTTTCCTACTTTGGACATTTCATATAAGTGGAATCATATAATGCATGGTCATTTGTGACTGGCTTCTTTCACTTATAATGTCTTCAAGGGTGATCATGTCTTACTGTGTATCAGTACTTCATTTTTTTTTATTACTGAATAAGATTTCACTGTATAGATACACCTCATTTTGTTCATCCATAAATCAGTTGGTGGGTATTTGGGTTGTTTCCACCTTTTGGCTATTACAAATAACATTGGTATGAATATTTATGAGCAGTTCTTAGTGTGGATATGTTTTCATTTCTGTTGAGTAGATACCTTAGAGTGGAATTCATGGTTATATGGTTCAGTTCAGTTCAGTTCAGTCACTCGTCGTGTCTGACTCTCTGTGACCCCATGGACTGCAGCACACCAGGCCTCCTGGTCCATCACCAACACTCAGAGCTTATCCAAACTCATGTCCATTGAGTTGGTGATGTCATCCAACCATCTCATCCTCTTTTGTTCCCTTCTCCTCCTGCCTTCAATCTTTCCCAGCATCAGGGTCTTTTTCAGTGAGTCAGTTCTTCGGATGAGGTGGCCAAAGCATTGGAGTTTCAACTTCAACATCAGTCTTTCCAATGAACACTCAGGACTGATATCCTTTAGGATGAACTGGTTGGATCTCTGCAGTCTAATGGACTCTCAAGAGTCTTCTCCAACACTACAGTTCAAAAGCATCAATTCTTTGGTGCTCGGCTTTCTTTATAGTCCAACTCACATCCATACATGACCACTGGAAAACCATAGCCTTGACTAGACAGACCTTTGTTGGTAAAGTAATGTCTCTGCTTTTGAATATGCTGTCTAGGTTGGTCATAAATTTTCTTCCAAGGAGTAAGCATCTTTTAATTTCATGGCTGCAGTCACCATCTGCAGTGATTTTGGAGCCTCCCAAAATAATGTCTGCCACTGTTTCCCCATCTATTTGCCATGAAGTGATGGGACTGGATGCCACGATCTTAGTTTTCTGAATGTTGTTATATGGTTACTGTATAGTTGATATTTTGAGGAACATCCAGACTATTTTCCAAAGTGGCTTCACCAATTTACGAACTCATCATTACTTGTTAATGTCTGCCTTTTTTTGGATTTAGCCATCTCAGTAGGTGTGAAGTTGTATCTCCCTCCATATTTAATTGACATTTAATATATACACTTACATTTATTGAATGTTAATGTCATTAACACACAGAAAGTCTTCCATTACACTGAGACTGTAGGAATAAGAACAGCTACATTCACAAGTGGGTCTGGATACATGTAAGTTTAACATAAATTAATTTAAACTTGTGTTTAAGCCCTCTTTGAGCCCTTGGCTCAATTTATTAAAACTCAAACTACAGTCTTGGTTTAAACATCCAGACAATATGTAGACCATTCTTTATGTTTCACTCCAAGACAGTCTTTTTGAGCAGGGACTATTCCATCCACCTCCACCCAAATTTCCAGCCCAGTACATCTTCTTTTCCTTAGTACCAGTTTCATATGAGTGTTGTAAGGATGTAATGAGATTATGTATGTCAAACACATAGCATAGTAAATCTTCAACAAATATTAACAACAATGACAAGAAAAAAACAACACCACAGGATAAAAACAGGTTGTGAGCAGAGAAGTCTCATTTCAGGTCAGTTCCTAGTCTTTTGTACCCAGATTACATCAACTATGTTGAAATAGGAAGTATTTCCATAAACTTCCTCCCATGACTGGTTTGTTTTGTTGGTTGAGGGTCTAAACATCATCTTAGTGATTTGAGTCTTTAATTTCTCTGATTAACTAAGTCCCCCAGAGCTGGAAAGCCTGCAGCTATAATATCCCCACTCGTCCCTGGCATTCTAGTCACCCTCTAAACATTTCCTGAGCTGGAAGAATTATTGGGCTTATCATGGGGAGTATTTTTTGCAGCCTGTGAGGGAACACTGCCTACATCCTCTGAATCTTTTGTTATCTGAAGATGGTCAGGCATATTGTTCAATAAAATGAAACTTCCAGCCAATCTTTCCTGGAAAGGCAGTTTGCTGAACATCACCTTTAATGACCCTCAGGCTATAAACATCCAACAATACCCATGTTGAAACCTGTTACAGTGAGGACAAGCTGAAAAACTCAGTTAATACTCTTTTGAAAGTGTATGCACATACTCCTATTCAACAGAAATCCTGGTTTCACATTTCAAATGTACAGTCTCCAAATTAAACTTGTAAATACTTTAAACCTGGTCATTATTTGTTGATTACACTCCATGGACAGAGCCCTGTGCTGGCGTTACTGAGAGGGTTAGAGATATGTCGCTTGTATAAAAATGATGAAATCTTGTGATCATCTTGTGATCTTGGCCTGCAGAAAATCACGTGTGAGAAATAACAGCCAGGCGAAAAACACAAATGGAGGCAATTCATATCTTTACCTTGTCTCTTGAAAAATGTCAAAGGGCAGAGAAGAGTCTTGATGTGCAGTGAAACATCTTAAAAATCCTCTGTAGAGATCTCTGTCATGCACAATTTTTCTCTTCTGCCAGATGGTGGCTCCTGAAAGCCTTCTCTGTCTTGTCCAGACCTTTCCTGGAAATCAAGTGTATGCCTTGCTTCCCTTGTCCCACCATGGGGGTCCTAAGAATGTCTTCTCTCCCCTCCGTGTCCTGCCCCTCCTGTTCACTTCCCCTGGTCCCTGGCCCTTTTCATAGATTGTTGTTCAGTTGCTAAGTCATGTCTGACTCTTTGTGACTGCAAGGACTGCAGCATGCCAGGCTTCCCTGTCCTTCACCATCTCCCAGAGTTTCATGTCCATTGAGTTGGTGATGCTATCTAACCGCTCATCCTCTGCTGCCTCCTCTTCTCTGTTTGCCTTCAATCTTTCCCAGCATCAGTATATTTTCAGAGTTGACTCTTCACATCAGGTGGACAAAGAATTGGAGCTTTAGCAACAGTCCTTTCAATGAATACTGAGGATTGATTTCCTTTAGAATTAACTGGTTTGATCTCCTTGTTGTCCAAAGGACTCTCAAGAGTCTTCTCCAGCACCACAGTTTGAAAGCATCAATTCCTTGGCTCTCAGCCTGCATTATGGTCCAACTCTCACATCTATATATGACTGCTGGAAAAACCATCCATAGCTTTAATTATATGGATCTTTGTTCCCTGATGTCTCTGCTTTTTAATATGCTATCTAGGTTTGTCATAGCTTTCCTTCCAAGGAGCAAGCATCTTTTAATTTCATGGCTGCAATCATCATCTGCAGTGATTTTGGAGCCCAAGAAAATAAAGTCTGTCACTTTCACTTTTCCCTTTCTATTTGACATGAAGTGATGGGCCTAGATGCTATGATCTTGGTTTTTTGAATGTCAAGGTTTAAGCCAGCTTTTTCACTCTCCTCTTTCACTTTCATCAACAGGCTTTTAGTTCCTCTTTGCTTTCTGCCATTAAAGTGTTATCATCTGCATATCTGAGGTTGTTGATATTTCTCCCGGCAATCTTGATTCCAGCTTGTGCTTCATTCAGCCCTGCACTTTGCATGATGTACTTAGATTTAACTTTGCATAGAAATTAAATAAGCAGGGTGACAATACACATCCTTGTCATACTGCTTTCCCAATTGGGAACCAGCCTGTTGTTCCATGTCTGGTTCTAACTGTTGCTTCTTGACCCACATACAGTTTCTCAGGAGACAGGTTCTTATAGATGCTGGCCTTCAAGTAAGATCCCAAGGGACCATGCTTCTGGTACTGGGTCCTGTGTGGCCCATTCTCAAGTCAGAGCTCACCCTGTAAGACACTTATAATCAACATTCATGTTGCTGATTGCTCTGAGGCTGGGTCAGAGAAAGCCTTGCAGCTTCTGCCTTGTCTTCATGAAAGATCTAATTTTGAGGGAAACCAGCTATAGAGATTAAACAATGTCCCTTAAAAACTCATGTCCACCCAGAAATTACTTGGCAATACTGTCTTCGCAGATATGATTTGTTATGGGTATCTAGATGACATCATGCTCGATTTAGTTAGACTGGGTCCTAAATCCACTGGTACCCTTGTAAGAGGACAGGACACAGAGAGACACACAGAGAGAAGGCCATGTGGAGTAGGAGGCAAGACTGGAGTGATGCAGCTGTGGGCCAAGGGACCTGAGGATTGCTCGCAGCCCCTGAGAGCTGAAGGATCCCATCCTTCATTTACTTCTGTTTGTTTCAAAAGTACCTGGTATTTGACAGAGATGTTTTGCAGCTATGCTTTGAGAGCTCTCCAGTAGTCCACTGCCCTGATCGGGCTCAGACTTGACCACAGGAATGTACCTGCACAGATGAGATCTGGGCCTGTCTGGAAGTTTTCTTTGCTTCCCTGCCATGCTAAGCTCTCTGCCCAAGGCAGGGATCTGTACTCTGCTAGGCACAATTCCACACGCAAAGAAGCACGGAAGACTATGCAGCTCCCACTGCCTCTGGAAACCTCTGCCCCTTTCCTAGAGCCCTGATGTCAAATCTTCTCCTACCCCTTAATATTCCTACCTTCTTTTTCCTTTGGGGAGAAGGTGTTTTTGGAGCAGGAACCCTCCCTTCTCCATGCTTGATCACTGAATAAAGTTTCTGCTCTGCTATACCAACCTGATGTTGCTCGACTGGCATTTGCAACTCAGGGCAAAGGACCCATTGAGGGGTCCCCACCCTTTTGGGGACTGTCGGCACCACAAGTTACAGAGAGGCAAGGAAGTCTTCTCTAAAAGAATTTCCAGAATGACATTCTGTTGTTTAAGCCACGCCATCTGTGGCAATTTGTTACGGCAGCTCTGGGAAACGAAGGTGATAATGGAGCAAAGGGCTTGCTGCCCAATATGCATAGAAGCCTATGCTCTGGCACCTGCTTTTGAGAAAGGGAAAAGCTTCATTGAGACAAGGAGACAGGAGGCACGGCTCAAATCTGTGTCCCCAGTAGAAAGATGAGGTTGTAAACATGGTTTACAAAGTTTAAGGCATACGACTGAGTGACTTCACTTTCACTTTTCACTTTCATGCATTGGAGAAGGAAGTGGCAACCCACTCCAGCATTCTTGCCTGGAGAATCCCAGGGATGGCAGAGCCTGGTGGGCTGCCGTCTATGGGGTCGCACAGAGTCGGACACAACTGAAGCAACTTAGCAGATGGGTTCTTACATGCAGGTGCAAGAACGCGGCTTGTTTCTTCCTGGGCTGCGCGTGCCCATTTACCAAGAGCGGGTATGAAACTCCCGGTGGAAAGCTGAGCTGTGGCATCGGAAGGCTGCCCCAACCCGTGAGCAAGTCTCTTCTGCGCAGACTCTGATCAGTGGTCTTGGCTCCAGCTGGTTTCAGCCACTTCTGTCCTGTTACAAACAAAGTTGATTTCCACAAGCCGCCTCCCTATCTGTCCTCCTGGAAGACAAGATCAAGAGTTGGTTAGTCACTAATTTCTTTAACCCTCTGGGGCATGGTTTAAGACACCAGTGGTACCCAAAAATGCTCTGGAGATGCCCAGGCAGGCTGGGTGCAGAGACACGCGTGCCCGTCTGGATGACCACCAGCGGTGGGCATAAGGCTGTCATCTGGACGTCCGTCCCAGTGGACCCTTTGTCAGCTGACACCAGCCAGGATCTGAGTGTACCCGGAATGGTTCTGGAAAAGGCTGTTGAGAGTCTCTTGGACTGCAAGGAGATCAAACCAATCAATCCTAAAGGAAATCAACCCTGAATGTTCATGGGAAGGACTGAAGCTGGAAGCTCCAATATGTTGGCCACCTGATGCGAAGAGTTGACTCATTGGAAAAGACCCTGATGTTGGGAAAGATTAAAGGCAAAAGGAGAAGGGGGTGGCAGAGGATGAGATGGTTAGAAAGCATTACCGACTTAATGGACATGAATTTGAGCAAACTCTGGGAGATAGTGAAGGACAGAGGAGCCTGGCTACTACTGCCCGTGAGGTCGCAGAGTTGAACACGACTTAGTGGGTGAATGACAGCAATAGCTAGAGACGTAGGTGAGAGCTGCTAGGTGGAGTCTGGTAAATGCACGGAGCTGTGAGAGGTAATGCCTGCAGCAATGATTCTAAGCCATTTGATTCTGTGCTGGTCTGTTATGTAGCTAAGGTCTTCATACAGCAACTTTCCATTGACCACTGGCCCTTGGAAACAGGGTTTTTCTCTCTTCATCTTCCTCATGAGAATCAGCTACCACCACCCCTGCCACTCTGAAATTCAGATGAATAATGTTCTCTGTCTCTTCCCACATACATAATAGACTGGTTCTTCTCTTCAGGTTTACAGCCTGCTTGTGGGGGGCAAATGTAACTTAAGAATGCTGTTTTTAATTCTTTCCAAGCGTCATGATAATGAATTCAAAACTGTGCAACACAGGTATGGAGGAGACGCATGGTAAAGGTGAGGACGAGGTCCCTCTGGGAGGACTGCCTGAGTTTTGAAGGAGGAGCTGGGAGGGCATTTTGGAATGGGAACAGGTGCGGGTGTAAGTGGTTGCTTCATTTGAGGGACAGATTGAAGGGAAGCTCAGAGTGGCTGCCATGGCCACGTTTTCAAATGTGCTCCAGGTCAAAACAAAAGCTAGACCATGACAGGAATCGTTTTTCTCTGTGGAAGGGCTGAGGGGGCACAGCTGGGGCTCTGTGCTGGCACTTGTCTGTTTTTAAAAAGAGAGGAGACACATTTTATGCTCACATAAATTATACATCAAGATCACAACCAAGTACTTGTTTTCAGGCCTGATGGAATGCCGTGGTTCCTGCCTGCGGCATCCCCCTGAGATATAAGCTGCCATTTAAGCATCCTTAATTGGTGATGGGCTGTGATGCGGTTGGTTGCTATTCCTGGTTCCCTGGGGAGAGTCCTTGTTCCATAACATTTGTGATTCTCTGCAATTTTATTTTTTAAGTAGAGGAGCAGATTGATCCTCTGATACATTCCTTCTCAAGAGAAGAGACATCACAATGGACCTTGATTTAGTCAAGGACATGATCATTAATGTCACTTTTTAAGTGGTCAGACCATACAGTCCCGTCAAGACATACTAGGACTTCATGGTGTGACCTGACCTCCCACTTGAGGAGAAAGACACCTCCTGGCCTTTGGGGTCAGTCGGACTGGAGTTCAGTCCTTGTTTTGTTTTCTGGCTGTGTGGGCTTGGATTAGTGCTGCGCAGTACTTGGCATGCATCATAAGTTCAATACTTGTTGGTCATTATTATTTTCGATACTATTCATTTGTAAAGCACTCGGCACAGTGAATGGGCAGCTGTTAGTTTTCTCTCTCTTTCTCTTGTGTCTCAGACAATTGGCTCTCCTTTGCCCATTTGGGGAATCACAGACTCTTGGGGCTGGGCTGAAGTCCAGCCTTCTACCTGAATATAAATTCTATTTTTTAATATTTATTTATATTTATTTTTACTTGGCTGCACCAGGTCTTCGTTGTGGTATGTGGGATCTTTAGCTGTAGCATATGGCCTCTAGTTCGCCAACTAGGGACCGAACCCAGGCCTCTGCATTGGGAGCTTGGGGTCTTAACTGCTGAACCACCACGGAAGTCCCTGAAGTATAAATTCTTGAATCCTTAACGTCCTTGCCAAGTGATCTTAGAGATTCTTCTTGATTACCTAACATGATGAGCAACTCACTTCTCCTGAAGGCATCCTACTCTCTCCTCAGGCGGCCCTGATTAGGAAATCCAACCCCATCATAAAATCTTTTTTTTCTTTATTATTTCTTTTTTTCTTTCTTTCTTTTTTTTTTTTTTACTATTCTTTACTATTTACTTTACTTTACTATTGAGCCACCAGGGAAGCCTGAAATCTATCTTCTTACACCTACTCTGATGAAGAATCAACATATGTTTAGTGAGCAATAAATATTCATTGTGTAGATGGTATTAGTAGGGGATAAAAAAATTTAATTGATGTTCCTTGACCTTAAGGGGCTGCTGCTGCTGCAAAGTCACTTCAGTTGTGTCCAACTCTGTGCGACCCCATAGACGGCAGCCCACCAGGCTCCCCCGTCCCTGAGATTCTCCAGGCAAGAACACTGGAGTGGGGTGCCATTGCCTTTTCTGGACCTTAAGGGGTGTCTTCTTTTTTTATTATTATTGTTTGTTTATTTTTGGCTGTGCTGGGTCTTCACCGCTGCATGGGCTTTCTCTGGTTGTGGTGAGGGGGGGTTACTCTCTGGTTGCTCTACACGGGCTTCTCACTGTGGTGGCTTCTCTTGTTGCGGGGCACAGGCTCTAGGCTGTGTGGGTTTCAGCAGCTGTGGCCCGTGGGCTCAGGAGCCGTGGTTCCCGAGCTCTAGAGCACAGGCTCGGTGGTGTGGCGCATGGGCTTAGTTGCTCTGAGGCTTGTGGGATCTTCCTGGACCAGGGGTCCAGCCCATGTCTGCTACATTGGCCAGTGGATTCTTTACCATTGAGCCTCCAGAGAAACCTGAAATCTGTCTTCTTACACCTGCGCTGATGAAGCCTCAACATATGTTTAGTGAGCAATAATTATTCATTGTGTAGATGGTATTATAGAGAGTAAAAAAAATTTAATTGATGCTCCTTGACCTTAAGGGGAGTAAAGAATTATGCCCAAGGGAAGCAAAATGAAATGGAAGGTAGTGTTTGACACACAAGAGAAGTCCTAGAGCTCCAAGCTCCTCAGAGGATCCAGTCTCCCAGATCCCTTATCCCTTATCCCGAGCTTCAGGGATAAGGATGACTGTGGGAAGGAGGAAGGGGATTTTTAAAAAACTTTTACTGACATATAATTGATATACAATGTTGTAACAATTTCTGCTATACAGCAAGGTGATTCAATTATACATATATATATATATATGTATAATTGTATATATATATATTCTTTTCCATAGTGGTTTATCACAGGATTTAAAAAAAAATTAATTTATTTATTTTAATTGGAGGCTAATTACTTTACAGTATTGTAGTGGTTTTTGCCATACATTGACATGAATCAGCCATGGGTGTACATGTGTTCCCCATCCTGAACCCTCCTCCTACCTCCTTCCCCATCCCATCCCTCAGGGTCATCCCAGTGTACCAGCCCTGAGCACCATGTCTCATGCATCAAACCTGGACTGGTGATCTATTTCACATATGATAATATATATATATTTCAGTGTTATTCTCTCAAATCATCACACTCTCATCTTCTCCCACAGAGTCCAAAAGTCTGTTCTTTACATCTGTGTCTCTTTTGCTGTCTCACATATAGGGTCATCGTTACTGTTGTTCTAAATTCCATATACTGTATTGATGTTTTTCTTTCTGATTTACTTCACTCTGTATAATAGGCTCCAGTTTCATCCACCTCATTAGAACAGATTCAAATGTATTCTTTTTAATAGCTGAGTAATATTCCATTGTGTACATGTACCACAGCTTTCTTATCCATTTGTCTGCTGATTGACATGTAGGTTGCTTCCATGTCCTGGCTATTGTAAACAGTGCTGCGATGAACACTGGGGGACACGTGTCACAGGGTGTTGTCTATAGCTCCCTGTACTATTCAGTAGGACCTTGTTGTTTATCCTCTTAGGTATAATAGCTTGCATCTTCTAATCCCAAACTCTAAGTTCTTCCCTCCCCTACCTGCCCTTGGCAACCACAAGTCAGTTCTCTATGTCTGTGAGTTTCTTTCTTTTTCACAGATTTGTTCATTTATGTTATATTTTAGATTCCATATATAATGATATCATATGGTGTTTGCCTTTCAGGATCTGGCAGGATTCTCGATGGAGCTATACATCTAGTGACTCAGGCTCCTGAGTCAGTACAGAACTTTTTTTTTTTTTTTAGAACATTCTTAAGAAAAAAATTTTTTTCATTTATTATTAAAAAAATTAAGGATTATGACTGTGGTGCCTTAGCCNGCCTGTAGAAGCTGAAACGTTTACTGTCTGGCCATTTACAGAGAAAGCTTGGTTTGAAAGTGCAGAGTGGTGAAATACCAAGGGGAAAAAGAGAGTTGAGAGAGGCAGCCAGTGAAGTAAATACAAGCTGGTGTTTGCCAGAGCGGGTCAGAGTTTGGAAGGAATACAGCAGTGCAGGACATCACTGGAGCAGGGGCACAGAATCCCAGCAACTCAGAACCATCCAGAGCAGGGTGGGGAGGCTGGGGGAAGGGGGGCAAGAGGTGGGGGGCGTTTACCAGTTGGCTCCTTCATTTCTTGGCTGTTGAGTGTTAATAATCCCACGTTTCTGGGCTCTGTTTCCTGACCCATCCAGGGAGGTGCTGGGAGAGACAGAGCTTCTATGATGTGGTCTGGCAAGTGTGTCAGTCACGCTGCAGGAGGGGCTCCTAATTGATGGCAGCAAACGTGGTGGCAGGGGCTTCCCCCATGGCTCGGCCGTAAGGATTCCGCCTGCATTGCAGGTTACCCAGTAGATACAGGTTCGATCCCTGGGTTGGGAAGATCCCCTAGAGGAGGAAATGGCAACCTACTCCTGTATTCTTGCTGAGAAAACCCCATGGACAGAGGAGCCTGGCAGGCTAATGTCCATGAGATTGCAAAGATTCGGACATGACTGAGCGACTAAGCATGCCAAAGGCAGCTGTGCTTTATAGCAAAGAAAGTGGCAGAAACCCTCCCTAGGAAGGCTCTAGAGAGCAGGGGTGGGGGGAGAGAGAGAGAGGTGGGTGGAAAGGTCTGCAGAGGTGTGTAAACAGGGTCTAGTGCGTGGAATCAGTTCTAGTACCCAGCCTCTTGTCAGTTGCATGAAAGAGATCAGGTGAGGCTTGCTAGAATTAAAACCATGTGAAGTCTGGGCACAGAGTGATACTTGGGATGTGGGTGAGGTTGAGGAAAGGAAGGTCTTGGAGAGTTTGGAAAAGCTCTTTTTAACTTAATCTCACCAGCATTCCAGGCCCCAGGGATGTCAGAAGGGAAAAGCAGGCTCTCACTACACAGAATTCATTTATTTATTTTTAGAGAAACTTTGGTTCAAGGAGCTGATAGGCTAACTGAGAAAAAATTAGATTAGGGGCAAAGTCTGTAGATATGGAAGCTAGGCTTCCCAGGTGGCGCCAGTGGTAAAGAACCCACCTACCAATGCAGGAGATGAAAGAGATGAGGGTTCAATCCCTGGGTCGGGAAGATCCCCTGGAAAAGGGCATGGCAAGCCAGTCCAGTATTCTTGCCTGAAGAATACCATGGACAGAGGAGCCTTCTGGGCTACAGTCCGTGGGTTCCCCCCCCCCCAAAAGTGTTAGTCGCGTCCAAGTCTGTCTGTGGGATTCTCCAGGCAAGAATACTGGAGTGAGTTCTCATGCTATTCTCTAGGGGATCTTCCCAGCCCGAGGACTGAACCCAGGTCTTCTGTGTTGCAGGCAGATGCTTTACCGTCTGAGCTACCACAGAAGCCCAGGGAGCCATAAGTACTGTTGTACTGGTCATCAATAAGTAGATATATTGGGTTTTACTTTAAGATGTTACCAGCATTTTGGCCAACCCAATACATAGCAATGTACAGTGTAGGTTTTTCTTTTTTTAGGCTCTATTTTTAAATTCAGAACAGTTTTCAATTGTTAGCAATATTGAACAGAAGGAAGAGAGCTTTCTCATTTGCTCCTGTCCCCACATGTGCATAGCCTCTTCCATTGTCAATATCCCTCATCAGAGTGTAAATCTGTTATAATTGAAGATCCTACATTGACATATTATTATCACCCAAATTCCACAGTTTACGTTAAGTTTTGTTCTTGGTGTTGCACAGTCTAGTGGGTTGGCTAAATGTACATGTGTCCATAATTGTAATATCACTGCCCTAAAAATCCTACGGAGAAGGCAATGGCACCCCACTCCAGTACTCTTGCCTGGAAACTCCCATGGATGGAGGAGCCTGGTAGGCTGCAGTCCATGGGGTCACTGAGAGTTGGACATGACTCAGTGACTTCACGTTCACTTCTCACTTTCATGCACTGGAGAAGGAAATGGCAACTCACTCCAGTGTTCTTGCCTGGAGAATCCCATGGATGGCAGAGCCTGGTGGGCTGCCGTCTATGGGGTCGCAGAGTCGGACACGACTGAAGCAACTTAGCAGCAGCAGCAGCAGCAGCAGCAAAAATCCTATGTGTTCTGTGTATCCATCCCTGCCTCTCCCCTAAACTCTGGCAACCCCTGATATTTTTATTAACTCTATAGTTTTACCTTTTCCAGAATTGGTGTATAATTGCATACTGGAATGATATAATGCCAGGGTCCAGCCCCAGTGGATCCAGAGATATTCAAAGCGGGGACAGAGCGGGCGGATAGGACAGGATAGGATAGAATAGGATAGCTCAGGATAGAATAGTATAGTAGGAAATTAGTGGAAAAAAGGAGGCTGAATAACTTGGTTTACGTGGAAAGCCAATAAAGTTCCAGACGAGGAGCTTGCACCATCTACTTTAGGCCACCGGCGCCCATTTGAATATAGGAGAGTGCCCCGCCCTGGGCTCTCTCTCTTACGGATCTTAGCAGCCGGGACAGGTAAGTAGACATGGCGAGCCTCCATGCCCCAGATAGGAATTCAGCCGAAAAAGAGGAGAAAAAGAAAAGAACGACATGGGGAAGCCCAGCGTCAGTGCAAGAGTCCAAAAGGAAAAAGGAGTTTATTTTTCAAAATCAGCTTATATACCCCAAGTTGTACATAATGGAATATGCAGAGTTATACAGGGGCAGCAGTCCTGACCCTCATTGAGACAAGGCTTTCTTTTTTGCATACTCTCCCGTTGCAAAAGCCCCAGGCGGTTTACATTATCTTCTGGCCAAGAGGCCTGTTAACACTTTTATGGCTCTCTTCTGATGAAGTTTTGTTAACCAGAAGACTCATTTGTGTTAATCTTTCCAAAGTCTGAATGCCACTCTCAGAAAACACTAAATAAAGATAGAGCAATTTGTAATAAAAGGAAGTACAGTGATTATAGCAAAAGAAAAAGTACCTTACTCAAAAGTCTAGTATTGCTAACATCAAAACTACTATATCTCCTTTTCCATATCCCATTTACATTGATTACATCTTCCCGGGTGCCTGATAGATAAAAAATAAGGAGGTCTGGCAGCAATCATTGAGTCAACCATGAAATCCTGTCACCAATATGAATTTGAAAAGGCTCTGAAACTTTAAGATACTTTAAGGCTTTTGTGCCCCTCACAGTTGGGAGGTTGTGAGTAATTTACAAGCTTGTAGGTCAGGGGATCTTGTTAGGCAGGCTAGAGCATTATCAAAGGGGGGTTGGGCTGAAACACTCCTTTCAAATGCAGAAGGCCAAAGCCCTGAATTAACTTTTTCCAGAGAAAGTCAGAAAATAGTGGGAAAACAGACAAATTCTTATTTTGGGGGGCACATGCTCAGGAAAAACCAGGGAGAAATCTGAAGACTCAAATTGCTCTGCCATCTGAGTCTGCCACGTGACTCTGTCACAGGTGAGATTCCTCGCTCTGGCTCCCGACAATATAATATCTGTGCTTTTCAGGTTGGCTCTTTCCACTTAGTAGTATGCACTTAAGTTTCCTCTGTATCTTTTCATGGATTGATAGCTCATTTCTTTTTAGCACTGAGCAGTATTCCGTCGTCTGAATGTACTGTGGAAAATCTCTCTCCTTACGAACTGAATGACATCTTGGTGGTGTTGTTCAACAGTTAGTTGGGATTTTGGTGTTTCTGTTAAAAGGGGTGCGCTCACGTCCTTCTATTCCCCTGCCTTGTCTCATGTTTTTGATGTGTAGTGGTGTCGATCCTTTAGTTTCCGCCGCTCACATCTTCAGATCAGACTCAGGACTGGGGGCAGACCTTTCTCTTCCTTTCCCTTTGTGCTTTGTCTAGTTGAGTTTGCTCACAGGATGCCGTGTGCAGAGATGCTGTGCCTGACCCCATGATCTGGGGCCTGGCTGAAGCACATCTTGGTTGCCTCCAACTTTAGGTCACTTCTTCCTCATAGCCTCAATTTCCTGCCTGTTAAATGTTAGTTTGAACAGGTCTTTACGTTTGTTCCTCCCCCCCCGCCCCAGCTCTAATGTATTTCTTCCAGAATGCCCAGCAGACTAAATATGGTACCCAGGTTGACCTAGGTAGGTCTTTGGCAATGGGAAAGGTTGATAATGGGCCAGATAACTGTGGACACCTTTTCTGTGCAGCTTGAATCCCTGGGCTGATGACTGCTGTTTTCTGAATTTCATAAGGAGCCCTAATGCCTAAGGAACTCTGTGCTGTCAGCTTCATTTCTTTAGTGTTAAGGTTTTTGTTTAGAAAAAACCAAAACAAATAAGAAACAAGTCAAGTTTAAATAAAAAGGATAAAACACCACAGAGCCAATGTATTTTTGCTAGATGATGCATAATCCCGCAACCGTCTGAATGGATTTAAAGACTTCATGGAGACGATTTATGGTATTTGTGAACACTCTCGGCAGTGCTGGTAAAATTATGAAATTTAACAAGGAAAAAAATTGCTTTGCCTGTTTAGCAAATAATAAATCAAATAACTCCCACACTGAACCAAAAGCCAAGAAGGAGAGCGAGCAATACAGAGAGGAAAACAAGGGATAATGAAAAAGGCCCTGAGCAAGCCCTCAAAACAGCAGTGAAGTGAGATTTTCTGCAGGAACTCCTGTCCTTCAATAAGGGGTGGAAGTTGGTGACGTCAAGGTTGTCTCGTTCAGTTGCTCAGTCGTGTCTAACTCTTTGCGACCCCACAAACTGCAGCACATCAGGCATCCCTGTCCTTCACTATCTCCCAGAGTTTGCTCAAACTAATGTCCATTGAGTGCGTCAGGGATGCCATCTAACCATCTCATCCTTTGTTGCTCCCTTCTCCTGTCCTCAGTCTTTCCTAACATCAGGATCTTTTCCAATGAACTTCTTTGCATCAGGTGGCCAAAGTATTGGAGTTTCAACTTCAGCATCAGTCCTTCCAATGAATATTCAGGGTTGATTTCCTTTAGAATGGACTTCTTTGATCTCCTTGCTGTCCAAAGGACTCTCAAGAGTCTTCTCCAACACCACAGTTTAAAAGCATCAGTTCTTTGGCACTCAGCCTTCTTTTTGGTCCAACTCTCACATCCATACACGACTCCTGGAAAAACCATAGCTTTGACTAGACGGACCTTGGTTGGCAAAGTGATGCAGGGATGCAGGAGGCATAGGTCCCATCACCCCCTGCAGTGCATGACAGTGATGATGCCTATGGCCTGTGTTCCCATGCACCTGTTCCAGCCAGACCCTGGGCTGATCGCTTCTGACGTGGTCACTTCCCTGAAGTTTCCAGCTGAACTCCCTGGCCTCTGATCTCTGCACTTCTGGCTCTGCACCACGCAACAGCCCTGCCTGTTCTGTTCTTTCACCCGTGCCAGTGTGTTTCCTTGGAGACACCATTGTCCCAGCAGGTAGGTAGCTAGGTATGAGCAGAGAAGCGGGGGGCTAGGTGGCAGGAAACCATGAATCTTGTAAACAGTGGGTGTCTATAGACAGACAAAGGAAAGCAGGAACCTCCAGACTGATGCAGAAGCCACATGTTTTGGGTGATGAGTGTCCTGGAAGCAGACAAAGAAAGGTGAGGGAAGATGGGAATGTTCTGTGTCCAAATGTAACCTTTGCTCATTATGCTATCATTACAGTGAGATTAATCTTATCTTACAACTAAGAAGTACCCATCATGTACCGATGCCATGACACTTTGATTTAAGCTACATAAGGACAAAATCCTTCCTCCTGGTGGACAGAGGGGTAGAGGAGCCTGGTGGACTACAGTCCATGGGGTTGCAAAGGGTCAGACACGACTGAGCGACTGAAGACTCACACACATCCGCTTCTCCCCTCGCAGAAATGGAGCCGGGATGAAAATCAGAGAGTATGGCCCCCAGGCTCCTCCTTCCCCAGTGACTATTCCACCCTTTCATTTGTAGGCCCCCCATAACCGGCTTGCCAAAGAAACCCGGGCAGCAGCTCCTCACCTGTCTGCCTGCTCTCCCTCTGAGGGTGTGCTCTTGCGCTCCATCGCTTCTGTCCTGTCTGACTCTTTGTGACCCCATGGACTGTAGCCCACCAGGCTCCTCTGTCCATGGGATTCTCCAGGCAAGAATACTGGACTGGGTAGCTGTTTCATCCTCTAGGGGATCTTCCTGACCCAGAGATTGAGCCTGCATTTCCTGGCAGGGGGATTCTTTACCACTGAACCATGGGGAATATTCTTGCTTAAATAAACTCTCACTTTGCTTTCTTAGCCTTCTTGCTTCACCTCCAAATTCTTTCACAAGGAAGAAGGAACCTTACATTCACCAGGAACACTGATCAATTTGAGGGGAGAATATGTTTGTCTCATGTGATTGTCCTTGCCCTGAGTAGAGAGTTAGGTCTGAATTGCAGGCTCAGAATGGCTTTGATGGATTAGCTTGCAGGGTCCTTTGATGTAATAAGGACACCTGATGTTTATGAAGGACTGTGTACTGCGCCCTGTGCTTGCTACCTTAAAAGCATGACCTTTTCTCATTCTCATAGCAGCCCCTGGAGGCAGGCAGTTTTGCCTGTGCTTTCATGTAGGGGGCTGAGGATCGAAGCAGTTATGCTACTTGCCCAAGATCACAGCCAGAAAATGGTCAAAGTGGGTTTTGAACAGGGGTCAACCTGACACCCCTGTTATGGACTTCATCACACATGCTTTTGCTTGGGGAAGCCCCTGAAGCCAGGAGTAGAGAGCTTTCTGCAGTTAATGTGGATTAATGCGGGGCTAGGGTACATATGCAGGACCTGTCTGTCAGGCCTTGGAACATAATCCTAAACAGTCTTCCCTACTTTTGCAGAAAATCTATTTTCTTGGTTGTTTAGGAATGAATTGAAGTGGAAATGACACTAATGGCAGGCAAGGTGGAGGGATAATGTAAGGGAAAAACAAAACTTAAAGGAAATTGCAGAAGCAATGCTGTATTCTATTCATTTAAAAGCAAACAACCAATTGATGCAAAACATTCTAAAGGATTCCTATAAAGCATGTACATGTGTGCAAGTCCACACATGTTTCCATGCAGTGCATAGCAGACAAGTCTGTGGGTTCTAGAAATAATCCATATGATAAATGCTCTCTGTCTACATATATTGGAAGCAACAATGCCAAATTATTTGGACAGCTTTGCCAACAGATGCAATGTGTTTAGCTAAACAGATACTAATTTTCCAGCTCTTTGACCTACTGATAAATTATATTCTGTTGGAGATACACTTGGGGCTTCCCTCATAGGCTCAGTTGGTAAAGAATCCACCTGCAATGCAGGAGACCCTGGTTGGATTCCTGGGTCAGGAAGATCTGCTGGAGAAGGGATAGGCTACCCACTCCAGTATTCTTGGGTGTCCCTTGTGGCTCAGCTGGTAAAGAATCTGCCTGCAATGTGGGAGACCTGGGTTTGATCCCTGGATAGGGAAGATCCCTTGGAGATGGGAAAGGCTACCCACTCCAGTATCCTGGTCTGAAGAAAAAAAGCTGGTGTTGCTTTTTTTCAAACAGGGTGAAATTCAACACATGATTCAAACAGGGTGAAAACTCTTCTGCTACCTATCATGTTCTTTGATTAGAAAATATCCACACCACTTTTGATGATGTAGATTTTAAAAAGACTATTTTATATAATGCAGTAATAAAGGCACTTCTTATATTTAAAAATTATACATTAGTCCCAATGTATTTTTTTCAGTATTTTGAGCCATTTTTCATTTCTGGGACAGGTTTTGAATTTGTGACCTGCTTTTTGGAAAGGTATTTTTCTCGAGCACTTTTGCAGACTCTTCTGATACCAAGTACCTGGCTTGAAACGTTGGTAGGTTACAAAATAAAGTCACTCGGGGGTAGTCCAAGATGCATGCTGCTTTTGTGGGATGTATGATCATGATTTGGAATGCCCAGTGATTTGAAAAGTTGCTGTCAGCCTCAGCTGGAGCTTTTTTTTTTGTCTATGAAAAGTGAATTTCTCAACCTTGACACTGTTAACACATTGCTGTTCAATCACTAAGTCATGTCCAACTCTTTGCGACCCCATGGACTGGAACATGCCAGGCTTCCCACATTAGAATGGATCATCTTTTATTTTATTTTATTTTTTTGCCACGTGTGTCTGTCTTGTCTATTGTAGGATTTTTAGCATCATCGTGGCCTTGGTAGGGTAGATGCCAGTAATGCTTCCCCGACTGGGACAAAGAAAATATCTCCAAAGGCTGCCAACATGGCTCCCCTTCTCCCTCACCCAGTTGAGAATCACTGATAGAAAGCTTCAGAAGTCAGATGTCTGCAAAGCTCTGTGTGTTGCTCTGATTTTATGGATAGTTACAGAGTATTTTACATGCGCTTTTCCCTTAGCAGCCTGCTATTGACATGAATATTCTTATTTGTAATTCTGGCAATAGCCTGGCAGTGAAGATTAATAGAGGGATAAAAGCAAAAACATCCTCCTGCAATGTTGCAGCATGCTAAAGTACATGCGGTTGAGGTGTCAAGAAAGGAGACAATGATAAACAGAGTAACTTTCAGTTAAACCCTGCGTTCCCTGCTTCCTGTTCATAGTGTCCCTCACTAGAGCTTATCCTTGTGGATCAATTAATTCTGTGTTTCTCTTTAACCTTCATTGATATCACTGAGGGTTGACTCTCCAGTATTTTATTTTTTATTCTTGCAATCAATAAAGCTTTGCTACCTACTTGTAATTAAAAGTGTCAGTTTGTTTTCTATTCCATATGTCTGACTGACTTCCTCTTGGGTGATGGAAAAAAATCTATTTGACTTTCATGGGGCTGAGATTATACCACGGTGTCTTTTGCATGGCAACTCTAGTACAAGTAAAATCATAGAATTTTAGCCTATGCAGGTGAACAATAATATTAAGGACAAAAATAGATACATCCTCAATTAATAGATTGCAAATAATCTCTTCAGTTAGACTTCAGAACACACCATCTGATTTATAGGATGATATAATGTGGACTGGGAACTTAAGAGTTTTACAGTTCTAGAGAACTACTTCAACCTCCCTCACTTTGTAAATGGACAAACTGTCAGGCTAGAAAAAAAGTGATGCTGTCAAGACCATATGACCAGATAGTTCCAGAACTAGGACTGGAAGCCTATGTGGACGGTTGCAGTGATGGCTCTAATTCAGAAGTTGGCAGACTCCAGCCTTGGAGCAAATCTGGCCCGCTTCCTCTTTTTCTAAATACAGTTGTATTGGAACTCGGCCACACCCATCAATTTACTTACGATGTATGGCTTTTTCAAGCTACAATCACAGAGTAGAGTATGGCCCAAGAAGCCAAAAATATTTATCATAGTTCTAGTCAAGGCTATGGTTTTTCCAGTGGTCATGTATGGATGTGAGAGTTGGACTATAAAGAAAGCTGAGCACTGAAGAATTGCTTTTGAACTGTGGTGTTGGAGAAGGCTCTTGAGAGTCCCTTGGACTGCAAGGTGATCCAACCAGTCCATCCTAAAGGAGATCAGTCCTGGGTGTTCATTGGAAGGACTGATGTTGAAGCTGAAACTCCAGTACTTTGGTCACCTGATGTGAAGAGCTGACTCGTTGGAAAAGACCATCATGCTGGGAAAGATTGAGGGCAGGAGGAGAAGGGGACGACAGGGGATGAGATGGTTAGATGGCATCACTGACTCAAAAGACATGAGTTTGGGTAGGCTGCAGGAATTGGTGATGGATAGGGAGGCCTGGCATGCTGCAGTCCATGGGGTCACAAAGAGTCAGACATGGTTGAGCGACTGAACTGAACTGAACTTTACAGAAAGGGCTTTCATAGACTTGGACTAATTCTTCATTCTCTTTGCTATGTAATATTACAGTGCCCTCCTTCCCCACTTCCTAACTCTGGACTCAGCCTTACGACTTGCTTTGGTCCTGCTTCGTCTTGTGCTTCTGCTTTTGCAATGAAAAATGCCCAAACTAGCCTGCTGGAGGGTGACAGAGTTGTGGAACAGAGTCAAGTCATCTGGGTCCTCCCGACCAAGGCCAGCCTCCATCGCTGTCTGCTGAGCAAATTCTAGATAGGTGAGTGGGATCAACCAACAAGCAATAGGTGCTTATTGTTCATGCAAAAATAACTGTGTCTTATGAAGTGGATATACTTCTCTTGAGACTTAAGTGTTAGTTAAGGACTCAGATTTTAGACATGTAAACCTGGGCTGGGTCCTGACTCTGCCACTTTTTAACTGCGTGACCTTGTTACTTCTTAAATCATGTTGCCTCTCAAATCTTTCTTTTTTCAGTGTTTGTGGCAGATATTCCCGCTTTCCTGACATCTAGTTTCTTTTCTCCTTTTTCAAACAGAAGGATTGTATTTCTCTACCTTCTTGAAGATAGGCATGGCTCTATGGCTTTCTGTGGCCAACAGACTCTGGGTGACAGTAAGTGTGTTACCTCTGGGTGGAAGCATCAATTGTTAGCATCAGTGCTCACTCTCCATTAATTCCAACCCCCGTGTAGCATCTGTGGAAGAATGGGCTGATGGAGGTCGATGATGACTGGTCATTGTTGATGGTCAGTGCAGAGGCTGAGCCACTGTATAGTGGACAGCTTCCTTGGGGAGTCATCTGGACCCACAGTGGTCTTGGCATGAGTGAGAACTTAACTTTTGTTGGGTTAAGTCACTGGAGTTTGAAGGGTGTTTGTTATGACAGCTGAGTGAATGATTTTTTGAGAATTAAATTTTTTTTTCTGAAATGAAAATCACTAAAAATGGGAAAAGTTGTGGTGGAGAGAATGGGGTCACTGTAAGTTAATCAGCAACCATTTATCAGAGATCACTCTGGGGAAAACAATGCAACTCCTGGGATCAAACTGAAGAATCACCGCTAAATAAGCTGCTTGACCTGTGGTGGAACTGGCTTCATCCTTTGGAGCTTCTGTTTCTAAAAAGATTGGGACAAACCTATTTGTCCTTTTTAGGCTGTTATATAATGATGAAGTTTCCAGAGTCTTGGATGAACCGTGGAGACTGTTATGTGCAAGATAGACAGGATGGGATATTCTGGGGTCTAGATCAGAATGCCCAGTAGCCCAGTGGGCCATGGAATCTGGGTTGTAGCTGGGGAGAACCTAGGTAGCTTTCAGAACTCTGAAGGTCATGAGGCCAGTGCAGGGGGAACAAGGACAGGTGGGGGACATGGGTGGGCACATGAGGAACCACGGAGGCAGAGTAGAGCGAAGAGCAGGGCTTTGGAGTCAAAGAGGCCTCGGTCTGTACATGGATCTGCTCTTTCCTTACTTGCTGTGTGACCATGGGCAATTCTCTGGGCCTTCCTTTCCTTATCTGTGAAGTAGAGGAAACAATAGTGTCAACCTTGTAGGGTTGTTGGGAAAAAAAAAAAGAAAGGATAACTGTGTAGCACACACAGCAAATATTTATTGAATGCCATTCTTACTTTTTTTTGTTGGTGTTGATCTACAAAGTTAGAGGATGTGCAGGCTTGTCCAATTCAAGCAGTGTCCATCTAGAACATATCCATCCAGTACACATGGCTAGGGTTTCTTAAAAGGAATATACTAGGGGAGAGAGGTGGGCTGGGCTCCCAGTCTTTTACTTGGCTAAGGTGATGGGGAGGCTGCCTGGCTAGTATTGAGACCTTAGGGGAATAATATTTTGACAATAGACTGAACTTGACGAGTTAGTTATAATAAGTTCCTTGCCTGATGATGCTAAACAGAACAAAACCCTGTGGGGGCCATGAACACCAAACAACCTAATTTGATCCTGCCTGAATGTCTCTGTAACGGATATGTGAATGCCTACCCATGATCTCCCGTATCTCTTAGCCCAGCGGAATTCAATGTGAACTTGAAATCTCTTATTGGCTTTAAAGTTTTAACTTCTTTTAGGGGAGGGAAAAAGCAGAAATCAAAACTTCTTAATTTATTCTCTTCTTGTTGCACAAAGGTAAGAATCTTGTGCAGACTAAATTATGTGGCAGTTTTCCATTTCTAGTTGGGCAATATTAGCAATATGGCAATCTTAAAAAAGAACAATTAGATTTTATATGTGATGCACATGTTCCAAATGAACACCTCTGGCCTCTTCTTTTAATTGTTACCTGCCTCTGGGGTTTTAGCTTATTGGAAGGATCAGGAAGCAATATTCTAAGTGGGCCAAGTTCCAGAAAGGGAGGATGGGAAGAGGAAAGTTTTTTCCCTTGCATTTCCCTGGCAAGTACTGTGTGGGATGCGCATATATAAAATGACCAACTTGGATGTAAGCAAGGACTAGCAGATGAACTGACGAGAGTCTGAGGGCGAGGCAGAACACACTGCTGAAGGCTCTGAAATGGTCCTCAGCTCAAGAGCTACTAGTCGACATTTGAGCGGCCCTTTCAAGTTTACAGTTATGTTCTGGGCAGCAGAGTTATAGACTTGGTTAAGATGTTGCAACTAAATTTGCTTGAACAGTTAGTGTGTCATGTCTTTAGAAGGGGAAAAAAAAAACACCATTTCATAACAAGAGAAAGATATCCTGCAAATTAATTTTCTAATTCATTCTTGCCATGGATTTTACCCATTTCTGAGAACCAAGGTATAAAACTCAAAGAATGGAAATAATGAAACAAAAACTCTTTTGCGATTTTTGAGCTCATATGATGGGATTGAATTCACTTTGGAAGTCTTTGAGTCTATGAGTATTCCTCTCCATTGCCAAGTTGATAATGCATTCGAGTAGATATTAAAAATGCTTTAATGCTTAAAACATAAAAGCAGATGTGGCTCTGGTTGTGTATCGGGTTTATGAGTTGAATTCCTGCTGTCAGCCTCAAAAGAATCTTATTATCATCTAGGAATTCAGATAGCTGTTTTAAAGAAAATTCCAAAAATGTAAGCAATATTATCAAATAAAAATGCCTTGTGTTTGGAGATATGACTTCTGAGGACAGAGTTTATTTTTTTTCTTCTATTTTTCTTCACTTCTCTTTTTTTATGTCTTTTCAGTTATTTAGGGGTTTGTGATCTTTTTGAAATGTTTTTCTAACTTAGTTTAAATTTTAGATGAAATTATTTTGCTTCGGGGACCTGATGAATGGCCTCAGGGTACAGCTTTCTTTTGTTCTGGCTTCAGAAAAATACAGAAGATACTGCAGCACAGCTTTGAAGCCTAATTAATGCAATTAAATTGCTTTTAAACTCCCAAGACAAAAGCATCGAGGTAAATATGAATTAGTGAGCCAAATACTTGTCCTTTGTAACTCAGTGGAGGTGTGTACACACCTTGGCACTGGAAAACCATGTGAGTTTCAGCAGAAACCCAGAAGCTACCAGAATGCAGCTAAGACATCAGAGTACATGGTATGTATGTTGTGCATGCATGTGTATTGCATAACAGCTTTCTTTTGTTCTGGCTTCAGAAAAATACAGAAGATACTGCAGCACAGCTTTGAAGCCTAATTAATGCAATTAAATTGCTTTTAAACTCCCAAGACAAAAGCATCGAGGTAAATATGAATTAGTGAGCCAAATACTTGTCCTTTGTAACTCAGTGGAGGTGTGTACACACCTTGGCACTGGAAAACCATGTGAGTTTCAGCAGAAACCCAGAAGCTACCAGAATGCAGCTAAGACATCAGAGTACATGGTATGTATGTTGTGCATGCATGTGTATTGCATACTTCCAAGCAAAATTTTGTTATATTAAGACAAATTCCTTGAATCTCTTTAACTGCTCCCAAGCCATGCCATTATGATTTTTACAGGCATTATCCTTGATTTCCATATTCTGTGTATAAGGTCACAGAAAATGAGTTCAAGGCAGAAAAAGCCAAAGCAGTTTGCAATTCTAGGCTTGATTGGTTGGCTTTTGCAATTAGATCCGAGGGGGAGGGAAGTAGGATTTATATTTTGAGTAGACTTGAGACCCAAACACTGAGCTAACTTAGGGAAGGGCTTTAGAGCAAAGGCCTGGGGACGTATCTGCTCTTATCTTGGCAGCTCAGGATGGCTTCCCAGCGGTTTCCCCAACCTCCAGGGCCACAGGCAGCTCAGAGGAAACCAGTGCACACACTGCACAGCTAGGAACACCAGCTTAAAATCTGTGATGGACACCGTAACGAAGAGGTTCTTAGGTGTAAAACTGTGAAGCTAATGTGCTGGAGATATTTGGATTTCTGAATTTATGCAAATGTAAGAACTGGCAGATGCTGAATGGCTGCTTTTCCTAACCCAATGAATGCTTTAGTCTCAACATACATAGTTAATTGGTGGCTTCCTTTGGAAGCCATCACGAAGCTTCTTTCATGATCCCACATTAACCATTGGTGAAGGTTTTCTTTGCTAAGGGCTTGGTTTTTGGTGGCCCTAGAAAAGCTGCCCACCAGCCNCCTCAAAGAAGGCTGAGTACCAAAGAACTGATGCTTTCAAATTGTGGTCCCGGAGAAGACTCTTGAGAAGACTCTTGAGATAGCAAGGAGATCAAACCAGTGAGTCCTAAAGGGAACCAACCTTCAGTGTTCAATGGAAGGACTGATGCTGAGGCTGAAGCTCCAATACTTTGGCCACGTGATGCGTGCTAAGTCACTTCAGTCGTGTTCGACTCTTTTCGACCCTATGGACTGAGCAACCTGCCAGGCTCCTCTGTCCATGGGATTCTCCAAGCAAGAATAATGGAGTGGGTTGCCATTTCCTCCTCCAGGGGATATTCCCAACCTAGGGATAGAACTGGAGTCTTCTTATGCATTAGCAGGTGGGTTCTCTATCACTAACCCCACTATTCAGTGTTCAATGGAAGGACTGATGCTGAGGCTGAAGCTCCAATACTTTGGCCACGTGATGCGTGCTAAGTCACTTCAGTCGTGTTCGACTCTTTTCGACCCTATGGACTGAGCAACCTGCCAGGCTCCTCTGTCCATGGGATTCTCCAAGCAAGAATAATGGAGTGGGTTGCCATTTCCTCCTCCAGGGGATATTCCCAACCTAGGGATAGAACTGGAGTCTTCTTATGCATTAGCAGGTGGGTTCTCTATCACTAACCCCACTTGGGAAGCCCATGAAGAGCCAATTCATTGGAAAAGACCCTGATACTGGGAAAGATTGAGGGCAGGAGAAGGGAGTGACAAAAGGTGAGATGGTTGGATGGCATCACTGACTCAATGGAGTTGAGTTTGAGCAAGCTCTGGGAGATAGTGAAGGACAAGAAAATCTGGAGTACTGCAGTCCCCTGCCACCCACAGAATTGATTCATGAAGTCTGTGGTGTTTCCAGAAAACCAGTTGAGTCTTTGTGGAGACAGGAAAACAGTCAGTTTGAAATGTCATCTGATCTGGGTGCCTGCTGGGGCTCAGCCAGGGCCACCAGCAAAGTTCCTGAAAGAGGTGGTCCTGACAGATGGCATGGGGACAACTGGGTGATGAGAGGGCAGAGAAGTGATGGGGGCAGTGAAAATGGGTCTAGGGTTGATTTGCAGGGTGGCCCCAGACCCCTGCCTCTGCCTGCCATTCTGTCTGGCACCATCTCAGTGGAAAGCAAAGCACGAGTTTTCTGCCCTTGACTGCTAACCCTGACTGCGGCACCATTTCCTCCAGGGTGGCTGCAGCCTGGACTGAGGCTCTGCCGGAACCTACCTTCCTCCACCCCCTTGGCACCCAGGGTGGTGCCTCCAGGGAAGGGGGAGAGCCCATCAGAGGCCAGGCTGGCCTCTTTAGAAGTCCACGCCCTTGCCTGGGGGCCAAGGCTGCCTGCCTTCTGCTGTAAGAGAAGGCTGAGTACCAAAGAACTGATGCTTTCAAATTGTGGTCCTGGAGAAGACACTTGAGAAGACTCTTGAGATAGCAAGGAGATCAAACCAGTGAATCCTAAAGGGAACCAACCTTCAGTGTTCAATGGAAGGACTGATGCTGAGGCTGAAGCTCCAATACTTTGGCTACGTGATGCGTGCTAAGTCACTTCAGTCGTGTTCGACTCTTTTCGACCCTATGGACTGAACAACCTGCCAGGCTCCTCTGTCCATGGCATTCTCCAAGCAAGAATAATGGAGTGGGTTCCCATTTCTTCCTCCAGGGGATATTCCCGACCTAGGGATCGAGCTGGAGTCTTCTTATGCATTAGCAGGTGGGTTCTCTATCACTAACCCCACTTGGGAAGCCCATGAAGAGCCGACTCATTGGAAAAGACCCTGATACTGGGAAAGATTGAGGGCAGGAGGAGAAGGGAGCGACGAAAGGTGAGATGGTTGGATGGCATCACTGACTCAATGGAGTTGAGTTTGAGCAAGCTCTGGGAGATAGTGAAGGACAAGAAAGTCTGGAGTACTGCAGTCCTCTGCCACCCACAGAATTGATTCATAAAGTCTGTGGTGTTTCCAGAAAACCAGTTGAGTCTTTGTGGAGACAGGAAAACAGTCAGTTTGAAATGTCATCTGATCTGGGTGCCTGCTGGGGCTTAGCCAGGGCCACCAGCAAAGTTCCTGAAAGAGGTGGTTCTGACAGATGGCATGGGGACAACTGGGTGATGAGTGGGCAGAGAAGTGATGGGGGCAGTGAAAATGGGTCTAGGGTTGATTTGCAGGGTGGCCCCAGACCCCTGCCTCTGCCTGCCATTCTGTCTGGCACCATCTCAGTGGAAAGCAAAGCACGAGTTTTCTGCCCTCGACTGCTAACCCTGACTGCGGCACCATTTCCTCCAGGGTGGCTGCAGCCTGGACTGAGGCTCTGCTGGAACCTGCCTTCCTCCGCCCCCTTGGCACCCAGGGTGGTGCCTCCAGGGAAGGGGGAGAGCCCATCAGAGGCCAGGCTGGCCTCTTTAGAAGCCCACGCCCTTGCCTGGGGGCCCAGGCTGCCTGCCTTCTGCTGTGATCTCAGAGAGAGTAGCACGTTCAGGTCAGGGGACAGCACAACAGTCAGTGGGTGTTTATGATTTTGGCTCACATGCTCGGGAAGTGGATTAGTTCACGCGCTCACAGAATTTAGAGCTAGAAATGCTGTAGAGGATTTCTAGCTGTACCTCTGACTTTTAACCCAGAGGACCTGGAATAAGAATGGGCTGTGCTTTAGAGATGGTCATATTTGAGCTGGGTCTTGAAGGCTGAGGAGGAATTTGTGACAAATACAAGAGAATCAGATGTTCCAGGTGGGCACAGGGAATCAGGCGTGCAGAGTCAGACTCCAGGAAGCGCCTCCTTCCTTTCTCTCTTCCTCCTTCCTTCTTCCTTTTTCCTTCCTTCTGCCTCCCTCCCCACTCCCTCCCTTGCTTTCCTCTCCCTCCCTCCATCTCTCCTGCCCTGTTTTCCTTCCTTTCTTTATTTGGGAAAAAGAGTTTGGGACCCTGGGGCTGCTGGAACCTGAGTGACCTTGAAGTAGCTTTGGCTTTGAGGTGTGACCAGGGGCTATGACCCAGATAACCCTTCTCCTGAAGCTTGGGTGGTCCCGGAGGTGGGATTCTGTTGGAGATGCAGCAGTCTGCAGGGGTGGGGGTGTGGTGAGGCGGTAAAGATGAAGAGCCAGGATTTTGGTAGTTAAGAGTCACCATTATTTTTTTTAGTTTTGTTAAGATATGGTTGACAAATACAAATTATTATTATATGTATTTAAGGTGTGCAACTCAATGTTTCGATAGATGCAGATGTTGTGGTCATTGAAGTCCAGTGAGTTCACATGTCCACCTGGTCACAAAATTACTGGTGTGTGTGTGTGATAAGATCTAGTCTCTTAGCAAATATGAATGCTTTCTATGAATTTTTGGTCCTAGAGAACCCCTCTGAATGAACCTTGTATTCATGGAACAGTGCTTACTGAACTCTAACCCAAGGAAAATACTGCAGGAGACAGGGAGACCAAGACATGCTCAAGGAGGTGATTGTCTAGGAGGGACTGAAAGATGGAAAAATAGAACCCTTCAGTCCAGAGAAAAGGTGCATGAGATTCAAGGCACTCACATTGTGATGGAGGATCAGGGATGGCTTCATGGGTGAGAGCACTTGCAGTTGAGCCTGGAGGAGTGTGTGAACTTTCAAGAGTGGGGTGATGGTGGGGTGGCCCTGGCCCAGAAGGAGCCTGTGCAAAGGAAAACTCAGGAAAGCATACTAAGGGAAAAGCGGAGACTGAACATTTCATAATATTCCGTTTTGTCATATAGTCTAGAGTTTAAAGTAGGGGAATAATGTGAGTTAAGACTGGGATACTGGTGTCTTTATTTTGGAGGATCTTGAATTCTGAGGGCGAGAGGAGGTCGTTTATTCAGCAGGTAATGGGGGCTCATGGAGAGTGTCTAAGGGGTATTTTGCAGTCCTGAGTAACCTCAAACAATGCAGCCGCCATCCTGGCTACCCTTTGGGTTGGCCCTCTAGTTTTAAGTGCAGCCATTCAGAGATGGCTTAGAGAGAATGACAAGAAGACCCATTAAGGAAAGGAGACCAGGCTGGGGTCACAGTGTCTAGGGCAGCCGGCGTAAGGGCAGTGGGAGTAGAAGGGAGGGGACGCTATGATCGGTGCGCTGGGAGAAGGATCTCAGGGGAGAGCCAAGACCAAGTGGACCCTTGCGCTTTGTGTCCGGCAGGATGGCGAGGCAGACGCCGGGAAGCCTGGAGGTGCTGTTTGGAGGGAAGGCAGTGAGCTGGGCTTGCGTAGTTTAAAGGCTAGAGAGACAGCGAGAAGAACTGTCACTGAGTCTCTAGGGAAGAGGTGAAAGGAAAGGAGACCAGGCTGGGGTCACAGTGTCTAGGGCAGCCGGCGTAAGGGCAGTGGGAGTAGAAGGGAGGGGACGCTATGATCGGTGCGCTGGGAGAAGGATCTCAGGGGAGAGCCAAGACCAAGTGGGCCCTTGCGCTTTGTGTCCGGCAGGATGGCGAGGCAGACGCCGGGAAGCCTGGAGGTGCTGTTTGGAGGGAAGGCAGTGAGCTGGGCTTGCGTAGTTTAAAGGCTAGAGAGACAGTGAGAAGAACTGTCATTGAGTCTCTAGGGAAGAGGTGAGGCTGGGTGAGTGAACTAGGGAGGGCACAGAGAAAGAGCCCAGAGAGAATGGTAGAGGCCATGGTCAGAGCCCATGGGGGAGAAAATGAATTAATAACAGGAAGAACAGGAGTGTGCAGTAGTAGAAAGCCAGGAAGCAGCAGGAAAGATTTTAAAAGCTCCGTGCTCAGCTGTGTCTGGCTCTGCGATGCTATGGACGGAGCCCGCCAGGCTCCTCTCTCCGTGGGACTCCCTAGGCAAGAGTACTGGAGTGGGTTGCCATGCCCTCCTCCAGGGGGTCTTCATGACTTGGGGATCAAATCCATGTCCCTGCACTGGCAGGTGGATTCTTTACCAGTTGTGCCACCTGGGAAGCTAGAGATGGAGAAAATTTCTGAAAGAGAGACAGAGAGAATAAATGTGTGAAGGCCCTCCTGTGCTCTGAAAGACTCGGGAGAGTGATGTACACACTGGGTTTCTGAATTGGGGTTTGGGAGGCCTCAGGGGGCCATCCTTGGAGAGCTGAGTTTCAGAGTTTAGTTTCAGCCAGACTTAAAGTGGTGAGAAGAGTTGTTAAGTCCCCCCTGGAGAGGTATTTTTGATATTTCCCTTTAAAAATGCTTTCCATTTTCATAATGTCATTTAAAAAACCTGGCTGGCATATTGCAATGACAGAAATGGGCAATATGATATCCTAAATGTGAATAAGTGCACTTGAGTAGATCCAGGAGACTGTTTAATTTACTGGAGAATTATTTTTCCAACATTGCATGGTGTCTAAATTGGGTTAATGTATCCCCTAAAAATGAATCAGCTACTCCTTGCTGACCAGTAACTTCATACCAACTGTTCCTAAAACCTTAGGACATAGAGCTGGCTATATACCACTGTTCATAATGTCTGTTTCCTGGATCAGTGTGCTTTAAATCCTGAATTTGCAACCCAAATAGCTCTTCACAGCTGCAAAAAATATACCATCAGTATATTGGTATATTACAAGTAATCGTCAGTTTGATAAAGGATACTGAGTGCCTTGTCTTATGACAGTGGTCTTTGATATAAAGCATAGCACTAATCAGTAGACATACATATTCAGGGACTCACACCCTGGAGAACACTGTGTCTTGTAACTGTCAGCCTGGCAATCAGCAGCACTGACTTTTTCAGAGGCTCATGTTTTGTGGTTAGTTGCTGCTGCTGCTGCTAAGTCGCTTCAATCGTGTCCAACTCTGTGCGACCCTATAGATGGCAGCCCACCAGGCTCCCCCATCCCTGGGATTCTGCAGACAAGAACACTGAAGTGGATTTTCATTTCCTTTTCCAGTGCATGAAAGTGGAAAGTGAAAAGTGAAAGTGAAGTCGCTCAGTCGTGTCTGACTCTTAGCAACCTCATGGACTGCGTTGGTTGAGTGTGCCTTTTTTTCCAGGCCATGGAAAAATCTAAGTATGGCATTCTTGAGTCTAGGTCTTAAAAAAAAATTTTTTTTTTAAAAGATGATTATTTCAAGAGGTCATTTTTCTTTTAATTTTGTCCCGATCTTCCTGTAAGTTAGATCTTTGAGATGCTGTATAGGAATAATATTAAAACTATAATTTATAGAAATAATCTTCATTCCTGATTCTTCTCTCCTCCTTCCTACTCCTCAACTTTAAAGCAGTCACAATTTTAATGCGAATATTCAAAGAGTCAGTGGGAAGGAGTGAAGAAATAGGACGGAACCGGTCTCCACATTTCACGCATTGGACCTGGTGGGTCTGGCAACACAGGATGAAGGATGGACATTTAGTCTATAGTTCTTCATACCCTTTCTGAGTGATCCTCTTACTCTCCTGGAATGGATTATCTGCCATGAACTATTGAACCCCCTCTCAGCAGAGGTCCAACCAATGAATGTGGAGTCCTATTTTTCTGTTTTAAAAGAAAAGGAAGTTATTCTCCAAAGACTGAACCCATAGCGGCCTGTTTTTTTACATCACTGCACCCAACACCTTTGTGGTTATTTAACATCAGGCTTTTTTGCTAGACGTGCAATTGCATGAGGATAAGGACTTGGGTCTTTTTTTTTTTCTTGTCATGTTTCTAAGCCCAACATATCTTAGGAGGTCTTATATTTGCTGAATGGTTAATCATTGGAGAAATAAATATTCATTTTGGCTACCTGAGAATAAGAAGCTGAGAAGTAGTCTCAACATCCAAAGAAGATCCAAGAGTAGTTAACCTCTGAGAAGGCAACTCTTGTCAGTGGAGAGTTGGTGAATCATGTCTGTGAGACAAACTAATTTAATTACCTGGTATGACTGCTTCATTTGCAATGATTATTTATTCACTGAGCTGGCTAAATTAGGCTGTTATCATTCGCCTCCTTGTTTCACTGCCCTGGAGATCGGAGATGTGGATCTCTTGCGAGAACCCATAGCGGCCTGTTTTTTTACATCACTGCACCCAACACCTTTGTGGTTATTTAACATCAGGCTTTTTTGCTAGACATGCAATTGCATGAGGATAAGGACTTGGGTCTTTTTTTTTTTCTTGTCATGTTTCTAAGCCCAACATATCTTAGGAGCTCTGATATTTGCTGAATGGTTAATCATTGGAGAAATAAATATTCATTTTGGCTACCTGAGAATAAGAAGCTGAGAAGTAATCTCAACATCCAAAGAAGATCCAAGAGTAAAAGTTAACCTCTGAGAAGGCAACTCTTGTCAGTGGAGAGTTGGTGAATCATGTCTGTGAGACAAACTAATTTAATTATCTGGTATGACTGCTTCATTTGCAATGATTATTTATTCACTGAGCTGGCTAAATTAGGCTGTTATCATTCACCTCCTTGTTTCACTGCCCTGGAGATCAGAGATGTGGATCTCTTGCAATTGCCAAGTCGTGTCCGACTCTCTGTGACCCCATGGACTGCAGTGCACCAGGCTTTCCTGCCTTTCACTATCTCCTGGAGTTTGCTCAAACTCATGTCCATTGAGTCGGTGATACCGTCCAACCCCTTCTTCAAAGTTCTCACCCCTTTTGTACCCACTTCTGACTCCACACAGGCAGAGATGGCCATGCATCTTGAACCTGGCTCCTCCCAGCCTGCAGTAGTCTGGCAACTTGGTTTGGGTGGGGTGGAAAGGATCATGTTATATAATTTTGGAATTGGAAGAAAAGAAAGTGAAGTTGCTCCATCGTGTCTGACTCTTTGCGACCCTATGGGCCATAGACTACCAGGCTCCTCTGTCCATGGGATTCTAGGCAAGAGTACTGGAGTGGGTTGCCATTGCCTTCTCCCAGGAATCTTCCTGACCCAGGGATGTGAACCCAGGTCTCCCACATTGTAGGTGGACACTTTACTGTCTGAGCCACCGGGGAAGTCCTGGAATTAGAGGAAACTTAATAAGTTCTCTAGCCTAAGTCCCACAGATGGGAAGAGTCCCTGTCTTTCTGGCTCCAGACTCTCACTGAGTGGAAGCTGGGCCGATTAGACTTTGCCTTACTTAGATGCACTTAGCAACAAGACATCTGCCCAAACCACCCTCAGTAGCTTATTAAAATCACCCAACTTTCCCCTGGCTCTTCAGCATAATGCTATTTTCTTTGCTGTTCTCTCTTCGGATCAGCCAGAAGCAACTTTGATGGAGCCCCACTTGCCCTCTGGAAGGTGCTGCTGGTGCCTAGAGGGTAGGGCCAGGGTTGTTGTTAAACATCCTCCAGTTCACGGG
This sequence comes from Aepyceros melampus, assembly GCA_006408695.1. NCBI lineage: Eukaryota > Metazoa > Chordata > Mammalia > Artiodactyla > Bovidae > Aepyceros > Aepyceros melampus. The sequence continues at coordinate 114,176 of SJXQ01000794.1, read as the reverse complement.
CAGCCCCTCGTAACAGAGCGTGATCCAGCCCAAGGTGTCAGTAGTGGCGAGGCTGAGAAACCCTGCTCTCAGCCATGTCCTAGATACATCATGAACCAGTTTAGCATTTGCATGAATGTGAGTGGAGCAGGTAGAGTTCTCGACGTGCGGGGGTCTCCAGTAGGCTTCCCAGGTGGTTCAGTGTAAAGAACCTGCCTGCCAGTGCAGGAGACACAGGAGTTGCAGGTTCAATCCCTGAGTGGGGAAGATCCCCTGAAGGAGGAAATGGCAACCCACTCCAGTGTTCTTGTAGGGAGAATTCCGTGAACAGAGCAGCCTGGTGGGTACCGTCCATGAGGTCACCAAGAGCTGAACACGACTGAAGTGACTGAGTATGCATGCACAGGGTCTCCAGTGCCCAGCCCAGAGCAGAGCACACAGTGGGTCCTCAGAATGCTTGTGCTAAGACACAATGGCTGTGTTCTGGAACTCCACAGCTGTAGGTGTGACCTGATCTGTTGTTTCGATCCTACCATGTGAGCAGTGGGAATCTTTTAGAGCTGATGTTTCCCCGACATTTTTATGTGTAATTACTTCTAATGCCTTTGGGAAAAGGAGATAAGTTATTTTTTCCCTTCAAAAATAGGAGAAAAATAAAATAGCTTTTTTTCTTTTGATTCTAGAGACTGTGCCTTTCTGCAAGTCAGTAGAACTGAATACTCTTGGTATAAGTCTATGTTTCTATTGTGCAACATTTCCTTCCTTTGCCTTTCCAAGGAGACCACAGAGCTATTGTTTAATGGGACGCAAGCCTTCTGCTCTTAGCGTTTTGACCCGGAGATCCTTTCTGGTGCTTCAGAGTCCTTGGGGCTCTGATGGGGCCTCTTCTTGTCCTTTTAAGGAGAGACAAAGTCAACCCACGTCTGTAAATTGTGCTCAGCTGCTGCTGCTGCTGCTAAGTCGCTTCAGTCGTGTCCGACTCTGTGCGACCCCATAGACGGCAGCCCACCAGGCTCCCCTGTCCCTGGGATTCTCCAGGCATGAACACTGGAGTGAGTTGCCATTTCCTTCTCCAGTGCATGAAAGTTAAAAGTGAAAGTAAAGTCACTCAGTCATGTCCGACTCTTAGCGACCCCATGGACTGCAGCCCATGAGGCTCCTCTGTCCATGGGATTTTCCAGGCAAGTGTACTGGAGTGGGGTGCCATTGCCTTCTCCAAGGAAAAAGGTGAGGCAAAGTTGTTATTCTAGATTGTCTGGAACCTGGGTAGATTTTTTTTTAATTAATTTTTATTTTTTAGTTTGTTTTGCTTTACAATACTGTATTCGTTTTGCTATACATTGACATGAATCAGCCACGAGTGTACATGAATGTGGAGGGACTGAAGACGGCAGAGAATAGGAAAGTCTAGCAGGGGCTTAAGTTTTAAGAATCACTCTGCATTTTTAAAAATAACAGATATGATAGTTTTATATTACTGCTTTTGAAAACTTAGCTGGCCATGTGACAATTGACAACATCTCATCACTTCCTCACCAAGTGGGTTAAAAATCAAAGTAAACTTTCTGCTTGCTAAAATTATGTCTTCTCTGGCTAGGAAACACTGAATTTCCACGGAAATTACATCTCATATTGTGCATTTCCTTCTGTGACAATGAACACAGGTGTGAACACTTTATCCTTCCATGGAAGAGGTTAGTCCAGCTCCCAATGGTAAGAGCACAGGGACTCATCTGAAGCAATGAACCTCATGTGGGCCCACCTCATAATTCATGAGGATTGATATAGAAAAATAGGAGGTGGTCTTCCCTGGAGGCCCAGTGGTTAAGACTTCGCCTTCCAATGCAGGGGGTGCAAGTTCTATCCCTGGTCAGGGAGCTGAGATTCCACATGCCTCGTGGTCAAAAAACCAAAACATAAAACAGAAGCAATACTGTAACAAATTCAATAAAAACTTTAAAATACTAAAACCACCTTATAAATAATAACTAGAAAAACATAGTTTGAAGAACTATGTGGTCATTAGTATTTCTTATTAAAAATTTTTTTTTCAAACTCCCAAAACATTTTGTATTGGGGTATAGCTGATTAACAATGTTGTGGTAGTTTCAGCTGTGGTTGTGAACAGCAAAGGGACTCAGCCATTCTACAGATGTTTCTGTTAGTATGTTTTTCCTGGAAAAGGCAATTTAGTGGGAGGTGAGGTACAAATAAAAGCAGGAGTGTGGATTTTGGTGAGATGATGAGTCAGCTTTAGTATTATTTTTATAACAGCTTTATTGATATATAGTTCACATGTTATACAATTCATTTATTTGAAATGTAAATTCAATAACTTTTAGTCTGTGCATAGAGGTATGAAACTATTACCACAAATGATTTTAGAACATTTTCATCAGCTTAGAAAGAAACCCTGTATCATCTTCAGCTATCACCTCCGGTTCTCACCAGCCCCTTGCTGCCCAACCCCTGGCAACCACTAATTGTGTCTATATGAATTTGCTTATTCTGAACCATTCATTTTAAATGGAGCGCACAGTATCTGGCTTCTGGTATCTGGCTTCTTTCACTTTGCATAATGTTCTCAGAGTTCATCTGTGTTGTAGCGTAGATCAGCACATCTTTCTTTTTATGGCTGAAAAATATTCTATTGTATAACTATAACATATTCTGTTTATTTATTCATCAGTTCAATTCAGTTCAGTCACTCAGTCGTGTCCGACTCTTTGCGACCCCATGAATCACAGCACGCCAGGCCTCCCCATCCATCACCAACTCCTGGAGTTCACTCAAACTCACATCCATTGAGTCAGTGATGCCATCCAGCCATCTCATCCTCTGTCATCCCCTTCTCCTCCTGCCCCCAATCCCTCCCAGCATCAGAGTCTTTTCCAATGAGTGAACTCTTCGCATGAGGTGGCCAAAGTACTGGAGTTTCAGCTTTAGCATCATTCTTTCCAAAGAAATCCCAGGACTGATCTCCTTTAGGATGGACGGGTTGGATCTCCTTGCAGTCCAAGGGACTCTTCAAGAGTCTTCTCCAACACCACAGTTCAAAAGCATCAATTCTTCGGCGCTCAGCCTTCTTCACAGTCCAACTCTCACATCCATACATGACCACAGGAAAAACCATAGCCTTGACTAAACGGACCTTTGTTGGCAAAGTAATGTCTCTGCTTTTGAATATGCTATTTAGGTTGGTCGTAACTTTTCTTCCAAGGAGTCTTTTAATTTCATGGCTGCAGTCACCATATGCAGTGATTTTGGAGCCCCAAAAGATAAAGTCTGACAATCCATACATGACCACAGGAAAAACCATAGCCTTGACTAAACGGACCTTTGTTGGCAAAGTAATGTCTCTGCTTTTGAATATGCTATTTAGGTTGGTCGTAACTTTTCTTCCAAGGAGTCTTTTAATTTCATGGCTGCAGTCACCATATGCAGTGATTTTGGAGCCCCAAAAGATAAAGTCTGACACTGTTTCCACTGTTTCACCATCTATTTCCCATGAAGTGATGGGACTGGATGCCATGATTTTAGTTTTCTGAATGTTGAGCTTTAAGTCAACTTTATCACTCTCCTCTTTCACTTTCATCAAGAGACCTTTTAGTTCCTCTTCACTTTCTGCCATAAGGGTGGTGTCATCTGCATATCTGAGGTTATTGATATTTCTCCGGGCAATCTTGATTCCAGCTTGTGCTTCTTCCAGCCCAGAGTTTCTCATGATGCATGTAAGTTAAATAAGCATATAAGTTAAGCTAAATAAGCAGCCTGCAAATCCATCAGCAGAATCCCCAGGTGCCTGATGAGTGCTTAGTGAGTGAAAGGATGAGTCCATTCCTTCAGCATGCATTATGGATGACCTACTGTGTGGGCTTCCCTCATAGTTCAGTTGGTAAAGAATTTGCCTGCAATGCAGAAGACCCAGGTTCCACTCCTGGGTCGGGAAGATCTTCTGGAGAAGGATCTTCAACCCACTCCAGTATTCTCACCTGGAGAATTCCTTGGACAGAGGAGCCTGGCAGGCTGCAGTCCATACGATCGCAAGAGTCGGACACAACTTAGCGACTAAACCACCACCACTGTGTGCTAGCAGTTGGGGATTCTGAAGAAAGCTAAAGAAAGCTTTTATTCTGCTGCGGCTTAACAGTGACAGACAGGTTACAAGTGAACATGTAATATGCTGGCTGATGGCAAATCCTATGAAAAGCATAAAGCAGGATGAGGAGGACTGGACTTGGGAGAATCACAAATTTATATTTCCCTGATGGCTCAGATGGTAAAGAATCTGCCTTCAGTGCAAGAGATCCAGGCTCCATCCCTGGATCAGGAAGATACCCTGGAGAAGGAAATGGCAACCCACTCCAGTATTCTTGCCTGGGAAATCCTATGGGCAGAGGAGCCTGGCAGGCCGACAGTCCATGGGGTCACAAAGAGTCATACATGACTGAATGACTCACACACTATGAGTTCCTTTCCTCTACTCAATCCCAGTACTTCCAGGGAGGTGATGGCAAGCTGGGAGAGAAACCAGGTCTCCTGTTACCTGAATGGCGCTTCTGACATTGTGATACTGGCTTGGATGTTAATGGAGAGCAATCTGGTCCATATATCTCTGCTTTTTACACAATTTCCATTGTCCTTGGAGAAAGCACTAACTTTCTCCCTTTTTCTCCCCTGCACACTTTGTATTCTAAACTCTGATATACATGAAGAGCTTACTGTGATTTTGCCATTTGGTACTTTGGTGAGCATTGAATATTCCCTTTTTTATTAATGGGATTTAATTTTTATCAATTAACTCTGATGGAAGCTCGCTGGTGGTGCCTCCTCTGTGGCTGGTGTTTGCAAGCGCTTGGAGCAATGAGAGCCTGCCTCCCGCCTGTGCGGGCAGGAGCAGTAGCTGCTAATTGTGTGAGGCGGATGCAAAGGCATCACAGACTATGCTCCAAGGAACACCTACCTAAATGCCTTAAAATATGCTCATTTCCCTTTATCCATGGCCCCTCGAAATCTTGACAACCTGGTTTTTAAGAAGTGAAGTGCGACTTCAATTCCTTTCCATTGAAGAGTTCAATTCAATTCAACCCTTACCAATTAGGAAGTAAGGGTTGCAAGCAGAGAATTTTCAAAAAAGTGAATATTTCTTCTCCAACTACAGAAATGTATGTCTGAGATAAGTGGCAATGAGGGACTGAAGTCCACTTAGGAGAAAACTTTGTCAGTATAATTTTCCTTTTTTACGGACATATCTTTTCCTCTTTAAAAATGTGGAGCTGAATCCACTGGGTACCGTGGCCATTAGGACTGGGGGGATGTGACATCTGACATTTGGCACCACTAACGGGAGCCCCTCGAGTCAGTAGTGGAAGATCAAAGGCTCTGCCCAGTGGGTCTGGGTTGCAGGGGAGGGGCTTCCTGCTTTTGCCTTGGTGCACTCCCTGGGGTAACTTATTCTTCCAGGCAAGATCTGCTTACTGCCTTAGGGAGAAACGCAGGCAGTGGAGCTCCTGGGAAACTCTACATCTCAGGCTCCACGGCATTTCCTCCTTATGTAACTGGCTAGGGTTCTTTTTTCTTCTTAATTAATTAATTTTAATTGGAGGATAATTACTTTACAATATGTGGTGGTTTTTGCCATACATCGACATGAATCAGCCACGGGTTGGCAAGGGTTCTTGAATGGCAGAGTGAGACTGTTAGCGGTCTGCGAGCAACTAAGAACTGTGCTCTGAAGTAGGAATCTACCTCCAACAAAAAAGAAGTAAAGTCAACATATTTGTAAAAATAGGTATTGCTACTACTATTTAAAAAATACTAAGGTTGGTAAAGGTTTATTTAACAAAGTTGTATATTATAACAATCTTTGGGGGTTAATTTTACTTAAATGAAAATAATTATGTACATTATGCATGTACATTGTTAAAAAAATACAAGTATAGATAAAAGCAGTGAAAAATAATGCTGTCTCTCACCTCTGGATTCAAAAGTTTCCTCCTCAAAGACTAGTAGAGTTCTGTGCATATTATTCAAAAACTGTTTGATACATTTTCAACATTGCAATAATTTGTAAATAACAGCCTATAAATTGCATGTAGTCATTCAGACCTAGACTTCTGTCCTAGCCTTCTCTGCTCTCCAGCTCAGTGCTTCACTTCTAGAAGCCTCTGTATTTACCTCCTTCATAAGGCTATTAGCATCAAATAAGATAAGTCTTACATATCTGAGGTCCTAGTCAGGTCAGTGCTCAGTAAGTGGTGGCCTATATGAATGATTATTTATGATTTATCCACTAATTTATGGTTTCCAGATAAAATGTAGGACTCCCAGGCAAATTTTCATGTAAATAAAGAATTTTCTAAGTATATCCCAAGTATTGCATGGGATATATTTACACTAAAAATAATTATCATTTACTTGTAGGTCTAATTTAACTGGGTGTTCTGTGTTTTTATTTGTTAAATTTGGCAACCCTACAGTAAATGCCAAACTCAGGGCTGTAGGACATGGAGAGAACAGCATTCTAGGCTGTCAAAATATTACAGCTTTGTTTTAATCCCTCATTTTATAAGATCCGTCTTCAGCACTCTGAGTGTGAACCGACCTAGCTAGATTGTTGTTATTTTAGTTTTTGGTCGCGCTGAGCCTCCGTCGCTGTGCATGAGCCTTATCCAGTCGCAGCAGCACAGCGTCCCTTGCTGGGGAGCACGGGCTCCGGGGCATTTGGACTTGGTAATAGTTGTGGCGCATGGGCTTAGTTGCTCCGCGGCACGTGGGCTGTTCCTGGAGCAGAGATCAAACACGGGTCTCCTGCTTTGGCGGGTGGATTCCCATCCATCGTACCGCCAGGGAAGTCTCCTAGCCAGATTCTTAGGTGAAGAAGTGGTATGGCAATTGGAGATTCTGTATGTGACGCTATCCTCAGGACTGGTCTATTGCCAGCTACACTCATGGGTTCTCTGCTTTTCTCTGTTGCTCCCCACACTCTTCATCCTTGGAAAGTCTGGAACCAAGAAAGAATCTTCCTTCAATCATAGCTGCAGGATTGTACACTGAGGGGAAGGGAAATGAAGGGTAAGGAAGACTAGCAAGCCCTGGGTCAAACTGATGGGTCTCAAGACGAGTGAGGTGGAGACTGTGGGGCGGTTAGTCTCTCAGGGCCTGTGGAAGTCAGGAAAGTTTAGTTGACATGTGGACCCTCTTGAGTGGTACCCTCCTCTTCTCTTTCCTGGATAGAATAAAACATGGAATGTTGGTGAAGGTTGCCTGTTGAGAGGAGGAGGAGGAAGTTTTTGATATTTGGCCGCACATAACTCAGCAAAGCCCTCCCTTAAAAGCGTGTTAGATTATAGTTTTCATGAAATATGGACACTAGGTAAACATCTGGAAATGGAAAAAAATGTAAGTAAACGTCTCTCTACCTAAGCATATGTTATCCTGTAGTTTAGATTTCAGAATACTTGGGTGGTCTGATTTTTGAAAATATTTTATTTATTTACTTGGGTCATGCAAGATCTTTAGTTGCTGCATATGAACTCTTAGCTGCAGCACATGGGACCTAGTTCCTGGGCCAGGGATCGATCTGGGCACTCCTGCATTGGGAGCACAAAGTCTTAGCTACTGAACCACCAGGGAAGTCCCCTGGGGGTCTGATTTTCATGAGATTGGCCACTCTCTTTCCTCTGCGGTCTGGTTCTCTCTGTTTCAGTCTCTCCATCGTCTGTCTCTCTGTAAGCTCCTCCTTCCTTTCCCTCCACTCCTCTCCTGGGTCATTTCAGAGAGCCTCTGGGATTCCCTGCATAAGCTTCAGTCTCATAATGTCCAAGGAAAATTTACGTCACTGCATTTTGTGTATGATATTCTTATTAAGCGGCAGCCCAGGGGGCAGACAGTAGGAGAAGATGGTTTGAGGCTGTTACCTCCCCCATTCTCTGCGGTAGAGAGAATGCTGACAGTCATCCATGCAAGCCACCAGAATGAGAGTATCTACAGCCAGCATGCATGCTAAGTCGCTTAGTCGTGTCCGACTCTTTGTGATCTCATGAACTGTAGCCCTCCAGACTCCTCTGTCCGTGGGGTTTTCCAGGCAAGGATACTGGAATGGGTTGTCATGTCCCCCTCCAGGATCCTCCCTACCCAGGGGTTGAACCTGTGTCTCCAGCACCTCCTGCATTGGCAGGAGGGTTCCTTACCACTGGGTGCCACCAAGGAAGCCCCATCTACAGCCAGAGAGGAAGTGTTTTCTAAGCAAGTGGCTGCCAGGGTTGCATTTGTGAAGGCAAATGAGAGGAGAGGTCTGATGTAGGGCATGAAACAAAAACGGAATAATAAAAGACATTTCACAAGGCTAGTAAGTCTGGGAATGGTTGGTGAAATTATTTTGATTTTGTAAATTATTTTGAGAACTTATTTTTTGAGATATTTAAAGTTTTTCTTCCTACTTCCTTCCAATGATAATTATCAAATTATTGAGGAAATTGCTTCTATATTGTAATTCATAAAATAAGGCTAGTTTGGTCTATTTTCTTCCCCTTTATATTTATTTATTTATTTGGCTGAGCCATGCAGCATGCAGGATCTTAGTGCCCTGACTAGGGATCGAACTGTGCCCCTGTATTGGGACCACAGAATCTTAACCTCTGGACTGGCAAGAAGTCCCAGTTTGGTCTCTTGCTGCTGCTGCTAAGTTGCTCCAGTCATGTCTGACTCTGTGTGACCCCATAGAGGGCAGCCCACCAGGCTCCTACATCCCTGGGATTCTCCAGGCGAGAATACTGGAGTGGGTTGCCATTTCCTTCTCCACTGGTCTTGTAAGGAGGTTTTAATGTTTTCATATGTATATGTGTCTGTGTCACGCTTTTCATCAGGCTTTTTCTTAAGATGCATAGAAAACAAAATCTCTTTTAGGAATAGCAGATGCAAAGAAATGTGTAAAGTTAAATATAACCTATCTTTATGAATTCTGAATGAAAAATCTGACTAATCAGCATGGGGTTGGTACTTTTAAAACCTCCAAAGGCCTTCAGGCGAGGAAGACACAAGAATCATAGGCTTGAAATACTACCATCAGTAAGTCGGAGTTTAATGAAGTAAAGCTTGATCTTCACGTAATGGTGTCAGTTAATTGAGCTTTGGCATACTCAGTGAATTTAACTACTGCTTAAGTCATGGTTTTCTCCTCTGAAAACCAGAATAAAGGTTGACCATCTTGTTCTCTAACTTATCCTTGATTAACAAATAAAATCAAGTGGAAAACTTTTATTTTTGCATGTTAGTCATTAATGAAGCAGAGGAAGTATTTCATATGATAATACACTTATGTATTTAAGAGTTGGTTTGAATGATAACTACTGGTAAGGTGACTGCCAATGTATCATGTAAAGAATTAACAAGAGTTTTCAATAAAAGTTGTGAGCTACTTTATGTGTTAAAACATAAGCCATCAATTCCTTGTAAATGTCAGCTACAGAGTGTAGGGATTGGGCATGTCCTTGTTTCATTACAGGAACTCAGATATAGAGGCATTATTGTCTAAATATTTTTACTCTGAAACTTGTAAAAATTTATAATTTGTCAGTTCAGTTCAGTTCAGTCGCTCAGTCATGTCCGACTCTTTGCGACCCCATGACTGCAGCACACCAGACTTCCCTGTCCATCACCAACTCCCGGAGCTTACTCAAACTCATGTCCATCGTTGTCGGGAGTCAGAGTGAGGAATCCCACCTGTGACAGGGTCACGTGGCAAACTCAGATGGCAGGGCAATTTGAGTCATCGGATTTCTCCCTGGTTTTTCCTGAACATGTACCCCCCCAAAATAAGAATTTGTCTGTTTTCCCATTATTTTCTGACTTTCTCTTGTAAAAGTTAATTCAGGGCTTTGGCCTTCTGCATTTGAAAGGAGTGTTTCAGCCCAACCCCCCTTTGATAATTCTCTAGCCTGCCTAACAAGTTCCCCTGACCTTCTACAAGCTTGTAAATTACTCACAACCTCCCAACTGTGAGGGGCACAAAAGCCTTAAAGTATCTTAAAGTTTCAGAGCTTTTTCAAATTCATATTGGTGACAGGATTTCATGGTTGACTCAATGATTGCTGCCAGACCTCCTTATTTTTTATCTATCAGGCACCCGGGAAGATGTAATCAATGCAAATGGGATATGGAAAAGGAGATATAGTAGTTTTGATGTTAGCAATACTAGACTTTTGAGTAAATTACTTTTTCTTTTGCTATAATCACTGTACTTCCTTTTATTACAAATTGCTGTATCTTTATTTAGTGTTTTCTGAGAGTGGCATTCAGACTTTGGAAAGATTAACACAAATGAGTCTTCTGGTTAACAAAACCTCATCAGAAGAGAGCCATAGAAATGTTAACAGGCCTCTTGGCCAGAAGATAATGTAAACCGCCTGAGACCTTTTGTAATGGGAGAGTATGCAAAAAAGAAAGCCTTGTCTCAATGAGGGTCAGGACTGCTGCCCCTGCATAACTCTGCATATTCCATTATGTACAACTTGGGGCATATAAACTGATTCTGAAAAATAAACTCTCCTTTTTGTCCTCTTGGAGCCTTACACTGACGCTGGGCTTCCCCATGTCGTTCTTTTCTTTTTCTCCCCTTTTTCGACTGAATTCCCATCTAGGGCGCGGAGGCTCGCCATGTCTACTTACCTGTCTCGGCTGCTAAGATCTGTAGGAGAGAGAGCCCAGGGTGGGGCACTCTCCGGTATTCAAATGGACGCCGGTGGCCTAACGTAGATGGTGCAAACCTCTGGTCTCGAGGTTTTATTGGTTTTCCACATAAACCAAGTTATTCAGCCTCCTTTTCTTCCACTAATTTCCTACTATACTATTCTATCCTGAGCTATCCTGTTCTGTCCTATCCTGTCCTATCCGCCCGCTCTATCCCTCCTTTGAATATCCCTGGATCCACCAGGGATGGTCCCCGGCACATCGTGTTGGTAATGCCATCCAACTATCTCGTGCTCTGTTGTCCCCTTCTCCTCCCGCCTTCAATCTTTCCCAGCATCAGAGTCTTTTCCAATGAGTCAGTTCTTCGAGTCAGGTGGCCAAAGTATTGGAGTTTCAGCTTCAGCATCAGTCCTTCTAATGACTGTACAGGACTGATTTCCTTTAGGATGAACTGGTTGGATCTCCTTGCAGTCCAAGGGACTCTCAAGAATCTTCTCCACCATCACAGTTAGATAATTTGGGTCTAGCAGACATAATTTGCCTTGGCTTATTAGAAATGTTTGCTTTTTAAAATCTTCAAATATACAAAATAAAGAAGCCGACCTAAGTTAAAGGGAAGAAAAACAATAAGCAAAAGATGATGAAAAGCTTAAAACTGTTTTTACGTTGTCTGTCTGGTTTCTTTGGACTTTGTTATTGTCCCCTTCTCCTCTTGCCCTCAATATTTCCCAGCATCAGGGTCTTTTCCAGTGAGTTAGCCTTTGCATCAATTGGCTGAAGTATCGGAGTTTCAGCTTCAGTATTAGTCCTTCCAGTGAATGCTCAGGGTTGATTTCCTTTAGGATTGACTGGTGTTATGGCTGAACTGATTGCTTTCCTGGTGGTAGGAGTGCTCTCTTTACTTTGCAGTCTATGCCTCGCCTTTTGGATTTCTAGATAGTCTCCTTTGCTCTCCAGTCCTCCCCAATGCATTTTGTACCTCGAGAAGTTTCTCTGCTTTCCAGAATGCTCTAGGGAGGTTTCTCTCAGCTCTTTCCAGCTAAGAGCCCTATGTGTCTTCCTCAAAGGAATTGCTTCCTCTCAGCTAGCCTGCTCTTCTTCCCACCTTTTCAGACTTGGCCCTGTTGCAGGAGGAGGCTCTGTGTGCCTTGGGAGAAATATCTCTCATTTCTGGTTGGTCCCCAGCTACAGTTCACAGCCCTGCGCACTCTGTGAGGACCTGTGGAAAACAACGGGCTGGGAGAAGCAAGCCTGCTCTGGGATCAGGACTCCTGGAGTTCCCATCTGTCCTTGCAGTTCACACGCACCCATTAGAAGTTCATTCGAGATTTGGTTGGGTCCTCTTCACTCCGACCCTTGTGGGGTTTATCCTCTTCCTGTTGCTCAGTCAGTGAGGAGAGCAGCTGTGGGTATCTTTTCTCCTCCAAATGGCTGGTCATTAACTGGAGTTAAAATTTAGTCTGGTATGCATTCATAGCTTGGCCATCTCATTTGGTTGTAGCTATTCTGAAGGAGATCAGCCCTGGGATTTCTTTGGAAGGAATGATGCTAAAGCTGAAACTCCAGTACTTTGGCCACCTCATGCGAAGAGTTCACTCATTGGAAAAGACTGTGATGCTGGGAGGGGTTGGGGGCAGGAGGAGAAGGGGACGACAGAGGATGAGATGGCTGGATGGCATCACCGACTCGAGGGACGTGAGTCTGAGTGAACTCCGGGAGTAGTGATGGACAGGGAGGCCTGGTGTGCTGCGATTCATGGGGTCGCAGTGAGTCAGAAACAACTGAGTGACTGAACTGAACTGAACTGAATGGTCTCTTACAACTTTCTGCATGTTATCTTTAAATACATAAAACATTTTCTGTCTTGACTCTTACAGTGCTCTGCCATCCCTGTTGAATATGTCCTCCCCTCTGCCTATTAAAATACTAATGGATTTTTTAGAGCCAGATCAAGTCCATCTCCTCTGTGAAGCCTTTCCCGATTCCCTAGGGCACAGTGTTACTCTTACCTCTGAATTATTTAAGTACTTAATGTCTCTACAATGCCCTTGGCTTTGGAAACAATGCAGCCTACACACGTCCCATCCAGCAAATGCCCATTTTGAAAAGTTGGGCGTGTTCACATTAGCAGAACTGATTGACTCATATATTCATTGGCTCAGCTCCAAGATGTAGAGGTGCTCACAACGAAGTAGTGAAGATGAGGAGCAGGAGTCCAGGGGGCCTAAAAAGGTTACAAGCTTTTCCTTTGAAAAATGAACTAAAACATTGAATCTGGAAAACAAAAGCTACCTATTTTATCATCAGTTGTGCACAGGACCGTAGTAAAAAGCAAATAAAAATTACTAATCAATCTGAAATCATCTGGAGATCATAGGAATAATAAAGCAAACAGCCTGCTTCTATAGGAAACAAACGTGGCCAGGTCTGTACCATTTCCTTTGGAAATAATGTACAGTCACAGACACAGGTGAAGAGATGGTATAATCTGAGTTTATAATGTTATTTCCCTTTAATTCTTTGTGAACCTAACCAAGAGGTTATGGAAGAGATTGAGAATGAAAACTCTTCATACCCTTAAAAAGAGACAGATGTTTTATAGGTTGGTAACCAGTAAGAAAAGTTATGACCAACCTAGAGAGCATATTCAAAAGCAGAGACATTACTTTGCCAACTAAGGTCTGTCTAGTCAAGGCTATGGTTTTTCCTGTGGTCATGTATGGATGTGAGAGTTGGAATGTGAGAAGGCTGAGTGCTGAAGAATTGATGCTTTTGAACTGTGGTGTTGGAGAAGGCTCTTGAGAGTCCCTTGGACTGCAAGGAAATCCAACCAGTCCATTCTGAAGGAGATCAACCCTGGGATTTCTTTGGAAGGAATGATGCTAAAACTGAAGCTCCAGTACTTTGGCCACCTCATGTGAAGAGTTGACTCATTGGAAAAGACTCTGATGCTGGGAGGGATTGGGGGCAGGAGGAGAAGGGGATGACAGAGGATGAGATGGCTGGATGGCATCACTGACTCGATGGACGTGAGTTTGAGTGAACTCCGGGAGTTGGTGATGGACAGGGAGGCCTGGCGTGCTGCGATTCATGGGATCGCAAAGAGTCGGACATGACTGAGCGACTGAACTGAACTGAACCAGTAAGAACCTTTGACTGTGTGGATGACAACAAACTGTGGAAATCTCTTAAAAGAGCTAAGAATACCAGACCACCTGACCTGCCTCCTGAGAAATCTGTATGCAGGTCAGGAAGCAACAGTTAGAACTGGACATGGAACAATAGACTGGTTCCAAATCAGGAAAGGAGTACGTCAAGGCTGTATATTGTCACCCTGTTTATTTAACTTATATGCAGATTACATCATGTTAAATGCTGGGCTGGATGAAGCACAAGCTGGAATCAAGATAGCTGGGAGAAATATCAATAAACTCAGATATGCAGATGATACCACCCTTATGGCAGAAAGTGAAGAAGAACTAAAAAGCCTCTTGATGAAAGAGGAGAGTGGAAAAACCTGGCTTAAAGCTCAACATTCAGAAAACTAAGATCATGGCATTTGGTCCCATCACTTCATGACAAATAAATGGGGAAACAGTGGAAACAGTGGCTGACTTTATTTTTTTGGGCTCCAAAGTCACTGGAGATGGTGACTGAAGCTATGAAATTAAAAGACGCTTGCTCCTTGGAAGAAAAGTTATGACCAACCTAGAGAGGATATTGAAAAGCAGAGACATTACTTTGCCAACAAAAGTCCATCTAGCAAAGCCATGGTTTTTCCGGTAGTCATGTATGGATGTGAGAGTTAGACTATAAAGAAAGCTGAGTGCAGAAGAATTGATGATTTTGAACTGTGGTGTTGGAGAAGACTCTTGAGAGTCCCTTGGATAGTCAGGAGATCCACCCAGTCCATTTTAAAGAAAATCAATCCTGAATATTTACTGGGTGGACTGATGCTGAAGCTGAAATTCCAATATTTGGCCACCTGATGTGAAGAACTGACTCATTGGAAAAGACTCTGATGCTGGGAAAGATTGAAGGCGGGAGGAGAAGGGGACGACAGAGCATGAGATAGTTGGATGGCATCACTGACGAAATGGACATGAGTTTGAGTAAGCTCCAGGAGTTGATGATGGACAGGGAAGCCTGGTGTGCTGCAGTCCATGGGGTTGCAAAGAGTTGAACACAACTGAGCGACTGAACTGAACTGAACCAGTAAGTGGGACTCCCTTGGTGGCTCAGATGGTAAAAAAATCTGTGTGCAATGCAAGAGACCAGAGTTTGATCCCTGGATTGGGAAGATCCCCTGGAGCAGGGAATGGCTATCCACACCAGTGTTCTTGCCTGGAGAATTCCACTTTCAGAGGAACCTGATGGGCTACAGTCCATGGGTTCTCAAGGATTAGGACACCAATGAGTGATTAACACTTTCACTTTCAACCAGTAAACACCTGAACTGACTTTACGTCAGTCAATGACAGCCTGCTTCAGTGAGCAAATCTCTGAAATTCAGCCAGTCAGGGACAATATTATGTAATGAAAATTAGTCAACTAGCAGTAGACCTGCTCTTTAGTCAGTTCAGTTGCTCAGTTGTGTCTGACTCTTTGTGACCCCATGGACTACAGTACGCCAGGCTTCCCTTTCCATCACCAACTCCTGGAGCTTGCTCAAATTCGTGTGCAGTGAGTTGGTGATGCCATCCAACCATCTCATTCTCTGTCGTCCTCTTCTCTCCCTGCCTTCAATCTTTTCCAGCATCAGAGTCTTTTCCAATGAGTCAGTTCTCGAATCAGGTGGCCAAAGTATTGGAGCCTCAGTTTTAGCATCAGTCCTTCCAATGAATATTCAGGATTGATCTCCTTTAGGATGGACTGGTTGGATCTCCTTGCACTCCAAGGGACTCTCAAGAGTCTTCTCCAACACCACAGTTCAAAAGCATCAATTCTTCGGCACTCAGCCTTCTTCACAGTCCAACTCTCACATCCATACATGACCACTGGAAAAACCATAGTTTTGACTAGATGGACCTTTTGTAGGCAAAGTAATGCCTCCATTTTTAGTATGCTGTCTAGGTTTGTCATAGCTTTTCTTCCAAGGAGCAAGCGTCCTTTAATTTCATGGCTGCAGTCACCATCTGCAGTCATTTTGGAGCCCAAGAAAATAAAGTCTGTCACTGTTTCCATTGTTTTTGCAGCTAGCACAGAAACATTTCTAAGGCTGACATCTTCCCACTCCCTCCTGCCTTTCCCCCTAAATCTTGTAGACGATCAGCAGTTGGCTTTGCTCAATGAAGTCTTGTGGGACCACCCCCTTATTTAAGCAGGTACTAAATTTAGCATTTTGGATTCATATTTTAAGTGATGAGTCTCATCCTTTCACATGTTCCACCAAAATAATTTCTAAGGCTTTCACTTGTAGCATTCCATGGGTTCCTTGGGCCCAGGACATGTTTATTGGGCAACTTGGTACAAATATTATTTGTCGTTTGTCTTTGCTGCCAGGTAAGTCTGTCTCTACAATGATTTGGCTTCCAACAGATTTTAGCATTCTTGTTGCTTATTTTATTATCCCAGGGTTTGTAACCAATCCATCTCTGGCTTATTTCAGTGACTTTGGCTGCTGAGTTTATTTTCATATTCTGTGCTTTGTATCTTAGAATTTATTTAACAAAATTATTTTAAGGAAATTAGACCTTTTGGTTTGTAGGCACACACACAAAAATTTTTTTTTTTAAGTATATGTATACAGTCATTAGAGGTTTTGGTTTGCAGTTGTACTACTTGGTAAATATTTTGCCATTAACCTAGGAGAATTCCATGGATCACTGTGCTTTTGCAATTGTTTGACTCTTTGTACAGTAATGTCTACGGTGTTTTTGTTACTTCCTGGATTGTCTTGTGCCTGTTGAATACATGAAGAAGTACTCCACAGAGAATAGGTGTAGGTGCAGGCTCAATAAATTTCCTCTTCAATCCAAACCCACCTAGAAGACAATTGGTTGGACATCTGTTTGATCTGTGGCCAAGTCATGCAGACTTGATGGGTTATATAAATACTTAGCCTTGTATCCCCTTCAGAATCCTCATAAAGACACTGTCAAGTCAACCGGAGGTTGTGTGGTTTCACTCATGGGTGGAGTCAGTGATTATCTGGGATTCTACTGCGTGATCTCTTTCTAGTTAATCTGCTTCAGTGTTTCACTCTCCTCAAGAACTCTGCTCCATGAAGTTGCTCTGTAATCCTCACTTTTACACTTAGCTTGGTAGGTGGCAAATGTATTTTGATTTAGAATAACAAAGCCCATTTGGGAAAACTTTTGACATGTCAAAGTTAACACACTAAAGAAGGATTCTCGAAAAATTAGGAAATAATAACATTCAAAGGTTCAATGCCAGCTTCTTTAAAATTGTTAAGCTAAGGAACCCACAGAACAAAATGCTGACTCTAAGGTATTTTCTCTCAAAAAACCCTCTAGTTCACGATCATTCAAGCCACATGGAACCCACTCTTCTTGCCTCTCCCATCTCTGTATTGTCTTTATCACCTGCTTTACAGCTCTTCTCTTCCTTCTGTTCCTTCCTCTGACCTCCTAAATGAATTTTCCTTTCTTCAGGATTTTCTTAGTAAAAGGACATGCCCTTTTTATCACACTATAAATATCTAAACTGAAAGATTGCAGCATGGAAGCTGAATTTAAGCCAATGATCTAGAATTGAGTAAAGGACACTAGTTAAAAAAAAAATTAAACCTCAGTGAGATGGACAGAAATTTACTGCAGAGGTTGAGATTTTATTAGATATTTATTGTTCTGGACTATCAAATCTGTACAACTAGTTCATTTGATTGCTAGCCCCCTCAGATGGGGGAAAATGGTTAAAAGCATAGGATGAGAAAGACAAAGAGAGTTTAAACAGCCCAGTGGTCCATAATTTAATAATCGCCTTGAGAGGGCAAGAAAGATAGTGTATTCCATTAAGCTATTTTGGAAGTCTTTCCCAAAGAGAAGATTGGACAAAGATTCAAAATTGCAAACAAAATGAAGATGAATCAATAGGAGACTTAGAAAATAGACCCTTGGAAACTTTTAAGCAGTATTCTGACTAGTCCTAGCCGCTTGAGTAAAGGGAGCCTTATCCTCTCTTTTTGTAAGTAGATTTAGACCTGAAATAGAGGTTTTAGTCATAAATAAGTAAATTGGAATGGAAAATTGCCAATTTAAAATATATAGAAAGTAAATAAGCTAGAAATGAAAATAGATTTCTAGATCTCAAGGCAAAACAACTGACCTTTGAAATAAGGACAAAAACAGGACTGAGTCTATGAATAAAGATCTCTGTAAATATTTGCAAGCAAAAGGGCCATTAGAAGAAACAGTGTTCCATATTACCAAATAAATAAAAATGCAAACATGCTATCATGCGGGAGACACATTAGCACCCCCCAATTTCCTCTCCTTCCTCTGAACTTCCAGGAGAAATTGTCTGAAGATATGAAGAAAGCTGTCAGCTGTCTTGTTAATATAGTTACCGCTAACTCTCTCCGTCCTCCACTGCCTTAGAATTCAGTTCCCCAGAATGAAATGGTAAAGTTGTCTGAAAGGTAGAAGGACATGCACATTGACTGGAAGTAAGTACAGGAGAAGGAAAATCGTTCTGTTGGTTTATAAAATTGTGTAAGTTTCGTCATGTAAGCCAGGGAAGCCTGGCGTGCTGCCGTCTATGGGCTTGCAGATGGACACGGCTGAGCCATTGAACAACAGCAGGTTTCGTGCGCCTCACATTATATTTTGATGTCAGGATACAGTCCAGTGTGCTCGTCACCAAAAGCTTAGTCCCCAGACGCTTGACCCCTTTACCCATTTTGTGCTCCCCCAACCCCTTTCACCTCTGGTGAACATTACTCTGTGTTCTGCGTCTGCTGTCTGTTTTTATTTGATTATTTATTTGTTTATGTACTTACTTATTTGTGTTCCACATATGAGTGAAATCACTGGTACTTGTTTTTCTCTGTCTGACTTAGTTCACTTAGGATAACACCCTCACGGCCCATCCCTGTTGATAATAGCTATTCTAAGGGGCATACGATGATATCTTATTGTGGTTTTGCTTTGCATTTTCCCGATAATTAGTGATGTTGAGCATCTTTTCATGTGCCCGCTGGTATCTGTGTGTCTTCTTCAGAAAAAAAATGTCTACTTAGCTCTTCTGCGCATTAAAAATCTGTTGCTGTTGAGTCGTATCAGTTCTTTATATATTTTGGATATTAACCGAGTACTTCTACGTGTACGTGTGTGTGTTCAGTCACTCAGTCGTGTCTGACTCTTTGTGGCCTCATCGACCGTAGTCTGCCAGTCTCCTCTGTCCATGAAATTTTCCAGGCAAGAGTACTGGAAGGGATTGCCATTTCCGTCTCCAGGGGATCTTCCCGACACAGGGATCGAACCTGTGTCTTTTGTGTCTCCTGCACTGGCAGGCAGATTCTTTGCCACTAGTGCCACGTTATGTCATAATATTAACCGAGTACTTCTACGTGTACGTGTGTGTGTTCAGTCACTCAGTCGTGTCTGACTCTTTGTGGCCTCATGGACCATAGTCTGCCAGTCTCCTCTGTCCATGAAATTTTCCAGGCAAGAGTACTGGAAGGGATTGCCATTTCCGTCTCCAGGGGATCTTCCCGACACAGGGATCGAACCTGCGTCTTTTGTGTCTCCTGCACTGGCAGGCAGATTCTTTGCCACTAGTGCCACGTTATGTCATACCGGAATGCAGGCTAAATTGTAAGAGGCAAACTTGAAGGCATGCGGTAAATTGTAGAAGGCTAGAGAAGGTATAAATTGTATTTGCCTTGGTTTACTAAAGCCACTGAAGTACTAGGAATTTCTAGTTATTCTGAGGCCTGTCTCATGTTCACAGTAATTTTGGGATCATCATCAGAAGAACACTCATTTCCCCTTGATGATACACACACTACAACTTTAATAAAAGCTCTACTTCATATATAAAAACAACAGATATAATGTACTGAGAAAGGCTTTATTTTGAGAAGTCTCTTAAAATTCTCCTGTACATGCTTATTGTGGATGATTTAGACAAAAGAATGCACATGTTCTGTATGATTTCAGAAATAACTGAAGAATGAACTATGGCCTCAGAATTCCTAAGGGCAAAAGACGTTATGACATATGCAGAAAATGAACAAAGTCCAGCGCCCAGATTGATGAAATGGGAGGAGCACACTTCATCTATCAAAGTAGGATGGTCATCCCAGGAGGAACCCTGTGCCTGGTTGCTGGAGTTGTGAGCTGACTGAGCTTCTGCTTTCAGGAAACACCATTTTTAATTGAAAGAAATAACAGATGGGCAAAACTAGTCTTTTAGACTTGGGCATTTGGTACCTATTTGCTCAAAAATGAACCAAGGGAGTTTGTTTCTTAAAGGAAAACATCTGACCAGATTTGCTATCAGTGACAAAATTTCAGTTTTCAAGCAAAAGGTGAAAGTTGGAAAACTTGTATCTCTCATGATCTTGCCAGTTTCCCCACACTTTAACACTTTTCCGATGGGATCAAGGAAGATGTTAACAAATGAGATTTTGATATTATATGATTAAATATGGTAACATTTGTAATATCCATATTACTCTGTGAACTAATATTTTCTAGATCACCAAAGCATGAAATGGCAAAATCATGTATAGACAAAATATCCATTCGATTGAGTATAGATCAATTAATTTTAATATAGCAGAATATGAAACTGTCATTGATAGGATATCAGATTCCACTTTGCAGTTAACCTTTAAGAAACTATCAGCTGTCAAGTTTGATGTGGTATCAAGAAAGAAATCTATAGGGACATGACAGGACTATTATAATATTTCTCCTCTTTCTAATTATTTGTATGAGATCAGATTTTTTTTTTTAATGAAAGCTACATATTGCCACAGGTTGAATTCAGACACAGGTAGTAGGACCTGGTGTTTTCTTTTAAGCCAGTCATTTGAGAAGTTTGCAAAAGTGAAAAGCAATGGCACTCTTCTCCCTAATTATCTTGTAAAGTATAGTACTTTCATTTAAGCATATTATTTCTGCTAACATGTAATGGAATTTTTACTGTTATTTGAAATCGTAAATATTTACAAAATATCTCAGTTTTGATTTATAATGCACTAAATATCAATGAATATAAGCCACATAAGCAAAAGGTCTTTGGAGTCCTTAATACTTTTGAGTTAAAAAGGTTTGAGGACTGAAACGTTAGACAAATTCAAAGAAAAGTTTTTGGGTAATTTATTATGTTCAGTTCAATTCAGTCACTCAGTCATGTCCGACCCTTTGTGACCCCAGGAACAGCAGCATGGCAGGCCTCCCTGTCTATCACCAACTCCCGGAGTCCACCCAAACCCATGTCCACTGAGTCGGTGATGCCATCCAACCATCTCATCCTCTGTCATCCCCTTCTTCTCCTGCCCTCAATCTTTCCCAGCATCAGGGAAAGATGAGTCAGCTCTCCAAATGAGAGCTCTTCAAATGAGTCAGCTCTCCACATCAGGGTGGCCAAAGTATAGGAGTTTCAGCTTCAGCATCAGTCCTTCCAATGAACACCCAGGACTAGTCTCCTTTAGGATGGACTGGTTGGATCTCCTTGCAGTCCAAGGGACTCTCAAGAGTC
This sequence comes from Aepyceros melampus, assembly GCA_006408695.1. Taxonomy (NCBI): domain Eukaryota; kingdom Metazoa; phylum Chordata; class Mammalia; order Artiodactyla; family Bovidae; genus Aepyceros; species Aepyceros melampus. The sequence continues at coordinate 92,837 of SJXQ01000794.1, read as the reverse complement.
TTCTCCAACACCACAGTTCAAGAGCATCAATTCTTCACTGCTCAGCTTTCTTTATAGTCCAACTCTCACATCCATACATGACTACTGGAAAAACCATAGCCTTGACTAGACAGACCTTTGTTGGCAAAGTAATGTCTCTGCTTTTGAATATGCTCTCTAGGTTGGTCATAACTTTATGTTCTATCAAAGTAGGATGGTCATCCCAGGAGGAACCCTGTGCCTGGTTGCTGGAGTTGTGAGCTGACTGAGCTTCTGCTTTCAGGAAACACCATTTTTAATTGAAAGAAATAACAGATGGGCAAAACTAGTCTTTTAGACTTGGGCATTTGGTACCTATTTGCTCAAAAATGAACCAAGGGAGTTTGTTTCTTAAAGGAAAACATCTGACCAGATTTGCTATCAGTGACAAAATTTCAGTTTTCAAGCAAAAGGTGAAAGTTGGAAAACTTGTATCTCTCATGATCTTGCCAGTTTCCCCACACTTTAACACTTTTCCGATGGGATCAAGGAAGATGTTAACAAATGAGATTTTGATATTATATGATTAAATATGGTAACATTTGTAATATCCATATTACTCTGTGAACTAATATTTTCTAGATCACCAAAGCATGAAATGGCAAAATCATGTATAGACAAAATATCCATTCAATTGTAGTATAGATCAATTAATTTTAATATAGCAGAATATGAAACTGTCATTGATAGGATATCAGATTCCACTTTGCAGTTAACCTTTAAGAAACTATCAGCTGTCAAGTTTGATGTGGTATCAAGAAAGAAATCTATAGGGACATGACAGGACTATTATAATATTTCTCCTCTTTCTAATTATTTGTATGAGATCAGATTTTTTTTTTTAATGAAAGCTACATATTGCCACAGGTTGAATTCAGACACAGGTAGTAGGACCTGGTGTTTTCTTTTAAGCCAGTCATTTGAGAAGTTTGCAAAAGTGAAAAGCAATGGCACTCTTCTCCCTAATTATCTTGTAAAGTATAGTACTTTCATTTAAGCATATTATTTCTGCTAACATGTAATGGAATTTTTACTGTTATTTGAAATCGTAAATATTTACAAAATATCTCAGTTTTGATTTATAATGCACTAAATATCAATGAATATAAGCCACATAAGCAAAAGGTCTTTGGAGTCCTTAATACTTTTGAGTTAAAAAGGTTTGAGGACTGAAACGTTAGACAAATTCAAAGAAAAGTTTTTGGGTAATTTATTATGTTCAGTTCAATTCAGTCACTCAGTCATGTCCGACCCTTTGTGACCCCAGGAACAGCAGCATGGCAGGCCTCCCTGTCTATCACCAACTCCCGGAGTCCACCCAAACCCATGTCCACTGAGTCGGTGATGCCATCCAACCATCTCATCCTCTGTCATCCCCTTCTTCTCCTGCCCTCAATCTTTCCCAGCATCAGGGAAAGATGAGTCAGCTCTCCAAATGAGAGCTCTTCAAATGAGTCAGCTCTCCACATCAGGGTGGCCAAAGTATAGGAGTTTCAGCTTCAGCATCAGTCCTTCCAATGAACACCCAGGACTAGTCTCCTTTAGGATGGACTGGTTGGATCTCCTTGCAGTCCAAGGGACTTCAAGAGTCTTCTCCAACACCACAGTTCAAGAGCATCAATTCTTCACTGCTCAGCTTTCTTTATAGTCCAACTCTCACATCCATACATGACTACTGGAAAAACCATAGCCTTGACTAGACAGACCTTTGTTGGCAAAGTAATGTCTCTGCTTTTGAATATGCTCTCTAGGTTGGTCATAACTTTCCTTCCAAGGAGTAAGTGTCTTTTAATTTCATGGCTGCAATCACCATTTGCAGTGATTTTGGAGCCCAGAAAAATAAAGTCAGCCACTGTTTCCCCATCTCTTTCCCATGAAGTGATGGGACCAGATGCCATGATCTTCGTTTTCTGAATATTGAGCTTTAAGCCAACTTTTCCACTCTCCTCTTTCACTTTCATCAGGAGACTCATTAGTTCTTCTTCACTTTCTGCCATAAGGGTGGTGTCATCTGCAAATCTGAGGTTATTGATATTTCTCCTGACAATCGATTCCAGCTTGTGCTTCCTCCAGCCCAGCATTTCTCATGATGTACTCTGCATATAAGTTAAATAAGCAGGGTGACAATATACAGCCTTGACGTACTCCTTTTCCTATTTGGAACCAGTCTGTTGTTCCATGTCCAGTTCTAACTGTTGCTTCCTGACCTGCATGCAGGTTTCTCAAGAGGCAGGTCAGGTGGTCTGGTATTCTAGCATTAGATTAAAAAATGCAAGTATATAAATGTCATTCTGGTAAGATGAGTTCCTACTAAACATTTGGCTTGAAGGTTCCTACTAAAGAAAATTAAAGATGGCAGAATTTGAGGACTGGATGGAACCTCAAGAGTCATCTATTCCAATGGTTTTCTGCCTGGATGCAAATTAGAATAACTCATGGAATTAAAAGTAAAGCAAAACTTAGGCTTAGGTTTCACTTCAGACCTATTAAAATACATTTCTGGAGGGCAGGCATAGTTACTAAAGGATTTATTTATTTGTTTATATGTGAGAATAGACTCATGGGTATTTATCCTTTGACTATAATCCAGTACTTTGTTTTCTCCATTGTTCCAGCTCTAGCCATTGGAAGCTCTTTTAGTTGATATCTGGGTCCCTTTGGTATAATCTCATCACTGTGGTTTTCTTTCTTTCATTTTTTAAAGCACTTTCTTACTTTCTGGCACAATAAGATACTCCAGGATCATCTTATATATTTCTTGCTCCAATCTTGAGAGTCAGTCATTTATCCAGGGAGCCCTGATTCTTTTTTTTTTTTTTTTTTTAGAATGATATTAGAAACCAAGATTCTTAGGTGTGTTCATTGCTACTTGGGTGTCATTGCTTCCAGGCCCTCTCAGCTGACAGAACAAGGATATATTTTTGTGTATACTAACTCATGTATCTCCCAGTATTTCTGTATTTCTATCTGTATCCGTATTAAGCTAAATATGAGTTCATACTGATGTCTCTAATTGTAACCCATTGCTGCGTGAGTCATTCCAGCTACTTCCCTGTGTATTTATTTCATTCTGTTCTGTTTTACTGTACTGTGTGGCTTGTAGGATCTTAGTTCCCTGACCACGGATTGAACCTGAGCCCCAGCAGTGAAGGGACCAAGTCCTAACTACTGGACTGCCAGGGAATTCCCAGCCCGGTGTATTTTAATTTTACAGTCTTCACAGGTCTTCAAAACAGGCTGAGACAGTTTTGGTGTCCCCATTTTATTTTTATATTTCTAACTTTATGGATTCATTTACCAACTTTGCTGTATAACTCATATCACTATCTTTGGCCAAGAATAATAGCATTTTTATTTGAGCAAATAAGACATTGATTAATGCTCATGGTCAACTGAATATAATCTCAGGGTTATCTTTAGAAAGGGAATTGAGCTTTATAAAAGAAGAAGCAATGAATAGATTCTTTGTCTTAAAAGAAACCATAATTTTTTGTCCCCAGATGTGCTTTATGAATATATCATTATATGAGTAGGAAATAGAAAAATACCAAGGACAGTCATCTGTGTTTGAGATGTGATACCAGTTTAGCACATCAATTACAATCCTCTTGGCATTTGAGTATCATAACTTTTACATATCATAGAACTGGAGGGAAAATTATGAGAAAATCTTTTGAGATATAAAAAACTTAATTTGCTTCAATACTTTGGATGGATATAATTTTGGGAACAGGATGGAAGATAACATAAAATGCCTAGATCTTTTGTGAAATATAGTCACTTTTAACCTTTGGAAACATATAGTTTTGAACTTATATTACTAAAACTAGAAAGTGCAGTCCATGTCTTAAGCAGGACTATTTAGTGGTTTTCATGTCTTATAATCCTCTTTCCCTGACTGAGAACCTAAAGTTTGTGTTATTGCTTATCTCTGAAATTGATTCCAGTGGCCACCTACAGAATCTTAGATAACACTTTTCAGACTTTGAAAAAAGATACAGATGCATTCTTCTGAGCAAAGAATATATAAAAGTATAAACCGTTCCCCATGGGAACTTAACCTCTGTCTCCTTCAATGATCACAAGTACTCGGACAGTAGAGACATCTGGGCCATAGCTGTTTCCTTCCAGTGGACACTGAGCATTGATGGTGGTTCATTATTATGAGATGCCTCCTACTGAGGATTTAAATCACGTTGCCTGTAAAGAAGGGAATAAATATGGGACCTACTCAGGAAGGCTTTGCTTTCTGTGTCTTGGGATACAGCATTAAGTCACTTAGGCCAGGGTCCCGTTTGATCCTTTCTGGCATATTCAGGTCCACTAATTTAGTTCCTGTCCTGGTCTCTTATTTTGTTTTCCACTTACTGTTCAGTTCAGTTCAGTTGCTCAATCATGTCTGACTCTTTGCGACCACATGGACTGCAGCACACCAGTTCCCTGTCAAACACCAACTCCCAGGGCTTACTCAAAGTCATGTCCATTGCATCAGTGATGCCATCCAACCATCTCATCCTCTTTTGTCCCCTTCTCCTCCTGCCTTCAATCTTTCCCAGCATCAGGGTCTTTTCTAGTGAGTCAGGTCTTCACATCAGGTGGCCAAAGTATGGTAGTTTCAGCTTCAGTGTCAGTCCTTCCAGTGAATATTAGGACTGATTTCCTTTAGGATAGACTGGTTGGATCTCCTTGCAGTCCAAGGGACTCTCGAGAGTCTTATCCAACACCACAGTTCAAAAGCATCAGTTCTTCAGCACTCAGCTTTCTTTATAGTCCAACTCTAACATCCATACATGACTACTGGAAAAAGCATAACTTTGACTAGGTGGACCTTTGTTGGCAAAGTAATGTCTCTGCTTTTTAATATGCTGCCTAGTTTGGTCATAGCTTTTCTTCCAAGGAGCAAGCGTCTTTTAATTTCATGGCTGTAGTCACCATCTGAGGTGATTTTGAAGCCCCCCAAAATAGTCTGTCACTTTTTCCATTGTTTCCCCATCTATTTTCTAGGAAGTGATGGGACTGGATGCCATGATCTTAGTTTTCTGAATGTTGAATTTTAAGCCAACTTTTTCACTCTCCTCTTTCACTTTCATCAAGAGACTCTTTAGTTCTTTGCTTTCTGCCATAAGAGTGGTGTCATCTGCATATCTGAGGTTATTGATATTTCTCCCAGCAATCTTGATTACAGCTTGCGCTTCATCTAGCCTGGCGTTTCTCCTGATGTACTCTGCACATAAGTTAAATAAGCAGGGTGACAATATATAGCCTTGACGTACTCCTTTCCCAATTTGGAACCAGTCTGTTGTTCCATGTCTGGTTCTAACTGCTGCTTCTTGATCTACATACAGAGTGCTCAGGAGGCAGGTCCAGTGGTCTGGTATTCCTGTCTTGTTAAGAATTTTCCACAGTTTGTTGTGATCCACACAGTCAAAGGCTTTGGTATGGTCAATAAAGCAGATCTTTTTCTGTAACTCTCTTGCTTTTTCGATGATCTAACAGATGTTAGCAATTTGGTCTCTGGGTCTGCTGCCTTTTCTAAATCCAGTTTGAACATCTGGAAGTTCATGGTTCATGTACTGTTGAAGCCTGGCTTGGAGAATTTTGAGCATTACTTTGCTAGTGTGTCAGTTCAGTTCAGTCGTTCAGTCATGTCCAACTCTTTGTGACCCCATGATCGCAGCACGCCAGGCCTCCCTGTCTATCACCAACTCCCAGAGTTCACTCAGACTCACGTCCATTGAGTCCGTGATGCCATCCAGCCATCTCATCCTCGGTCGTCCCCTTCTCCTCCTGCCCCCAATCCCTCCCAGCATCATGGTCTTTTCCAATGAGTCAACTCTTCGCATGAGGTGGCCAAAGTACTGGAGCTTCAGTTTTAGCATCATTACTTTCAAAGAAATCCCAGGGTTGATCTCCTTCAGAATGGACTGGTTGGATCTCCTTGCAGTCCAAGGGACTCTCAAGAGTCTTCTCCAACACCACAGTTCAAAAGCATCAATTCTTCTGCACTCAGCCTTCTTCACAGTCCAACTCTCACATCTCACATTGCTAGTGTGTCAGACGAATGCAATTGTGCAGTAGTTTGAACATTGTTTGGCATTACCTTTCTTTGGGATTGGAATGAAAACTGACCTTTTCCAGTCCTGTGGCCACTGCTGAGTTTTCCAAATTGCTGGCACATTGAGTGCAGCACTTTCACAGCATTATCTTTTAGGATTTGAAATAGCTCAACTGGAATTCCGTCACCTCCACTAGCTTTGTTCTGCTCACTAGTTCTATATAATAGTGCTGTGTGCAGAAGAAGCACAAGCTCGCATCAAGATTACCAGGAGAAATATCAATAACCTCAGATAATGCAGATGACACCACCCTTATGGCAGAAAGTGAAAAAGAACTAAAGAGCTCTTGATGAAAGTGAAAGAAAGGCTTAAAACTCAACATTCAGAAAACTAAAATCATGGCATCTGGTCCCATCACTTTATGGCAAATAGATGGGGAAACTGGAAATAGTGTCAGACTTTATTTTTTGGGCTCCAAAATTACTGCAGATGGTAACTGCAGCCATGAAATTAAAAGATGCTTACTCCTTGCAAGGAAAGTTATGACCAATCTAGACAGCATATTAAAAAGGAGAGACGTTACTTTGACAACACAGGTCTGTCTAGTCAAGGCTATAGTTTTTCCAGTGGTCATGTTGGATGTGAGAGTTGGACTATAAAGAAAGCTGAGCACTGAAGAACTGATGCTTTTGAACTGTGGTGTTGGAGAAGACTCTTGAGAGTCCTTTGGACTGCAAGGAGAGCCAACGAGTCCATTCTAAAGGAGATCAGTCTTAGGTGTTCTTTGAAAGGACTGATGCTGAAGTGGAAGCTCCAATACTTTGGTCACCTGATGCGAAGAGCTGACCCATTGGAAAAGACCCTGATGCTGGGAAAGATTGAAGGCAGGAGGAGAAGGGGATGACAGGATGAGATGGTTGGATGACATCAACAACACAATGGACATGAGTTTGGGTGGACTCCGGGAGTTGGTGATGGGCAGGGAGGCCTGGCGTGCTGCGGTTCATGAGGTCACAAACAGTTCGACATGACTGAGCAACAGAACTGAAGTGAACTGATATGCACCGTCTAATTTCACTAACTTTTTATGCATATAATTTTGAGTTTCATGTACTGAGTTAAAACGAGGATGGATAAAGAAAATGAGTACAGCGGGGAGTGGGGCAGATATATAAACAGACATACAAACAGACATACAAACTACCACAATTCAGAAACTACAGAACTCTAATAGTAGAGATAAAAACCAATTCAGGCCTTTGTTTTGATTTTAATTATCATCCACTTCCTTAATTTGAGGCTGAGAATGGCTACTTTCCTAAGGCCAGATGTCTTATAAATGTGAGAATTGGGACTTGAACCCAGGGCATCTGACTTCGGTACTCCATTTGCTCTACAATTAGAGTCCTACTTTTGTCAACCTTCTCTCTCACATGCAACAACTCTTAACTTCAGTTCTTGGGGGTGCCTGGATTTTTGCTTCCAGATTGTTGCTAACTGTAGGGTTCTGCTTATTGCCAGAGTCTTTGCCTCTAGGCTCCCTTGCACTAGCCAGACATACCTTCTTGCTACTGTCAATGGTTCTTAATTCCCCTAAAACTGCAGAGCCAATTGGAAGGCTTCCCATGGGAGCTGGTGATCCTAGCTGCTCTTTCCATGGGACCTTCCCTTTCTTATTCTAGAGCTCAGATGCAGGTCACACGAAGGTTTCTGTTCAGCACCAGGCCCAGGGAACAGCTCCAAGAAGTGTCCCATTGAGAACCTTTAGCATCAGCTTGGTGTTGAACACAAACTTGGCAAAAGACAGATCCTCAAGGGTTTCCCAAATTGCTGCGGGAAATACTACTCAGAGTTTCCTGCAACCGTTCTTCCAGGGTCTGTTCTATGGTTTTAATATCAATTTGTATTTTTGGTTGTAAGTGATGAACTCAAGTTGCTTATGGACACAAGATTATATATTAGTTCTCAAAACTTGCATGTCTGGGAGTACATCTGACTTTAGGTCTGCTGGGGTCCAGAGGCTTAAATAATGCTGCCACGAACCATTCTCCCATCTCTTAGACTGGTTCCTCCATGTGAGGTGTGAAATGGCCACCCACTGCCTCTAGACTCACGTCCTGTTAGCTTGCATGTGTGCACGCTCAGTCGCTTCAGTCGTGTCTGACTCTTTGCAACCCTACAGACTGTAGCCCGCCGGGCTCCTCTGTCCATGGGATTCTCCAGCAAGAATACTGGAGTGGGTTGCCACGCCCCCCTCCAGGGGATCTTTCTGACCCAAGGATTTACCATAGGCCTCCTTCACTGCAGGCAGATTCTTTACTGCTGAGCCACCAGAGAAGGGAAGCCTGTTATGTTAGCATGGTAACCCCCCAAAACAGCACTAGCAGCAAAATCCCAGAGAAGACTGATTGTCTGGAATGAGTCTTTGACAACTTTCTGATGAGGGTGGTTGGGAGGAGCTGTATCGGGGTTGGTTCCTCACAGGAAAGGGAATTTAGTACCAGAAGGAAGAGGCAGTGATACTGGAGTGACAGAGTAGCAGGAATGTCCTGTCGTTGGCATCCAGGGGAGCTCTCATAACCCACAAATTCTCTGAGGGCTGTTGTGTGTTAGAACCATCATTCCCCTTGGTAGCACTTGAACTTGACCTTCCAGACGGCTCAACAAAAGCCCCAGGTTAAGTTCACCTACTTCCTCACTGTCCCTCTTCCTCAAGAAATAGGTGCCGGAGCTCATATGTATACTGAGTCCAGGAACAGCCGGGCTATGCCTGAAAATCTCCCAGGATTGATACGCAGATAAAATTCAGCACTGAATCCAGGTTACATTTGTAACCTTATCTCTACCATGCTCATACTGAAGCCTAGTCAATAACAGACATCTATTTCACAGAATATGAAATAAACGAATATTAAAAAATACCTTGACTGTGATAAAATGGACACTTCCCTTCTTTTGCAAAGAGATAAGATTCTGTCATTTACTTGATCCATCCAGGAGGAATTTCCTTCTGTGCCATTGTGCAAGACACTAGCTTCACTTGGCTTTTAAAATTCATGCACTTTTTCCAGCATTCATTTTGCAGCAGAACAAGTACATCTCTTGTGATTCCAAACTTGGTCAGCAATTTCTTCTTCCATTGTTTGTTATTAACTTGATGCTTATATTTAAAGGCAATGCTGCTGAACCTGTTCCTCTGTGATTTAGTTCAGCATCGACAGGTAATACTGGAGGTCTCAACAAGGGCCTGTTGGTTCCTACCTGCTCAGGACCCACACAGGGAAAACCCAGGGGCTGTCAGGAGCTGTTTTCCTAGATCAGTTAACCCCAGTGCCTAGTGGAGCGAACTGATTTATGAAATCGTATGTCTAGTGCCTGTGGCTGCCTGACTTCTATGAAAGAAAAAATGCAGCCCCATTTTGTGATGGGAAAAAGTCTCTGTGGCCTTCTCTCTGCCAGGATCAGATTGCATAACCTGGCCTCCAGCTTCCGAATTAAGGGCTTGGAGGATTTCTCGAGGGTTCTAAGAAGTGAGGGAAATGGAAAGTAAGGGGGCCAGCAGAGTAATTCGGAATGGCCCATTCCCATGAAAACAGTTCTGTTTTGGTCTGAGATGGGCTTCTTGACTATCAGATCAAATTTAAGATGTTTTCAGCAGGGAGAAGACCTCTTGGTGATCTATGGGATTTTCCAGGCAAGAATCTGGAGTGGATTGCATTTCCTTCTCCAGGGTACCTTCCAAACCCTGGGACCAAACCCATGTCTCTTGCCTTGGCAGGCAGATTCTTTACCACTGAGCCATGTAGGAAGCCTCATTCTGACCCCATTAAAGGAACCTAGAAGAGGCTGAAGGGGACTCTGGAGCTTTGGAACTGAGGGGGTTAGAATTCAGGGTATTTGGGTCAGAGCCTGGCCCAAGAAGGGGGCTAAAACAGCATCCAGAGTGCTGGCTTCTTCTTCTAAACTCTCCTCCCCACTCTGGACCCAGGCTTCTCGAAGTAGCCGCGTCATCCTGTCCTTCTTGAACCAGGTTTTCACCTTATGGAGAATCACCTCTGATCACTGCTTGAACTCAGGTCTGCAGACTTTCTCTTAACAATTATTTTTTAATTAAAATTTTTTTATCAGAGTACAATTACTTTACAATGTTGTATTAGTTTCTGCTGTATAGCAAAGTGAATCAGCCATACGTATACATATGTCCCCTCTTGTTTGGGTTTCTCTCCCTTTTGGGTCCCCACAGAGCACTGAGTAGGGCTCCCTGCGCTGTGCGGTTGGCTGTCCATAGTTGTCTGTTTTATGCATAGTTCTCAGTCGTGCATATGTGTTGATCCCAGTCTCCCAATTCATCCCACCGCTCCCACTTTCCCCCTTGGTATCCATGTTCGTTATCCACCTCTGTGTTTCTATTTTTGCTTTGCAAATAAGATCATGTGGACCAACTCTTCCTTCCTGAAGAGGCAGCCGCTCTGCTGTCTTCTCCCAGCCCTTTCCCGAGACCTTTCCACCCTTTCTGCTCAGGGTTGAGGTGATCTCCTCTCTCCACTCTGTTTTTAGGTGTGTCCCTCTTCTCTGTTTTCAGGTTCAAGGCCTCTCTATACAGTTTTTCATGAAATCCCAAGTGAAGGAGATAGTGAGATCCTTTGCTTAGAATCTTCTCCTGGCTGCCCATCTAACTTAGAATGGAGTCTGCACCCCTTACTACAGCCTGCACTTCCTTCTAACTGACTCCTATACCTGCTCACACTTCATCTTATTCTCCTTGTATCTGGCCACCCTGGTCTTCTTACAACCCTCTTTTGTTCCTACCTCAGAGCTTTGAACTTGCTCTTTCTTCCTCTGGCTTCTGCTTTTTAGATGTTCACTTCTTCTCATATTTCACCTCTTAACCCCAAGGCAGCTATTTCAGAGAAGTCTGCTCTTAATCCAAAGGATGCCCCCCCCCGAACCCCTTAATCACTGGCTTCCATCCTCATTGCCCTATTTTATTTATTTATCATACTTAAAAATCTATCTTACTCATGTATTTGTCTTATCCCCACGAGCATCACTATATTGCCAAGGCCAAATACAATGTCTGGCATACAGCAAACCTTCAGTAAATATTTGTTGAATCAGCAGTTTGAACAATGGTACCTGGAAGATGGATGTTTTCGACACATCTTGGTTGAATGGCTACATCCTTTCTCAAAGTACAGCCCTAGATTCCCAGAGGGCCAGAGATTCCTCAACAAGTGGTCATAGATCAAAATAATTTTGAGAGCCACCATTTAGGATCCCTTTCTCCTAGAGTCAGAGAAGGTCTGTGATGCAAGCCTCTCCAAAGTCCCTCTAAGTTTTGAATTATCCTTAGAGAAAGTTTGATGAGCCTGAACACTAGCAGTGAGAGAGAATTTTCCAGTCCCCAGGTTGTTGCTGTTTAGTTGCTAAGTCGTGCCCAACTCTTTGTGACCCCATGGACTGCCAGGTTCCTCTGTCCATGGGATGTTCCAGGCAAGAAAACTGGAATGGGTTGCCATTTCCTTCTCGAGGGGAACTTCCTGAGCCAGGGATTAAACCCATGCCTCCTGCATTGGCAAGCAGATTCTTTACTGCTGAGCCACCAGGGAAGCCCAAAGGAAGCTCCCTTAATCTTTGGGCAACTTTGTTAGAAAGCTGAAATCATACTCTGACCCACTTGTTCTGTTCTGATTCAGAGGATTATGTCGGTGATCACTGGGCCTATGAATGGATAAACTCATGTTCTTCATCCTGCACACTTTAGTCATCAAATTATTTCGTCTGAATTTTACTCTATACCTCCTTTCACATAATTTTGTCTAACATGAGGTAGGTAGAGATGAGCTAGTTGACATTAAAGGCGTACAAGTCATCTGTTAAATGCAGGAGACTTAGATTCATAAATCTTTCTAACTGCTTGAATATAACAGAATCTCCTTTGAAAAACATTTTTTTCCCTTTGAAGTCTTTTTCCTTAAGTCAACATGTTTTGAAGTCACTGTCATGCTATTATGTTGTTAGCTGTTTCTGATCTGTTGTCCACATGGGAATTATTTAGAACATATGTTCTTATTACTAATCTAAATGAAGGACATTTTTTAAAAGAACTCAAGGGAACACAAATACAAAATCTTGCATTTGGTGTAAAACTTTATACTTGCTAAATTCAAGGCAACAGAGAATAGCTTGCAAGCCCATCAATGCCAGACTGTTATCTTCTTTGCAGAATTTTTATGGTCTTATTCTTTAAAAAACAGCTTTATTGGAAGGGCAGTGCAGAGTCTGAAGCACCTGTTGTCATCAGCAGTCACATGATAGCACCTAACCCTCCTCTCAGCACTCAGGTGCTTAGTCTTTCTCACTGACCCTTGGAGCTGATTTGGAAATTCTGGCACTGAGGAAGGGACAGAATACAAGGTCACCTTGGTTTCAGTTTATTTTCATTTGTAAAACCGGAATGACCCCCATGTTCACCCTTACAGCCTGAGTCTCACAAGGATAGGCTGAGATGACAAGTTTCCATGCAAGTTGATACAAGTGAAACATGCTAAACACTTTGTTGCTAACTTTAAAATTCATGATCCAGCCATAGACCTACCTATCAGTGAATCATCCTGTCTGAGCAGAGCAGTTGTTTTACAATATACACAAAAGGGAGAGGGCAATGGCACCCAACTCCAGTACTCTTGCCTGGAAAATCTCATGGATGGAGGAGCCTGGTAGGCTGCAGTCCATGGGGTTGCTAAGAGTCGGACACGACTGAGCGACTCCCTTGCA
>SJXQ01000794.1:0-73018 GCA_006408695.1 Aepyceros melampus | reverse complement strand
TCTATCAAATACAGTCCCTTAAATCTATTTCTCACTTCCACTGTGTAATCATAAGGGATTTGATTTAGGTCATACCTGAATGGTCTAGTGGTTTTCTCCACTTTCTTCATTTCCTTTTATCTCTCCTCAATTTCTTTTTTATAAATTATTTTTACTGACTTCTTCCCAGGACACCACTTGAAATGTGATAGTGTGATACATCAATCACCTTTTCTAGAGTTTGTGATTTACAAGAAAATTGCTCTTCCCTTCTTTCTCTGCCATTTCTACTGAGTTTTAATTGTGCAAAAAAAGAAATTTGTTGATTTTAAAAGGTCTCTTTTATGTTCTAAATCCCTTTATTTCTGTTCTTTTCTGTTGCCAAGTGGAAGCATTTTTCTATTCTTTCAGAGGTTTTCTTGATCTTTTTTCCCCCTGATGCCCAGAAGAAGATCTCTAGCATCATCCCGTCTATGCTTTTGGAGAGCATTGGTGACAATGTTTCTTAATTCTGCTTTGGCTTAAGAAAGACTAAGTTTCCCCATGAGACAAAATCTGGTCTTACTTGGAGCTCTCTCACGTTAATGGTTCCTTCTGTTTCCCGCTAAATCAGCTCTTGTAACTAAACAAGACGATTTGGAACAACATTTTGTCTGCTGTTTACTGGAATGTTGCTGTCCTGAAAAGATTGTTCCATTGACCGTGGAATGAATACTTATTTAGCCACACTTTCAGGAATCGTGAGAGAGTACAGGGGTGTAAGATCTCTTCTCCTTGCCTTCAGACTGCCCAGACACTAGTAAGGAATAGATGTGTATGTAATGAGCCATAACACAGCTTCGAGTTTTCTCTTTGTCTCCTGTGACTTGGCTATATCCCCTCTCCCAGCCTCTCTGGAAGGTGTAACAGAGGGCTGGAATCTAGCCTAGAAAACTGAGTGGACATGAAGGGCACCCCCTCTGGCTTGGCCATGGCAACCGTGCACGCCCTCCTACGTTCTTTTCTCCCACAGGCTGGCTGGAGTGGGCGTGACCCATAGGGTGACCTCCGCAGCCTTGTGTTAAAGAGGGCACGCTGGGCCCTGTGGAGGAACTTGGTCCTGCTGTTCAGTTCACCTGCCCAGGACTGCCACGAGAGCAAGAAATAAACATCCACTGTGTTGGAGCCGCTATGTTTTTGGTTATTTATTATAATTGTTGGCATTACCCTAAAAATATATTAGGCAAGACAATTTGAGATGGTATAGTGACATTTAAAGATTTTAAAAGGTTTATGTTTATCTCAGTGTTTAACAGGAAAATTAAACTGGCACTCCAAAACCATGATTTCATGCACGTTATTATTTAGAGTGTGGCTAAAGTAGGTATTTAGGATTTCCCTGGTGGCTCAGTGATAAAGAATCCCCTGCCAATGCAGGAGATTCGGGGTTCGATCCCAGGGTTGGGAAGATCCCCTGGAACAGGAAATGGCAACCCACTCTGGTATGCTTGCCTGGAGAATCCCATGAGCAGAGGAGCCTCGTGGGGTTGCAGAGTTGGACACGACTGAAGTGACTTGGCATGCACACATGCACAGTTGTAATACAATGCTGAGTTAGTTTCTACTGTAAAGCAAAGTGAACCAGCTAGATGTGTACACATAGCCCCTCTTTTTTGGATTTCCTTCCCATTTAGGTCCCCCCAGAGCACTGAGGAGAGTTCTCTGAGCCATACAGTCTGTTCTCATTAGTTATCTATTTTATACATGGTATCAATAGTGTATCTATGTCAATCCCAGTCTCCCAGTTAATCCTCCCTGGACCCTCCCGCCCCGCCCCGCCCTTGTACTTGGCCTGTTTAGAAAAGGCAGCCACTGTCTGGTTCTGGCCAATACTTCCCAGGTGAGAGTGTGGGCCCAGGCTGGCCAGATCCTTTGATTTTTTTTCAAGAAAAACTAGAAATTCCTGTTTTCGTAGGAAATATTTTATCATCCCCATCCAGCCCCCAAATGAACACATTCATGAGACAAACACTGCTCAGGGGACACCAGTTTCTGCACTGAACGTGGGAGGGAATTTCTACTTTGGACTAAACTAGGATCCCTAAGAACTTCAGAAATGGTTTTCTTAACCAGTTAACTTGGATGTGCTTAGAAGGACAATGAATTCCCATGAGGGGTCTTGTGCGTTGACATTCAGATCCAGCTTCTCAGAGTGAAGGGAAATGCAGTTGGGTTCTCTGTATCTGCCACAGACATCGTCAGAAAGGGGATACCTCATAGTCTGGCTGCTTGTCTGCAGTCAGTTTTTGCTGTCTGGTTGGACATGGGAATAGTGACAATTTCTGCCAATGCCTCCCAGGCAGAGGTTAAGTCTCTGAGAACATAGCGCGCCCACCACAGCATCTCTGCAGCCCCTGGGGGCTGTCTGCACTTGGATCGAAGGTCAAGAACTCCTTGCTTTGCTCTGTGGTGAAGGCTGCCCTGCTGTTGCCTCTAGAGTTCTGAATTCCATGAGAGATCATCCCTAAGCAGTGCGGGAATCCCTAAGTTTTTGTGGGAAATGCAAAGAAACCAACTCACTCTAAGCAAGACTCTGCTTCTTCCCCCCTTCCCTTATTTACCTGTGCAGTAGAAGTAACAGCCTGCCCTAACTTGGGGCCCCTAAAGCAGATCCTGAAGCAAGCACTGAGTGCAGGTGGTTTATTCAGAAGTTAGTATCAGGAAGCACAAGGGAGGAAGTAGGGAAGGTGGGGCTGGGAAGGAGATGAGCTCATTAAGTATGGGAATGAGTGGGTATCCTAGGTGAGCGCCAGGGTCTCAATCCCATGGGGACCCTCTGCAGGACCTCTGAAAGATCAGTCTGGAAGAGGACAAGGGCCTGGGGCATTTGTCCTTGGATTCCCCTCCCTTTGGTTGTCCAGGGGAGGGGCAGTGGCAAGGTTAAGCCCCTCATCCTTCTGGGTTGTGCCTGCTTACAATGGAGCCAGCGCGCAGGGGGCCAGATTACAAGAGATGCTTCCTGTGATGGTTCCTGCAGCTGCAGGTGAACTCCCCGGGCGCCCCTCCCCCCGCCCCCCAGGAGCTGAGTTTGAGCTTCAGGAACATCTGTCTCTTCTGCAGCCCCAGGATAAACTGAGAAGGTGGGGAATAAACAAGATTGTCTGGAGACAGATGCGAGCTGCGTGTGTGATTTGCTGCCTGTGGTGAGATGTTGTCTCCACCTCTGGGTTTTCATCTTGGCTTCCTGTTTTTCTATTTTCTCCTCTGTATTCTCTGTGGATGACCCTGGATCCTCCCTAGTGTTCACGAGGAGGGGGGTGCATTCACTTCAGTGGCCTCTAGGGGGCCTACGAGAGGGGGGGATGCCCCATTTCCACAGGCTTCGAGTGGCACACTTCTGTGCTGAGTGGTTCGTTTGTTATTCAGCGGTGAGTTGTTTAGTCCTTATGAAATGTCAGGCGCTGTGCTAAGTGTTGGGAATTCATTAGGGAGGAAAACGGATGCATTCCCGCTCCCCCGGAGGTTACCATTTAGTAGGGAAGGAAACAAAACAAGGCAAAAAAAAGAATTGCTGGGCCATTTTTGACTGTGATAGAAATGATAGCTGGGGGTGGTTAAGCGTGTGTGGGTGGAGGACTAAGAGAAGAGGAAAGGCTTTTCTCAGAGGACATCAGTTTAAGCAGGAGTATATGTGAAGGCTTCCCTGATGGCTCAGATGGTGAAGAACCTGCCTGTAATGCAGGAGGCCTGGGTTCAATCCCTGGGTCAAGAAGATCCCCTGGAGAAGGGAATGGCTACCCACTCCAGTATTCTTGCCTGGGAAATCCCATGGACAGAGGAACGGGGGAGGCTAACGTCCAGGAGGATGCAAAGGGTCGGACATGACTGACTACCACTTTCACTTTCTTTTGCAGTATGAAGAAGCTGGTGAGGATAACAGCCAGATAAAAAACACATGGCAAGTTTGCATATCATTTATAAGAAAACTCGCGACTTTGAACAACTCTAGATAATGTTATGGAGGTAGCAGTCTTTGTAGACCGACAGACTTTTAATCCACCTTGGCTCTTTATTTGCTGTGTGGTCTCAGAATAAGACAGTGTCTCAGAGCTTCATTTTATCATCTTGTAGAAGAGTGAAGGGATTAGAGATAATGATGTAAGGATTTAACCTGGTCCCCGGAGCTGTGGTACTGAGCTTTGGATGCTCACAGAACACTAGTGAGCCTTTGAAAATCTGATGCCAAGGCTGCTGCCCAGGCTAGTTACACCGCAATCCTTAAGGGCAGGGCCCAGGCCCCGGGGACTGTTAAAGCTCCCCAGGGGATTCTGATACGCACCAGGGTTGAGAACCTGGCTGAGCATGTGAGGTCCAGCTCTACAGCTCAGAAGCACCTGTACCAATTGTTTGGACATCCGGAAGTGACTGAATCTCCCAAGCCTAAATTCTGCTTTGTCTCTCAATCCCTCCTGGCTTCTGGTCAGTTGATACATTGTGGCTGTAGCTTGAAGTTTTGCATTCACTTTGGGAATTTCTGAAAAAGCTTTTAATTGAATTATAATACCCATATTTACATATCCTCAGTCTCCTAAGCTTGAAAAATTGTCTTGAAGTAAACACACCTGTGTAACCAGCACCCAAGGCAAGAATAAAAGCAGTATCATTTCCCCAGAAGTCCTTGAGTGGCCCTGGTAGTTATTACCTCCATTCCTTCATTCCAGCCAGTCTTTAGGGTTCATCCATGCTGCAGCGTGTGTCAGATTCTCTTCCTTTTAAAGGCTGGATAATACTCCATTGAATGTATTGACCCTATTCTGTTTATCCATCCACCTGTTGAGAGACACTTGAATGGCTTCTACCTCTTGACTATTGTGAATGATGCCGCCATGAATTTGGATGTACAAATACCTCTGTGAGACCTGGCTTTCAATTCATTAGGATGCATATACCCAGAAGTAGGATTGCTGGATCATATGGTAGTTGTATTTTTAATTTTTTTTATTTTAAATACTACTCTGTGTTTATTCATTTGTGGATGTTCTTTCATTGCAGTGGCAGCAAGGGCTTAAAAAAACAAAACAAAACTTTCTCCATGCATGTATAAATGTTGGGATATTGACCCAACATGATGGTGAAAATTTCTCAACACGTTTGAGCCAACTGAGGGTGGCCTACCATGAACTTGGAAGCCACTGATGCTAGGAACTGGCCCAGCATTGAGAGGGAACAATCTGTCCTCTCCCCAGCAGGCGTACTTAGCCTAGGGATGTTGGAGAAAAATGTTGCTAGGTCTGGTTCCTGGTTCCCATTCCCTGATCTGTGGTTTGTAGCCCTGAACAGACAAATGATCACCAGCAGGAATGAGTGGGGCAGAGAGTTCCATCCCCAGTGACCCTGACACATCCCACTCGCTGAACTACCCATTGTTACTATTTTTAATTTTTTAAGTAACTGCTGTTGCTGAAACTCAGCCTCTGTTCACCAGTGCCGAATAGAAACAGAGCTTTAGATGAAGTAGAAGAGAGTGGCTATTATTGCTTTGCCAGGCAAAGGGGGCCACAGTGGGCTAACGCCCTGAAGACTGTGTGACCCACCCTGGAAAGTGTGGTGAGGGGCTTTACAGTGTCCAAGGAGCAGGGTGTGATCAGGTCGTGGACACTTCTTGTATTGGTTGCCATCAAGGTGAAGTTTCAAGCATCATCAGCCTTCTGGTTTCAAGTAGTTTAGGGTCTTTGTTCTTGCCATCAGCAGTTTTCATCTGGAGAGGAGTCTGCTTCCTGTAAAAACAACTTAGGAATGTGAGTCAGACCTCTATCTATCTATCTATCTATCAGGAAACTGGAGTTTGGTGATTCTGTTATATGGCAGAATTATAGTCTAAATTGTTACCAGATCCTTAGCCCAATAGCTATTCTTTGTTTCCACGTCTTCATACTTCCCAAGTCAGCATTTTACTTCAAGAGATGAGGACTCAGAGGCTTGTACATGGTCTCACGGCCATACTGCTTTCCACAGTGACTGCACCATTTTACGTTCCCATCAACAGGGTACAAGCGTTCCAGTTTCCCCACCTCCTTGCTAATACTTGTTATTTTCCGGTTGTTGATAGTAGTCATTTTAATGGGTGTGGTGCATTGGTTTCTTTTGAAAAGTATGTGTTTGCTGCCTGGTTCCAAAGTTCCCAGGCCTTACTTAGATGGCAGCTGGTTGGAAGAGGAGGGCAGCTGATGGTCTTTGCAGAGATTTCCAGAGTGGCCACTGGAGTGGACTGTGGTAGAACTGAAATTCTGCCTGTGGGATGTCTTCAAGGGTGATGGAATACACAGAAAACTATGTGAGTTGTTTGGAATTGATTTGATTACATGTTTGAGTTCAATTTTCACAAAATATGCCCTAGGGAAGAACACTGTCAAGCAAAACATAAGTGATCAAGCTCAGGGGCTTTTCACTTCTGTATAGATGCTACCTTTCAGTGTTTAATGATATATTTCAAATAGTTCATTGGGATCACACATTTGCTAAATACAAAACAAAAACTTCAGCTGGGTCAGCACTGAGTGTATTTGTCTGAGCTCTGCAAATGCATGTGTATTTAATTATTAAATGTATCTTTTCTCCCCCTGCTTACAAAGATGTATTAATCAGCTCCAGCTGTCATATCAAAATTCCACTGACTGGGTGGCTTAAACAAAGCATATTTATTTTCTTACAGTTTTGGAGGCCAGGAAGTCTTAAGATCAAGGTGCCAGTTGATTTGGTGAGAACTTACTTCCTGGCTTGCAGACAGCTTCTTTTTTTTGAATCTTTCAAACAAAATTTTATTGAAATGTAGTTGATTTTTGCAATATTGTGTTAATTTCTCCTGTACAGCAAAGTTGTTCAGTTATACATTATACATATATTCTTTCTCATATTCTTTTCTATTATGAATTATCACAGGATATTGAATGTAGTTCCCTGTTGCAGACAGCTTCTTGCTGTGTCCTCACATGGCAGGTAAAGAGTGAGTTCTGGGGTCTGTTCATCTTTTTATAAGGACATCAGCCCTGCTGGACTAAGGCTCCATCCTTATCACACCCATTAACCTTTATCCCCTCCTCTTAGCCCTATCTCAAAATACAGTCACACTGGAGGTTAGAGGTTCAATATTTTTTAAGGGGGAAAATAATTCAGTCCATAGCAAAAGGTAATAGATGCTTTTCACAAAGAACCGAAACATTGCAGAATAAATAATGGACAAAGTGAAAGTCCATAGTAATTCTGTCCTCCATAAAAAAACCATTGCTGCTGGTTGGTATATGTTCTTCCAAACATGGTGTGTGGGTCTAATATTGTTTTGGAAATGTACACTTAAATGCTGAGCATCAATGGAGCTCTTCAAAACCATACTTTTCACTGTGACTTCCCAGGAGACAGCTTCTCAATCTGCTTTTCTTGCCAGAATCAAAGAGTAGTGCCGCTGTCAGGGTCATGGGAGACTCAGCTAAAAGAAAGCCTGGAGTGAATCCCAGTAGCCTTTGTGGGAGAGAGTGTCTGAGGCAGAGAGGCTTATGTACACATCAGCTGCGATTTTGCTCTCTTGAATTTCTATGCTTGCTACTCTGTTCTCAGAAATCATCATAGATCATTCATTTCCTAATAGAGGCACCTCACATGCTCAGCAATAGGTACATGATGCTAACACACGATGCTCAATTGAGGGACCTGATTCTGCCCCATAGATACTTAAAAACCAAGAACCGCTGATAAGAGTGAGCACCCACAGGGAGTCTGCCTCATCTCCCAGAGGCACCTGCCCATGACCTTGGGATTGTCCTACCTTTCCTGTATTGTTTTAACATTTTTGAGCCATCATCTGAAAGTGAAAGTCACGTAGTCGTGTCCAACTCTTTGTGATCCAATGGACTATACAGTCCATGGAATTCTGCAGGCCAGAACACTGGAATGGGTAGCCTTTCTCTTCTCCAGGGGATCTTCCTAAGCCAGGGATCAAACCCAGGTCCCCCACATTGCAGGCAGATTCTTTACCAGCTGAACCTTCAAGGAAGCCCAAGAATACAGGAGTGGGTAGCGTATCCCTTCTCCAGCGGATCTTCCTGACCCAGGAATCGAACTGGGGATCTCTTGCACTGCAGGCAGGTTCTTTACCAACTGAGCTGTCAGGGAAGCTCTCATCATCTGAAGGCTTATTCAAATATATGGGTGATTCTTACTATTCATGGTGCATGCATACATGCTAAGTCACTTCGTTGTGTCTGACTTTTTGGGACCCTATGGACTGTAGCCCTGCCAGGCTCTTCTGTCCATGGGCTATTCTGTCCAGGGAAATACTGGAGTGGGTTGCCATGCTTTCCTCCAGGGGATCTTCCTGACCCAGGGATGGAACCTGCATCTCTTATGTCTCCTACATTGTCAGGAGGGTTCTTTACCACTAGCGCCACCTGGGAAGCTCTATTCATGGTAGTTATGGTCTGTAAAGTTGCCCTGAACACTGAATAAGTAAATTCTGAGCCATCGCCGCTAGAGGAAGTACAGAGTTCAGTTCAGTTCAGTTAAGTCACTCAGTTGTGTCTGACTCTTTGCAACCCCATGAATCGCAGCATGCCAGGCCTCCCTGTCTATCACCAACTCCTGGAGTTCACTCAGACTCACGTCCATTGAGTCAGTGATGCCATCCAGCCATCTCATCCTCTGTCGTCCCCTTCTCCTCCTGCCCCCAATCCCTCCCAGCATCAGAGTCTTTTCCAATGAGTCAACTCTTCGCATGAGGTGGCCAAAGTACTGGAGTTTCAGCTTTAGCATCATTCCTTCCAAAGAAATCCCAGGGCTGATCTCCTTCAGAATGGTTAGCTTCCTGCAAACCTCTGGTCAGAAGAACTTTATCAGCCAGTTAATAACCTTGTTTTATGTATGTTTTATGTATGTTTCTGTTTAGTGGCATCTTATTTAATATAGACTGTGGATTAAGTAATACTGAATTCAGTGAACAGCATTATAACTCATGCCCAGAAGGAAGCGTATCTAACACGTGTGTTTTCTCTGTGTCTCCTCGCAACCTTCTTACACTTAGAAATGCTAGACTGCTTTAAAATGACTGAGTCTTTCTTTCTGGCTTACTTCACTCTGTATAATCAGCTCCAGTTTCATCCACCTCATTAGAACTGATTCAAATGTATTCTTTTTAATGGCTGAGTAATACTCCATTGTGTCAGAAAGAAAAACAGCAATACAGTATATTAATGCATATATATGGAATTTAGAAAGATGGTACGATAACCCTGTATGTGAGGCAGCAAAGGAGACACAGATGTATAGAACAGTCTTTTGGACTCTGTGGGAGAGGGAGAGAGTGGGATGATTTGGGAGAATGGCATTTAAATATGTATAATATCATATAAGAAATGAATCGCCAGTCTAGGTTTGATGCAGGATACAGGATGCTTGGGGCTGATGCACTGGGATGACCCAGAGAGATGGTATAGGGAGGGAGGTAGGAGGGGGGTTCAGGATTGGGAACACGTGTACACCCGTGGTGGATTCATGTTGATGTATGGCAAAACCAATACAATATTGTAAAGTAAAAAAAATAAATAAATAAAATGACTGTTTCACTTTAAACAGTGAAATCACCAAGCAAAAACAAAATATAAAAAAGTGGAATGAAATAGACCACATAAAGGACATTTGTTTAGTGTAAGAGCTGCAACAAGGCAGCAGAGGGTATCTTTGTTAGACCTTGGCTGAGATGGCTTGGCGTGCCAGGTGGCTCAAACTTTTTTCTGCTCTGTGTGCATGTTCATGAGTGATTGTGAAGGTGCTGCGGGTATTGATTTTGGGGTTCCAAATGCATTTTAGCAAGTAGGAGAATTTGCAAATATGAAATCTGCAAATAATGAAACTTGCACTTTATCTCTAGCTTGGGGAGGAGGAAACCTTTGAAAGAGCAGCAGGTAGGCACAAAAAGCACTGGACCCAGAACCAGGTGATGACCTGGGATCTAGGCTGGCTCACCCCCGGGTAGCTGTGTGCTGATGGGCAAAACCTGTTTACTATGAGTCTTTTTTTCAGTTGAAGTATAATTGCTTTACAGTGATGTGTTAATTTATGCTGTACAATGAAGTGAGTCAGTTATATGTATACAAAATCCCCGCCCTCTTGGGCCTCCCTTCCCCACTCTCTCCCACCCTTCTAGGTCATCACAGAGCGCTGAGCTGAGCTCCCAAGGTAGTGCGGCTACTTCTCACTAGCTCTCTGTTTCACACATGGTGGTGTATACACGTGAGTCCCACTCTCCAGTTTGTCCTGCCCTCTCCTTCCCCACCGCCATGTCCATATGTCTGTCCTCTACGTCTGTGTCTCTTTTCCTGCCCTGCACATAGCTTCATCTGCACCATTTTTCTAGATTCCACATATATGCATTAATAGTGTTTGTCCCGTCATTTATAAGTAAGGAGGTTTAAGCTTAATTACATCTGAGGTCCCTTTTACTTCTGCAGTTTGGTGATTCTGAGTTGCACTCTCAGGTGGAAGCCCCGTGGGTATAGCATGAATCACTGTGTTCATTTGCTGCTTTGTGGAAGCCCCGTGGGTATAGCATGAATCACTGTGTTCATTTGCTGCTTTGTGTTAAAGAGATCATCACTTTTGTTTCTGTGCCAACCACCCGCTCCGTGGCACTGTGCCTTCTCATGTCAAAATCTTCGGCTTCACCATAAAGTGCAGAAAAAAAGTTTTCATACGTTGACTTTTAAAGAAATAGCCTAGATTGCAATTGCATCAAGACCGCGGTGACAAAAGAGACTTTAGCATATAAGAGAAATGTACAGTTCTTGAGCCGAGGGTACCTTTTCCAAGAGAGGCAGCAATGGAAGGTGCTTAGCATGACTGCAGGTTAATAGAGGTGAGTGGCCTGGTTAACTCTTCATGGTGGAATCTGTGTAGTTTTGCTCAGCAGGTAAAATGGCAAGAATAACTTGGCAACATTTTTAGATGGAAAATATCCAAGACTGGGACTGCAATGCCATGTTTACTGTAAAGTGAAATTATTTGTTAGAGGAATTAATGAACACTCAGCGTGTGTATCTTCAGCCAATAATTTTTAATTAGAGTGGGAAATGTTGTCACGACAAACACAGGTTTACCAGGTCATCCAGTAATTAAATAAAATATTATGCACTAGGAATTCTCATTTTTCCTTCTCATAATTATGAAGGAAGGTGCTAAGGATGGGCTAAAGAGGAAGGTGACCCTTCCAGGTAGGCAGGTGAGAAAGCCACCCAGGAACATCCTGAAATTCCTGCTTTCTACCATATTTTAATTAACTTGGCTCAGTTCCCAGTGGAAGGTGAAGAAAATCCATAATGTGTTAGAGGGCTTTATTTTTCTTCTCAAATCAGAACCCAATTTATCACTGCCAGGTAAGAAGTGAAAAGGTCATCTTCTCACTTTGAAATTTTGGAATCACTTAATAGCTAATTTGTACTGCTGATTACTACCTTTCACTTCTGTAATTATTTTGAAATATTGTCCTCCTGCTATTGTTAATGAGTAAGACAGGCAACAATAAAACATGGCTTTAAGTTCCATTTGGTTAGCCTGGCAACTGTGCCACGTTGAAGTGACTGGCAGAGAAAGATGTGCTATTTCACTCAGCTTTGCTGGGTTGGTGACAGAAAATCAGCAGCTGAAACATTATTTGCATTTTCCTGTTCTGAAACGGCTTTTCATTAATATTGTGTATGGCAACTCTCTTCTTGGCTGAGCACCAGCAATAATGAAGTTAATCAGACTTCCCCCGCTATTCTAATTGCTTTTGTGGTCCCCAGATAAATCTGCAACACCTGTTGGCTTAATCAAATATCTATGGCCCTTCTGGAGTCAATTCACCAGCCGTTCGGCCAGAGAGCTTAGGAGAAATCTTGGTCAAAATAGAACTAATTTGATGACACCTTGGGAAGATTTTCAGTGCTATGGTTCTGGAATGAAATTTTTGTGAACCTAGATATGGTGGCTTGGGCTTTTAAGACATTTTGGTGAAATTGTACACGTTGACCTTAGACAGACAATTATGTTGGCAGAATGTAGAAAATACCAGAAAAGTTTTCTTGTCCCAGATTTTTCCCAAGCAGGAGCTAAAGAGCTAGATTCCTTAAAATCCTTAATCATTCCCTTAAAATCCAAGGGCTCCTCTGGTTCTTAGGAATGCCCTATTTATGAGCAGACATCTCCAGAAAGTCCAGCATTTTAAACATTTATCAGCTACCACCTCACCAAGGCATCTAGCCTCAATAGGGCTCTGGTGAGGGAGAGAGGGCCCCTGAAAAAGGGACAAGTTGAAACAAACTTACCTTTGCAAAAAAAAAATTACCTCTGTCGTTTTGCTCAGGGTAAACACTTCTCATAACATTTGAGGGGGTTATTGCAGTTGTCTTTTATTGATACACTTTATACATTATATAAATTTACTGATTTTATTCAAATAGATTGAGGTGGCTACTACAAGGTATAAGGGAAGTTAAAAGATGCTTGCTCCTTGAAAGGAAAAGTTATGACAAACCTAGATATTGTATGAAAAAGCAAAGACATCATTTTGCTGACGAAAGTCCATATAGTCAAAGCTATGACTTGTAATCATGTATGGATGTGAAAGGTGGACCATAAAGAAGGCTGAGCAGCAGAGAATTGATGCTTTTGAATTGTAGTGCTAGAGAAGACCCTTGAAAGTCCCTTGGACAGCAAGGAGATCAAGCCAGTAAATCCTAAAGGAAATTACCCTGAATATACATTGGAAGGACTGATGCTGAAGCTGAAGCTCCAGTATTTTGGCCACTTGATGTGAAGAACTGACTCATTGGAAAAGACCCTGATGCTGGGAAAGACTGAAGGCAAAAGGAAAAGAGGGTGGCAGAGGATGAGATGGTTAGATAGTATCACTGACTCAATCTGGTGTTGGAGAAGACTCTTGAGAGTCCCTTGGACTGCAAGGAGATCCAGCCAATCTATATTAAAGGAGATCAGTCCTGAGTGTTCATTGGAGGGACTGATGTTGAATCTGAAACTCCAATACTTTGGCCACCTGATGCGAAGAGCTGACTCATTGGCAAAGACCCTGATGCTGGGAAAGATTGAGGGCAGGAGGATAAGGGGATGACAGAGGATGAGATGGTTGGATGGCATCATTGACTCAATGGACATGGGTCTGAGTAGACTTCGGGAGTTGGTGATGGACAGGGAGGCCTGATGTGCTGCGGTTCATGGGGTTGCAAAGAGCCGGACACGACTGAGTGACTGAAGTGAACTGACTCAATGGACATGAGTTTGAGCAAACTCCAGGAGATGCTGAAGGACAGGGAAGCCTGCATGCTGCAGTCCATGGGGCCACAAAGAGTTGGACATGACTTAACAACTGAATAACAACTACTAGGTATAAGTGGGAAGACAGATTTGATATAGATTTTGCCAGATGGAGGTTTGAATATGGACTATATAGAAGTGTAGAATTTGAGAAGTATAGTTTTGGGTAACTTAGAAGTGATGGACTGAAGGGTTAGCATAGTATGAGATTCATTTGCTGTGAGATAGAAGTGACAGCATCAGAGACCATAATATCTTTGATTGTTTTCCAGCATTAATCATTACCATCTGTCAGCTGCAGAGAGGCTTCGTGGCATTGGGGAACAAGTATAGGATTTGGAATAATAAATATAATAGCTTCTGCTTATTATGCTATTGCTTCTGAGCTGTTATTGGACTCAGTTCTTTACATGCATTATCTCATTTCCCTCCTCTGATGGAGGCATCATGATAAATCCATCTTACAGGCAAGGTAGTTAAGTAAATTCTACATGGTTGCACAACTAGAAAATGGCAGAGCTACTGAACTCTAGTTTCAGACTCAGGTTTATTTAGTTATTTATTTGACTGCTCTGGCCCTTGGTTCCAGCACGCAGGATCTTTAGTTTTGGCATGTGGGATCTAGTTCCCTGACTAGGGATCTAACCTAGGCCCCCTGCCTTGGTAGCATGGAGTCTTAGCCACTGGACCACTAGGGAAGTCCCCATACTCAAGTTTCTTTGTCTCCAGGGCCCACACCCCTAACCAGTATGTTGCTGTTTTGAGGAGTCCAGAAAGTTCTTTCTCTAGGTAACAGGAAAAGGAATAGTCATATTGTAAGTAATAAAAGGAAGGCTTATATGTATTAGAGGGCTACCTAGGTGGCGCTGGTGATAAAGAACCTGCCTGCCAATGCAGGAGATGTAAGAGATGCAAGTTCAGTCCCTGGGTCAGGAAGATCCCCTGGAGGAGGAAATGGCAACCTTCTCCACTGCTCTTACCTGGAGAATCCCATGACAGAGAAGCCTCGCAAGCTGCAGTCCATGGGTCACAAAGAGCTGGACACGACTGAAGTGATTAAATACACACACACACATGCACACATATGTATTAGAAAAGCCAAAAAGAAAAAAATGCTGAGGAATAAAGGGCTTGAATTTGTTGTCGTTGTCATAGAATAGATACAGGTCTTCCAAGTATCCTACCCTAGTACTTCTTTTTTTTTTTTTAATTTTTGTTTTTACTTTATTTTACTTTCCCGAGACAGATTCATGTCAATGTATGGCAAAACCAAAACCCTGGTACTTCTAGCCACAACATCAGTAGCCATTTCATTCTCCATTCTGCTCCCTTGAGGCATTCAGTCCCACCTGGCTCTGGGGAGACCCCTCCCAGGAGGGCTTAGTTGTTGAAGTTAGAGAAGGACATCCTAAAGTAACTCCCTTCCACTTGGCCTTCTAATACTTTCCTCCAACTCTGTGATGTGGTCATGAGTGTGTACGGGTGCATTGGGAAGAGTCTAGCTCCGTGGATGATGGCCTTTGAAAACAGCTTCTCTGGTCCTGAAAGTGAAAGTGAAGTTGCTCAGTCATGTCCGACTCTTTGCGACCCCATGAGCTTCTCCAGAGGATCTTCCCGACCCAGGGATCAAATCCAGGTCCCCTGTATAGTAGACAGACGCTTTACCATCTGAGCCAGCAGGGAAGTCCCAGACTCTGGTCCTACTCCTTTTAAAAAATTAATGAATAAACTTTATTTTTAGAGAAGTTTTGGACTTATAGAAAAATTAGAGCTGAAGGTCAGAGTTCTCATATTATGCTCCCCTGCACTGCCCACCTATGCCCCAGTTTTCCTTATTATTAACCTCTTGTGTTAATGTGGTACACTATAATAACTGGTAAACCAGTATTAATATATTATTATTAGTTCAAGTCTGAATTTTACATCGGGACTCACTCTTTGTTTTATAGTTCTGATGGTTTTGATAAATGTAAAATGACACATAGCTACTATTACAGTATCATATAGCATAGTTTCACCACCTTAAAAATCCTTTGTGCTCCATCTATTATCATTCTTTCTTCCTCTTAAACTGTTAACCACTGTCTCTGTAGTTTTGCTTTTAACAGAGTGTAGTTAAAAGTTGGAACCATATAACATGTAGCCTTTCCAATCTGTCTTTTTAACTTAGCAATATACATTTTAAGGTCCCTCCATGTCTTTTTGTGGCTTAACAGTTCATTTCCTTTTATCGCTGGTATTATTCAGTGTATCACAGCTTATCTATTAACTATTGAAGGACATCTTTGTTGCATCAATTATTGGCAATTATGAATTAGGCTGCTACAAACATTTGAGTGCAAGTTTTTGTGTGGGCATATTTTCAACTCGTTTGGATAAATACCAAGGAGCAAGACTGTTGGATTGTGTGGTAAGAGTAAGGAACTGCCCAACTGTCTTCCAAACTGTATCATTTTGCATTCCCACCAGTAATGGGTGAGAGAGTTCCTGTTGCTCCACACCCTTGTCAGCATTTGGTGTTGTCAGTGTGTTGGATTTTGGGCTTTCTGACTGCTGTGTAGCTGAATTGCATTGTTGTTTTAATTTGCACTTCCCCAATGATATACAACGTGGAACATCTTTTTATATGCTTATTTGCCATCTGTATAGTTTCTCTGGTGAGATATCTAGTTCTTTTGCCCATTTCTAAATTGTTTACTTTTGTTTTCTTACTGTTGAATTTTACAAGTTCTTTGTATATTTTGGGTACTGGTCCTTTATCAGCTATGTGTATTGCAAGTATTTTCTCCCTGTCTCTGGTTTGCCTTTTCTTTCTTTTAATGGTTCCACTTTTTAAAGATGCTTAGATTTCCCTTTCTGGGTAAAGTAGCCTGAAATTGTTTCCAAGAGAGCACTGGCTTTAACATTATTTTCTCCATCTTCTCTTTTTGCAGAGCTGTGTCCGCTTTGAGATTTCTAGTAGGCAGCTTGTGTTGTATTTCATATCCAAAATTGTGGTCATTTTCTCCTTTGGAGAAGGAAAGTTTAGGAATCAAGTTTAATCGAGCAAATGTTTGTTTGATTTCTGTTATTGTGCTGCACCCAGGAGGGTGCTGGGGTGATGATGGTGGGGGAAGTTCCTTGTCCTTGGGGAGCTTACAGTCGAGTGGAAGAGACATAAGGAACCAACTGCAGCCTGTGTGGAAAGGAAAATGGAAAGGGAAGGGGGAAAGTTCTAGCAGGCAGTTAAATATTTGGATCTGAAGGTTGAAAGTTTAGGTCTGGAAATGGGATTTTTATTTTTTATAGGTAGTTTAAATGTAAATAGAGAATGGCAATGATGAGTGATATATTTCGATTAGTGTCTTTTAAAGCCATGAATTCAGCATCATCATCATGAAAACTCAAAAATCTTTATTTAGGTAGCGAGTAAGAGTGTTACGCAAAAGAGTCAGGCACAACTTGGCAACTAAACAACAACAAGAAGGGTGATACACAGATGGCTTTACATATGGCTAATCTGAACAAACTCCCAGCTCTAACAATGTATGGGCAGGCAGTTACTGTCTGTCCATACTTTTAAGATATAACTTTTAAGGTTATATCAAGGTATTCTTGACTCACCTTGATCAAAGGATGTGACTATTGATGTCATGTTGCTCACAGTTTTCAAGGAAGTCTATATGTTTTTGTATTATCTTATTTTGGTATTTAAATAATAAATAGGAAATCAGTACACCGATCAGTCACTTAGGATTAACAAAGAATGTGCTATCCATTCTTATGTCCCAAATATTTATATTTGAGGTTTGAAACTCTAGGTGGGGTTGATCCATGTGAAATGTCTAAATTATGAAAGTTGTTGCTTCAGGTGTTGGTGATGGGTAATATCAGATACCACCATGGTTTCCAGGTTAGCACTAAGTAGGTGAGTCTGTTTTGAGCAAGCATGTTTGTACCCGTACATACATGTATACTCTGTGTGTGTGTGTGCTCAGTCTTGTCTGACCCTTTGCCACCCATGGACTGTAGCCTGCCAGGCTCCTTAGTCCATGGAGTTTTCCAGGCAAGAATATTGGAGTGGGGTGCCATTTCCTTCTCTAGGGGATCTTCCGGCCCAGGGATTGAACCTATGTCTCCTGTGTGTCCTGCATTGGCAGGATTCTTTATCACGGAGCCACCTGAGAAGCCCTACAAATATATACATAATGAATACGGAGGAATACATAGCACATATAACAGTGTATTATATATTATAAAATAATTGTATATTACATAATGAAAATTTATAAAATTGATATAAATATAATTACAACATATTTACATAATATAAAAATTGTATATACATATGTTATATATGCTAGAATATATAAAATACACATATATCCAGTTACAGCTCCCTCTCCTTGGTCCTTTAGCTCAGTTGCTATTCAGTTCAGTTCAGTTCAGTTCAGTCACTCAGTCACGTCTGACTCTCTGCGACCCCATGAATCGCAGCATGCCAGGCCTCCCTGTCCATCACCAACTGCCGGAGTTCACTCAGACTCGCGTCCATCGAGTCAGTGATGCCATCCAGTCATCTCATCCTCTGTTGTCCCCTTTTCCTCCTGCCCTCAATCCCTCCCAGCATCAGGGTCTTTTCCAATGAGTCAGCTCTTCGCATGAGGTGGCCAAAGTACTGGAGCTTCAGTTTTAGCATCAGTCCTTCCAATGAAATCCCAGGGCTGATCTCCTTTAGGATGGACTGGTTGGATCTCCTTGCAGTCCAAGGAACTCTCAAGAGTCTTCTCCAACACCACAGTTCAAAAGCATCAATTCTTCGGTGCTCAGCTTTCTTCACAGTCCAACTCTCACATCCATACATGACCACTGGAAAAACCATAGCCTTAACTAGACGGACCTTTGTTGGCAAAGTAATGTCTCTGCTTTTCAAGTTACTATTACATTACCCTTTTTGGTTGCCTTAGCCACACGTTTGCATAAGTAGCACCTTTGTAAATAAGCTCTCCGCAGATCATCCTATTTTGAGAGTGCTATTTCCTTGCGGGACATTTTCCTTGTGAGCTGATAGTTTGGGCCAGTCCCCTTCCTAGTTTCTGCTGAGTTTTCCCAGGAAATGACAGAAGATGATCATATTTCACGTGAACTCAGCATCGCCGTGTGCACTGTTCCTCTTTTCCAGAGCTTGTGATAAGTTAGAGACCAGCATGATTTTTCAAAGTTTTAGCACTGGGGGATTCTGGAAGATAACAGTTGTATGGGATCAGGGGCATGGTATTGGGCAGGAGAGGGAAACCTGGGAGAAATCAAGAATATTGTTTGCAACCTGGGGTCATTCTAGGAAAAGGAGGAACCACTGGGATGGTCTGAGCTGGGGGACTGGTCAGGGCAGTAGCCGAGGCATTTCTAGGCTTATTTTCTCTGTCGTGTCCTGCAGACCACTTGGGCAGACCAATTCATGGAGCCTCTGCTATGTGACATGAAGGTCGCCACCTCTATTTCTGCATTTGATGCTGCTTGGAAGGTCTTTTTCTTGTTCTTTCATCTTCTTTCAAGAGAACGGTCTTTAATCTGGGTCGTTATGACAAACTTTCTTTTCCCAGATCTTTCTGAACAATGAATTCAATAAATCAAGAATCAGTCAAGCTCTTGCTGTCAGAGATAGGAAAGCCTGCTGTGGTGACTCTTCCATGCCATGGTTCTCAGTGTTGGCCAGTTAGCCCAACTACAGGAGGTACTTTCAGAAATCTCCATCAGGGCTGATCTGTGCAGAAGCTCCAAGCCAGAGGTGACCCCAGGAACATGACCCCCAAATTCCCACCACTCCAAAAATTTGTGGAGATCTTAGGCATAGCTTTGGACTTGCCACAATTTGTAAGTAGAAAAAAAAAAAAAATCCCAGTTCGCATCGGGATCGGGTCCCCTCCTTTGACAGATAAGGAAACCGACGCCCACAGAACAAGATCACATCCTTGGACACATGCCCCAGCTTGGACCAGAGACCAGGTCTCCCAGCTCCAATCTGCTTCCCCCAGGTGTCGCCGAGTTAACAAATTTTGAGGCGAGAGCTGGTGAAGAGGATGTCAGGCACGTTCCGGTATCAGCTTAGTTTACTCTGGTCAGTCGTGCAGAATCCATTCTCGAGTTTGCCTGCAAGAGTGGGAAGCTCCAGCTCCTCCCACTTCCAGTGCAGGTGTGTCTTCTCGCAGAAGCCAAGCATGCGGTGGAACACCGTGCAAAGACTATATAGTACAGATGGGTGAAAGTGGGGGAGGGGGAAGCCATTTCTTTTGCTTTCCTCCCCTCTTTTTTATTTATGTTGCTGCTCTCTGATAATTCTCCTTTCCAGCAACTAATCAAGCATGTTACCAAGCAAAGCAGCAGCACCTTTTTGGGAGAATAAAAAAAACTCACCTATATCCTTTGTATATATATGGCTTTTCAAAAAGGATAGTAGTTCACTGGCTAATGATATGTATTTGACCAGTGAATTTTACACTGTTAATGAGGTGGGTCAGAAGAGTCATTTAAAAAAATGCTTTAGTTATGAATATGATATGCATATTTTTGGAGATAAAAGAGCTTTATGTTGATAAATTGAAATGGGAAGAACCTAGGCAGAAACACTGATAACCCTGAAAGAACTCCTGAATGTGGTATAAACGTTACTGCTGGTGACAGAAAATTAAATGAGTTTGAAATAAAAATAATTAATTTTATTGCTTCCTGGTTAAAGAGACCAAGAGCACAGATGCTCCCTGACCACTGTGAGATCTGTAATTTAGTTGTGACAGATTTCCATAAATGGGGTTTTAGAGCTGGATTTTATATATTAAAAATTGAGTGGCACGGATAAAAAGCCATTCCAGTTTCAATTACTTGAGCCTTTATGGTCCATGTGGTGAATATTTAACGGCCAGGAGTGGTGAGCTGTTTTCACAGGTACTATATATTCACTTAACTTGACTGGCTGGTTCTCTGGGGGATCTTTTTCTTCCAGTTGGAAATCTTATTGAGAGCACAGACTCTTCTGTTGTCCCCAAAGTCCGGTGTTTCCATGAATCGGTTATGGCAAAGGCAGCTTTTGCTTGCCAGAAAAGAGGAGAGGGATATGGCACCTCTGGGTATTGGTGCTTTAGACTACATAGTGGACGCTTACTCTCTGAGTGTAGTTCTTCGGGAATGTGTGTGCTGCTGGCTGTTGTCCATCTTTTTTTTTTTTTTTTTTTTTTTTAGTTTTAAAAAAATTCCAGTTTAAATAGTTTTAGAATTTTTTGATCATAAAAACACCTGTCAGCTCTCCATCCAAAGATATCTGCTGTTAATATTTTATTTATTTATTGGCTACACTGGGTCTTCATTTCTGTGTGTGGGCTTTTTCTAATTGTGATAAGTGGGGACCACTCTCTCATTGAGGTGGACCGGCTTCTGATTGCCACGCCTTCTCTTGTTGCAGAGCATGCCCTAGGCATGTGGGCTCAGTAGTTGGCTGCGAGTGGGCTTTGTTGCTCTGAGGCATATGAGATCTCCCTGGACCCAGGATCGAACCCATGTCTTCTGCATTGGTAGGCAGATTCCTAACCACTGGACTAACAGGGAAGTCCCTGTTGTTAATATTTTTATGTATAATCATTCAAGATTTTTTTTATGCTTAAAGATATCTGAATCTACACACATGTATTTAAACACAAACATTGTACCATGTAATATACATACTTTTGACACTTGCTTTTTGTGGACATACTTTGTTAATGCAATGATTTTTTTTTTTAATGCTTGCATTGCATTTCATTGTATGGACTGTCTGTAATTTAGAAAATCAACATCTGGGGAAATGTTTGGGTTATTTTCAGTTTTTTATAAATTGTATATCCTTAGACCTGTATCTTTATAGATTTCCTTAGGACAGGAATTTCTGGGAAATTAGGGTGCAATCTTTCAAGGTTCTAAAACATTTTGTTCTACTGCCCTCTACAAAATATTTTAATCTTTGCCAAGAGAAGTGAGAACTCGTTATAATTTACATTCCCTTAATTGCTTAGGTTTTTGTTTTCCCACTTGTATTTATTCTGTGTTTACTAGAAGAGCAGCTCATACAGGTTGAGATGTTCATCTGTTTTGTTTCTTTTCTATCTTCCATTCCTAGAAGAGTGCTTGACACACAAGAAGGAGCTCAAATATTTGTTGGATGTTGAGTGAATTCCTTTCCTGTTCTTTGCTCATTTTTTACCTAAAAGGTGCTCATCTTTTTATCATTGCTTTTATAGAGCATTTTATATACTAAATTATCTCTTTCTCATTTGTAGGGCAGATATTTTTTCCCAGTTTGTTTTTTATATTGTTTAAAATTAATTTATTTTAATTGGAGGCTGATTACAATATGGTAGTGGTT
This sequence comes from Aepyceros melampus, assembly GCA_006408695.1. Lineage (NCBI taxonomy): Eukaryota > Metazoa > Chordata > Mammalia > Artiodactyla > Bovidae > Aepyceros > Aepyceros melampus. Next base: position 51,336 of record SJXQ01000794.1, on the reverse strand, counting down.
TGACTTCGAGAATTTAAAGTTGTGCCTGTGGAAATAACCCAGGTCTCCTGCATTGCAGTTGGATTCTTTACCAGCTAAGCCACCAGGGAAGCCCAAGAATACTGGAGTGGGTAGCCTATCCCTTCTCCAGTAGATCTTCCCAATCTAGGAATCTAACTGGGGTCTCCTGCATTGCAGGTGACTTTTTCACCAGCTGAGCTACATGATAAGCCCAATATTTATTTTTACAGTGTCGATTGTGTACATTTTTTTTTTTTAGTTTTACTTTTCCTATTCAGCTTGAGGAAAGACTTCTTAATTCCAGAATGATAAGATTATTCTAAATCAAGAATGATTGTAGCCTTGATTTTTTTCTAGTTACTTTTAGTGACTTCATTTCAAACCTTTAAGTAGTTAATTTCCCTGAACATGTTTTGATAAAAGGTAGAGATTTTCCTGAAGATTTTTCTCTCTATCTGTCATAATCTTTCCTTCCCCCATGGTTGTAAGACCTTTGAAGACAGGGAGCTGGAAGGAGGGAACTAACATTAAATCAGGGAGCTATTTTCCAGATGTGTGATGTTTGCTGTATAGATTTCCTGACCTACGGTGATGCCTGTACAAGGTAGATGTGAGCTTCAGCTTGCAGATGAGGAGATGAGGCAAGAGGTAAGATGTTTGTAAATGTAGTAATGTGAGTTCACTTAATAAACTCAGGCTCTTGGCCCTGAGCCCCCACTCTTTCCACAGCATTCAGCTGTCTCGTCTGTGCTTCCTCCCTCAGTCTCTGTGTGTCACAGTACCCAAGTATTCTGCCCAGTAGTGGGGCCATAGTCACTTAACAATGCTATAGTGACCTGCTAAGCCATTAAAAAATGAAATACTCAAGAAGTTTAGAGAGAAGTAGTATTTTGGTGGAGGGAGCAAAGATGTATTTATAGCCTCCCTTTCTATCCCTAAAACATGGCTGAGTCCTTCAAACATATTTTTCTTGCCTTCTAGACTTGATGTTGCCAAAGACAAGTGCAGTAATTGGCAGCAGAGTTTGAATTTTAAAGTACTTAACATGGAATGAAGGTTATCGTGTAGAAAATGAGGATAATGATTATTATTTCAGATGTGTAAAATGCATTCAAAGTCATAAATGTTTGGCAACTCTAGGATGGCAAACACTATTATTTTATTGTTAAAACACAATTTGCTCCTTTGAGTTGAGGCCCAGCACTTAAGGTGATGCTATTAAAGAGCGATGTTTTGTTCAACAGTTCTGCTTTGTGTGTATTTTTTGTGCAACAGCTGTATTTGATCATAATGCTTTTTACTAAACTGTGAGCTAAAGGTGAACAATAATTTGAGTATACTTTTAATGAAGCTTAGAATTTAAATTCTGCAGCAATGTTAATCTGACAAGGCAACACCCTAACACCTAAAGCAATGAAGAGCAATCATACATTTTTAGAGGCTTGTATTCATGCATATTGGCACATGAATTTGCATTTTTATATTCATTTATTTAATGATTGGGCACAGTTAATTTGAGACATAAACTTGTACAAAAATAATTTTGGCTTTATAAGAATAAAATATGTTATCAGTTCAGTTCAGTTCAGTTGCTCAGTCGTGTCTGACTCTTTGCGACCCCATGAATTGAAGTACGCCAGGCCTCCCTGTCCATCACCAACTCCTGGAGTTCACTCAGACTCATGTCCATTGAGTCAGTGATGCCATCCAGCCATCTCATCCTCAGTTGTCCCCTTCTCCTCCTGCCCCCAATCCCTCCCAGCATCAGCGTCTTTTCCATTGAGCCAAACTCTTCGCATGAGGTGGCCAAAGTATTGGAGTTTCAGCTTTAGCGTCAGTCCTTCCAATGAACACCAGGACTGATCTCCTTTAAGATGGACTGGTTGGATCTCCTTGCAGTCCAAGGGATTCTCAAGAGTCTTCTCCAACACCACAGTTCAAAAGCATCAATTCTTCAGTGCTCAGCTTTCTTCACAGTCCAACTCTCACATCGATACATGACCACTGGAAAAACCATAGCCTTGACTAGACGGATCTTTGTTGGTGAAGTAATAGCTCTGCTTTTCAATATGCCATCTAGGTTGGTCATAACTTTCCTTCTAAGGAGTACGTGTCTTTAATTTCATGGCTGCAGTCACCATCTGCAGTGATTTTGGAACCCTCCAAAATAAAGTTTGGCACTGTTTCCACTGTTTCCCCATCTATTTCCCATGAAATGATGGGACCAGATGCCATGATCTTCGTTTTCTGAATGTTGAGCTTTAAGCCAACTTTTTCACTCTCATCTTTTACTTTCATCAAGAGGCTTTTTAGTTCCTCTTTCACTTATAAGTATCTTACTTTTGTAATTATAAATAATATATCATAAATATAAAATAAATCATATATAATGGATATTAGAAAACAAAAACTACATAAATATCTATATTATATATTATATAATAAAGCTAGTGGAGGTGATGAAATTCCAGTTGAGCTATTCCAAATCCTGAAAGATGATGCTATAAAAACGCTGCACTCAATATGCCAGCAAATTTGGAAAACTCAGCAGTGGCCACAGGACTGGAAAAGGTCCGTTTTTATTCCAGTCCCAAAGAAAGGCAATGCCAAAGAATGCTCAAACTACTGCACAATTGCACTCATCTCACATGCTAGTAAAGTAATGCTCAAAATTCTCCAAGCCAGGCTTCAGCAATACGTGAACTGTGAACTTCCAGATGTTCAAGCTGGTTTTAGAAAAGGCAGAGGAACCAGAGATCAAATTGCCAACATCCGTTGGATCATGGAAAAAGCAAGAGAGTTCCAGAAAAACATCTATTTCTGCTTTATTGACTATGCCAAAGCCTTTGACTGTGTGGATCACAATAAACTGTGGAAAATTCTGAGAGAGATGGGAGTACCAGACCACCTGACCTGCCTCTTGAGAAATCTGTATGCAAGTCAGGAAGCAACAGTTAGAACTGGACATGGAACAACAGACTGGTTCCAAATCAGAAAAGGAACACGTCAAGGCTGTATATTGTCCCCCTGCTTATTTAACTTATATGCAGAGTACATCATGAGAAATGCTGGATTGGAAGAAACACTCAGCAATACGTGAACTGTGAACTTCCAGATGTTCAAGCTGGTTTTAGAAAAGGCAGAGGAACCAGAAATCAAATTTCCAACATCCTCTGGATCATCATAAAAGCAAGAGAGTTCCAGAAAAACATCTATTTCTGCTTTATTGACTATGCCAAAGCCTTTGACTGTGTGGATCACAATAAACTGTGGAAAATTCTGAAAGAGATGGGAATACCAGACCATCTGACCTGCCTCTTGAGAAACCTGTATGAAGGTCAGAAGCCACAGTCAGAACTGGACATGGAACAACAGATTGGTTCCAAATAGGAAAAGGAGTACATCAAGGCTGTATATTGTCACCCTGCTTATTTAACTTATATTCAGAGTACATCATGAGAAACGCTGGACTGGAAGAAGCGCAAGCTGGAATCAAGATTGCTGGGAGAAATATCAATCACTTCATATATGCAGATGACACCACCCTTATGGCAGAAAGTGAAGAGAAACTAAAAAGCCTCTGGATGAAAGTGAGAGTGGAGAGTGAAAAAGTTGGCTTAAAGCTCAACATTCAGAAGACTAAGATCATGGCCTCTGGTCCCATCACTTCATGGCAGATAGAAGGGGGAACAGTGGAAACACTGTCAGACTTTATATTTCTGGTCTCTAAAATCACTGCAGATGGTGATTGCAGCCATGAAATTAAAAGATGCTTTCTTCTTGAAAGAAAAGTTATGACCAACCTAGATAGCATATTGAAAACCACAGATATTACTTTGCCAACCAAGTTCCGTCTAGTCAAGGCTATGGTTTATCCTGTGGTCATGTATAGATGTGAGAGTTGGACTGTGAAGAAAGCTGAGCACTGAAGAATTGATGCTTTTGAACTGTGGTGTTGGAGAAGACTCTTGAGAGTCCCTTGGACTGAAAGGAGATCCAACCAGTCCATCTCAGAGGAGATCCGTCCTGGGTGTTCATTGGAAGGACTGATGCTGAAGCTGAAATCCAATACTTTAGCCACCTCATGTAAAGAGTTTACTCATTGGAAAAGACTCTGATACTGGGAGGGATTGGGGTTAGGAAGAGAAGGGGACGACAGAGGATGAGATGACTGGATGGCATCACCGACTCGATGGACGTCAGTTTAAGTGAACTCCGGGAGTTGGTGATAGACAGGGAGGCCTGGCATTCTGTGATTCATGGGTCCCAAAGAGTCGGACACGACTGAGGGACTGAGCTTAACTGAACTGTTGCATTATGTATACATATGTATATGTTGTGTGTGCTTAGTTGATCTGTTGTGTCAACTCCTTGCTACCAAATGGTAGCCCATCAGGCTCCTCTGTCTGTGGGGATTCTCCAGACCAGAATACTGGAATTGGTTGCCATGCTCGCCTCCAAAGGATCTTCTCAACTGAGGGTTTCAACTCCAAGTCTCCTGCATTGCAGGTGGATTGTTTATTGAGCCATCAGGGAAGCCCATACATATATTGTGTATATGCATATATGTGTGTGTATGCCTACTAAGTCGCTTCAGTCATGTCCAACTCTTTGAGACCCTATCGACTGTAACCCTCCAGGCTCCTCTCTTCATGGGATTCTCCAGGCAAGAATACTGGAGTGGGTTTCTTTTTCCTCCTCCAGGGTATCTTCCCTACCCAGGGGTCAAACCCACATCTCTTATGTCTCCTGAATTGGCAGTCAGTTTCTTAATCAGAAGCACACCTAGAAAGCTCATAGGTATATCTACCTATCTATACCTATATATATATATGTATATTGTTATAAGTTTGTATATATATATGTGTGTGTATACACTTCAATACACTATTATATATATATATACATATATATATACATATAAATAAAACACTATCATTTTTTTCTTTTTGTGTATTGCCATACTATTTCCTAATTTGTACCTCAAATATTGTTAGCAGTGGATTTGATTCGGGAAGCCTCCAAATCAAGCACAGTGTCAACTTTGTCTTCATTGAAGAAGTTAATATTTATTTCATACCTAATATTTGAAGCCCTGTGCCCCAAGCATTGTATGTGTTTTAAATTTCACATATTATTTATCTGTTAATCTCATTTTACAGAGGCAGGAAATTGAAGCTAAAACAAGATAGGTGTTTGCTCATACTCATGAGCATTTATTGGCAGAATTTCTCAGTAAACCCATGTCTGGATTTAAAGATGTTTTTCATCAGTATTCTGTAATTTCTCATAGTTTTCCTGTCTTGAGGTTCTAGCTTTTCCAGTGGCATGACATGTTTTCTCCTATCTATTCTTTTCTTTTAATATTGCATTAAAATTATTAAGATTGATTTAAAGAATTGCTGATGGGTTGCTGCATTTTATAAATGTTAACTATTTTTGAATTATCCAATGGTCAGAAATACTCTTCACTGTTTTCTTTGTCTTCAAAGATTCTACTAATTTACAATCTGACATTTAACCTTGGAGGAAACTTTACTGTTCAATGGGATCAAACTTTCTTGGAAGTTGAAAAGTTTACTTGTTATCCAGATTCAGACACTGCAACTAAAGAACACTGCGAAGAACGTGGCTGCTTATGGCAAACGGTAATAAGACTTTTAATTATTCATGAATGGATTTCACATAAGCATTGCAATGTAAACTGTACAGATTAAAATTTTAATTCTACAGCATATAAACTAAATTCATCTAGAGAAGCATTTGGAATTTGAAATTAAAGTTCTAATAGGTAATTTATCTTAATTAGTTCTCCAAAGACATGGTTTAGTACTGCTATGCTAAATGTATGTGTAAATTGCTCTCCAGGTATTTTAGAAATAATGTAACTTTATTTAATAAAATAGAATTCTATTTGCTGCAAACTGTTAGATGTTGGTTGTGACTGACTAGCTTATTTCAGTAAGGTATTTTGCCAGTAGGGAGTAGTCTTAGTCTTTCAAAAACATTGTCTCAAGTTATCAAAACTTGTGAAATTGATTGATGGGTTGTAACTGGTACAGAAGCGACAATTTCTGCCAGTAATTCTGGTCAAACCTTCAAGAACAATGATGGTCATTAAAAGCAGAAGTTTGTACAGAAGGGTATATGAGAAGAGTACCCTCATGTGCTTATTTTATTTTATAAATTCTGAGCTTTTGGTTACAACATTGGGATTTTTGGGAAAACAAACAAACAAACAAACAAGCCACACATTTATTTCAAGTTCAGTTCAATCACTCAGTCATATCTGACTCTTTGGGACCCTATGAACTGCAGCACCCCAGGCCTCCCTATCCATCAGCAACTCCTGGAGTTTACCCAAACTCATGGTCATTGAGTCGGTGATGCCATCTAACCATCTCATCCCTGTTGTCCCCTTCTCCTCCTGCCTTCAATCTTTCCCAATATCACGGTCTTTTCAAATGAGTCAGCCAGATGGCCAAAGTATTGAAGTTTCAGCTTCAACACCAGTCCTTCCACTGAACACCCAGGACTGATTTCCTTTAGGATGGACTGGTTGAATCTCCTTGCAGTCCAAGGACTCTCAAGAGACTTTTCCAACACCACAGTTCAAAAGCATCAATTCTTTGGCACTCAGCTTTCTTTATAGTCCAACTCTCACATCCATACATGACTCTTGGGAAAATCATAGCCTTGACTAGACAGAGCTTTGTTGACAAAGTAATGTCTCTGCTTTCTAATATGCTATCTAGGTTGGTCATGACTTTCCTTCCAAGGAGTAAGGGTCTTTTAATTTCATGGCTGCAGTCTCCATCTGCAGTGATTTTAGGGGTGATAGGGTGAAGTTGCTCAGTCGTGTCCGACTCTTTGTGATCCCGTGGACTGTAACCTACTAGGCTTCTCCATCCACGGGATTCTCCAGGCAAGAATACTGGAGTGGATCACCATTTCCTTCTCCAGGGAATCTTCCCGACCCAGGGATCGAACCCGGGTCTCCCGCATTGGAGGCAGACGCTTTAACCTCTGAGCCATCAAGCCCCCAAAAATAAAGTCTGACACTGTTTCCACTGTTTCCCCATCTATCTGCCATGAAGTGATGGGACCAGAGGCCATGATCTTAGTCTTCTGAATGTTGAGCTTTAAGCCAACTTTTCCACTCTCCTCTTTCACTTTCATCAAGAGACTCTTTAGTTCTTCACTTTCTGCCATAAGGGAGGTGTCATTTGCATATATGAGGTTACTGATATTTCTCCCGGCAATCTTGATTCCAGCTTGTGCTTCTTCCAGTCCAGCTTTTCTCATGATGTACTCTGAATATAAGTTACATAAGCAGGGTGACAATATACAGCCTTGACGTACTGCTTTTCCTATTTGGAACCACTCTGTTGTTCCATGTCCAGTTCTGACTGTTGTTTCTTGACCTGCATCAGGTTTCTGAAGAGACAGGTCAGGTGGTCTGGTATTCTCATCTCTTTCAGAATTTTCCACAGTTTATTGTGATCCACACAGTCAAAGGCTTTGGCACAGTCAATAAAGCAGAAATAGATGTTTTTCTGAAACTCTCTTGCTTTTTCAATGATCCAGCGAATGTTGGTAATTTGATCTCTGGTTCCTCCTCCTTTTTTAAAACCAGCTTGAAAATCTGGAAGTTCACGGTTCATGTACTGCCGAAGCCTGGCTTGGAGAATTTTGAGCACTTTACTAGTGTGTGAGATGAGTGCAATTGTGTGGTAATTTGAGCATTCTTTGGCACTGCCTTTCTTTAGGACTGGAATGAAAACTGACCTTTTCCAGTCCTGTGGCCACTGCTGAGTTTTCCAAATTTCGTATTACCAACAAATTAAATGCATGTCTTATTACGCTGAGAAGAGTCTAAACACATCTGCCCGCAATTTCCCAGAAATGTCTGTACTTATATGAGGAATACATAGAATACCTGCCCCAAAAGAAATGGCCCTCATTCCTCTTCATTGCTTGGTAAAATTGCATAATCTTTAACATTAGGAAACTTTCGAAAGAACTGAAGAAAACAAGTAAGAAGGAGAAAAGATTCTGAAATCAATAAAAACAAATATTGAAGTATCATTACAGTTTGCCTACAGTATCTTCTTTTTATTTCATTCAAATCCATACTCATCCTCCATTGAGTTCAGTGCATGGTCACTTCTGTTATCAAAACGAATCTAAAGGATGGTACTAAAGCTCCAATAACTTCTAATAAGAAAGTGTGAAAAATTTACTCTTCCCATTACTATTACTCTTCATATTCAACACCTTGCAAATTTTTAAGTCAAATAAGTGGAGCTTTAATGTTAGAAATTTATCAAATATAATTTAGAAAATTAATGTTTCTTTAGACCATACTGTTTATTCTTTGATTCATTTAATAAATACTTGAGAGCTACTATGTTCTAGGCACTGTTCTAGGAGAACAAAATAAATGAAACTCCTTTTCTGTTAGAGATTATATTTCAGTGTGGGAAAACAAACAGATAACTTAAAAAGTTGTTTTAGGGACTTTCCTGGTGGTCCAGTGGTTAAGACATTGTCTTTCAGTGCTGGGGCTATGGGTTCAATCCCTCTTCAGGGAGTTAAGATCCCACATGCCCTGCAGCCAAAAAACAAAGCATAAAACAGAAAAAAAAATATTGTTAAAAATTCAAAAGACTAAAAATGGTCCACATCAAAAAATATTTTAAAAACATAAAAAATAAAAATTGTGTTCTATGTTAGATAATTATTACAGAGAACAAAAAGCAGAAGAGGGAAAGGGAGGATGTGGGATGCCAGTGGTGTAACTATAATTAGTGTGCACAAAATGTTTCTTTGAGAAGGTGACATTTATTAAAAGAGACGAATGAAAGAAAGGAAGGAATAATATTCCAGAAAGAAAATAAATCAGTCTGAATTGAACCTGAAGTAAAAATGTACCTTGTAGAGTCTACAAACAGCAAGGAGGCCATAATGTCTGAAACAGAATGGAAGGAAGAACAGCAAGAGATAAAATTACAGACATATGAAAACAGATAATGTAGTTCCATTACTTAGACCACTTTTAGGAATAAAATTTCTTTTTTTTTTAAATTATTGTTTTTTTAGTTTGTTTTGCTTTACAATACTGTATTCGTTTTGCTATACATTGACATGAATCAGCCACGAGTGTACATGAACTCCCAATCCCGACCCCCACCTCCCCCCTCCCGCCCCACACCTTCTCTCTGGATTATCCCCATGCATCAGTCCGAAGCATCCTGCATCAAACCTAGACTGGCGATTCATTTCACTTATGATATCACACATGTTACACTGCCACTCTGCCAACCCATCCCATCCTCTCCCTCTCCTACAGAGTCCAAAAGGCCGTTCTGTACATCTGTGTCTCTTTTGCTGTCTTGCGTACAGGTTTATCATTACCATCATTCTAAATTCCATATATATGTGTAAGTATACTGTATTGGTGTTTTTCTTTCTGGCTTACTTCACTCTGTATAATCGGCTCCAGCGTCATCCACCTCATTAGAACTGATTCAAATGTATTCTTTTTAATAGCTGAGTAATACTCCATTGTGTATATGTACCACAGCTTTCTTATCCATTCATCTGCTGATGGACATCTAGGTTGCTTCCATGTCCTGGCTATTATAAACAGTGCCGCAATGAACATTGGGGTACACGTGTCTCTTTCAATTCTGGTTTCCTTGGTGTGTATGCCCAGCAGTGGGATCGCTGGATCATAAGGCAGTTCTATTTGCAATTTTTTAAGGAATCTCCACACTGTTCTCCATAGTGGCTGTACTAATTTGCATTCCCACCAACAGTGTAAGAGGGTTCCCTTTTCTCCACACCCTCTCCAGCATTTATTGCTTGTTGACTTTTGGATCGCAGCCATTCTGACTGGTGTGAAATGGTACCTCATTGTGGTTTTGATTTGCATTTCTCTGATAATGAGTGATGTTGAGCATCTTTTCATGTGTTTGTTAGCCATTCGTATGTCTTCTTTGGAGAAATGTCTATTTAGTTCTTGGCCCATTTTTTGATTGGGTCATTTATTTTTCTGGAATTGAGCTGCATAAGCTGCTTGTATATTTTTGAGATTAGTTGTTTGTCAGTTGCTTCATTTGCTATTATTTTCTCCCATTCAGAAGGCTGTCTTTTCACCTTGCTTATAGTTTCCTTTGTTGTGCAGAAGCTTTTAATTTTAATTAGATCCCATTTGTTTATTTTTGCTTTCATTTCCAGTATTCTTGGAGGTGGATCATAGAGGATCCTGCTGTGATTTATGCCAGAGAGTGTTTTGCCTATGTTTTCCTCTAAGAGTTTTATTCTACTAGAGAGTTTTGAACAGACAAATAAGTAGATTAAATTTCCATGTTAATGGAACTATAATGGTTTCTGTGTTGAGAATAGACTGTGAGAAAACTAAGACAGGGAGACCAGGAAAGAGGTTACTGCAGTAAAGAAAGTAAAATATTGGTAGATTGAGCCAAAGTGGTAATGGTAGAATTAGTAATAAGTGTTTGACTTTGTGGGGAGCTTCCCAGGTGTCTTACTGGTAAAGAATCCATCTGCCAGTACAAGAGACCCAGGAGAATCAAGTTGAATCGCTGAATCAGGAAGATCCCCTGGAGGAAAAAATGGCAGCCCACTTAAGTATTCTGGCTTATTAAATCCTGTAGAAATAGGAACCTGGTGGGCTACAGTCCATGGGGTCACGAAGAGTCAGACACAACTTAGTGACTAAACACACACACGACTGACTTTTGTCCATATTTTTAACCTAAAGCTAGAAAATGTTGTTCTTTGATTGGATATGGGATATGAGAGAAAAGAAGAGTGAAATGACTTCAAGTTTTTGGTATAAACAGCTGAGAAAAAGAGAAAGTATTTAGTAACACACTGGCAAAACTATGGGGAAACAAGCAAGGAGAGGAAGAGTTTTATTTTGGAAAAATTAAAATTAAGACTTTCAATATAAATCAAAGTGAAACTTTCCAATTGTGAGATATAAACTAATGGACACAGAAGAACTATACAAAAAAGATCTCCAACCTGGATAACTGCATTGGTCTGATCACTCACCTGGAGCCAGACATCTTGGAATGTGAAATCAAATAGGCTTTAGGGAGCATCACTATGAACAAAGCTAATGGAGGTAATGGAATTCCAGTTGAGCTATTTCAAATCCTAAAAGATGATGCTGTGAAAGGGCTGCACTCAATATGCCAGCAAATCTGGAAAATTCAGCACTGGGCACAGGACTGGAAAAGGTAAGTTTTCATTCCAGTCTCAAAGAAAGGCAATGCCAAAGAACATTCAGAATACTGCATAATTGCCCTCATCTCACATGCTAGCAAAGTAATTCTCAAAATTCTCGAAGACAGGCTTCAACAGTATGTGAACTGTGAACTTCCATGTGTTCAAGCTGGATTTAGAAAAGGCAGAGGAACCAGAGATCAATTTGCCAATATCCTTTGGATCATAGAAAAAGTAACAGAGTTCCAGAAAAACATCTACTTCTGCTTTATTGATTACGTCAAAGCCTTTGACTGAGTGGGTCACAACAAACTATATCTGCCTCCTGAGAAATCTGTATGCAGGTCAAGAAGCAACAGTTATAACAAGACATGGAACAAAATCTGGTTCCAAACTGGGAAAAGAGTACATCAAGGCTGTATATTGTCACCCTGCTCATTTAACTTATATGCAGAGTACATCATGTGAAATGCTAAGCTGGATGAAGCACAAGCTGGAAACAAGATTGCCTGGAGAAATATCAATAACCTCAGAAATGCAGATGACATCACCCTTATGGCAGAAAGCGAAGAGAAACTAAAGAGCCTCCTGATGAAAGTGAAAGAGGAGAGTGAAAAAGTTGGCTTAAAGCTCAACATTCAAAAAGCTAAGATCGTGGCTTCCAATCCCATCACTCCATGGCAAATAGATGGGGAAACAGTGGAAACACTGGCAGACTTTTATTTTCTTGAGCTCCAAAATCACTACAGATGCCTAGTGCAGCCATGAAATTAAAAGATGCTTGCTCCTTAAAAGAAAAGCTATGACCAAACTAACAGCATATTAAAAAGCAGAGACATTTCTTGCTGACAAAGGTCCATCTAGTCAAGTCTATGATTTTCCAGTAGTCATGTACAGATGTGAGAGTTGGACTGTGAAGAAAGCTGAGCACCAAAGAATTGATACTTTTGAACTGTGGTGTTGGAGAAGACTCTTGAGAGTCCCTTGGTCTGCAGGAGATCCAACCAGTCCATCCTAAGGGAAATCAGTCCTAAATATTCACTGGAATGACTTATGCTGAAACTGAAACTCCAATACTTTGGTTACCTGATGTGAAAGTGAAAGTGAAGTCGCTCAGTCGTGTCTGACTCTTTGTGACTTGTGGACTGTAGCCCACCAAGCTCCTCCATCCATGGGATTCTCCAGGCAAGAATACTGGAGTGGGTTGCCATTTCCTTCTCCAGGGGATCTTCCCAACCCAGGGATCGAACCCAGGTCTCCAACATCGCAGGCAGACACTTTAACCTCTGCACCACCAGGAGATGTGAAGAACTGACTAATTGGAAAAGACCCTGATTTGGGGAAAGATTGAAAGCAGCAGAAGGGGACAGCAGAGGATGAGATGGTTGGATGGCATCACCAACTCTATGGACAAGAGTTTGAGCATGCTCTGGGAGTTGGTGACAGACAGGGAAGCCTGGGGTACTGCAGTCCATGGGGTTGCAAAGAGTCAGACATGACTGAGTGACTGAACTGAACTGAAACTAATGAAACTGAAATTTTTACATCATTGGTAAGATATAAAATGTAGAGTCAGTATATATATATATAAATATATATATATATATTTATATATATATAAAAACACACACATTGTTTTTAAAGTTATGTGATGCAGTGGACTCATCAAAGGAAGGAGCTTGAAAAGGGGAAAGTTCAAAAACTAAACTGCTGAATCATCCAACACTTTGACTCAGTGAAATGATAAAGAATCAGTTAAGAGACTGAAAAAAAAAATTGGAAATGAATTAGATTGAAAGCAATCTAATTGTTGTTCTTGTCAGCCAAGCAAACAAGCATTTCAAGACAGAGAAAATTTCAATTGTAAAAGTTATGCTTATAAATTAGTAGGATAAGAACTGGAAAGTGGCATGGATTTGGCACCATGGAAGTTTTTGGTAACTATTACAAGAGAAATACTGATAGAATTCTGGGAATAAAAGCCTCATCAGAGTGAGAATGGGATTCCATTAACACTGAAGTCACAAAGATATAGAGAATATGGTGAGCTTTTTGTGTTTGGCCATAAGGAAAGCATAAAAAACAGCAGTAATTGGAGAAATTAATGAGGTGATAGTTTCTTTAAGATGCGTACATGCTAAGTCACCTCAGTCACATCTGACTCTTTGGAACCCCATGGACTGTAGCCTGCCAGGCTCCTCTGTCCAATGGATTCTCCAGGAAAAAAAATACTGGAGTGGGTTGCCATTTCCTTCTCTAGGGGATCTTCCCAAACCAGGGATCGAACCTCCATCTCTTGAGTCTCCTGCATTGGCAGGTGCAATGTTTACATCTAGCACCACAAGATGCAAAAAATCAAATCAGTTTATGCCATTGGGAATAAACTGTAATGAGTGGAATGTTAGTAATACAGGACAGCAAGTTGAGAATTGCAGGAGAATTGCAGAAATGCCTTTTCTGGTAAAGAGGCATGGGGCTGGGTGCACAAATGAAATGGTTCTCCTTATATAGAACCACAGGAAGAATATATTTTGTAACAGGAAGTAAAGAGGTGGTCGGGTAGTTGTCCTGTTTCATTCTGATATTTCTTCTGATTGTTTTCCTTTTCATACTGAAATAATAAGGAAAATCATTAGGAGATGATGAGAATAGGGAGGATTTTTCATGAAGACAAAAAGGAAAATGTTATCCAGGGCAGTGTGATAGTGAATGAACTAGGCAAATATAGCGTGAGTGTGTCTTTTGGACACACTCTAACTTTCATGATTATGTAAAGGGAGAGTAATCTGCATGATTGCCAGCATATTTCAAGCCACATTCAGCCAAACAACTTAGGCACTGAGATTTAGAAAGAAAATAACGTGTTAGTCACTCAGTTGTGCCAGGCTCCGCTGTCTCTGGAATTCTCCAAGCAAGAATACTAGGGTGGGTAGCCAATCTCTTCTCCAGGGGATCTTTCTGACCCAAGGATCTCCTCAGTTCAATTCAGTTCAGTCAGTCACTTGCGTCCAACTCTATGCCACCCCATGGACTGCAGCATGCCAGACTTTCCTGTCCATCACCAACTCTTGGAGTTTACTCAAACTCATATCCAACAAGTCGATGATGCTATCCAACCATCTCATTGTTGTTCCCTTCTCCTCCAGCCTTCAATCTTTCCCAAAATCAGAGTCTTTTCCAATTAGTCACTTCTTTGCATCAGGTGGCCAAAGTATCGGAGTTTCAGCTTCAGCATCAGTCCTTCCAGTGAATATTTAGGATGGACTGTTTGGATCTCCTTGCAGTTCAAGGGACTCTCAAGAGTTCTCCAACACCACAGTTCAATAGCATCAATTCTTCATTGCTCAGCTTTCTTTATAATCCAACTCTCATATCCATACATGACTACTGGAAAAACCATAGCCTTGACTAGACAGACCTTTGTTGGCAAAGTAATGTCTCTGCTTTTAAATATGCTGTCTAGGTTGGTCACAGCTTTTCTTCCAAGGGGCAAGCATCTTTTAATTTCATGGCTGCAGTCACCATCTGCAGTGATTTTGGAATCCAAGAAAATAAAGTCTGCCACTGTTTCCACAGTTTCCCCATCCATTTGCCATGAAGTGATGGGACTGGATGTCATGATCTTAGTTTTTTGAATGTTGAGCTTTAAGCCAGCTTTTTTACTCTTCTCTTTCATTTTCATCAAGAGGTTCTTTAGTTCTTCATTTTCTGCCATAAGGGTGGTGTCATCTGCATATCTGAGGTTATTGATATTTTTCCCAGCAATCTTCATTCCAGCTGGTGCTTCATCCAGCTTGGCATTTTGCATGATGTACTCTACATATAGGTTAAATAAGCAGGGTGACAATATACAGCCTTGATGTACTCCTTTCCTGATTTTGAACCAGTCCGGTTCTAACTGTTGCTTCTTGACCTGCATATAGATTTCTCAGGAGACAGGTTAGGTGTTCTGATATTCCCATCTCTTTAAGTATTTTCCACGGTTTGTTGTGATCCATACAGTCCAAGGCTTTGGCACAGTCAATAAAGCAGAAGTAGATGTTTTTCTGGAACTCTGGTACTTTTCTGATGATCCAATGAATGTTCACAATTTGATCTCTGTTTCCTCCTAAGTTGTGAAATTTCTGAGTCTTGTCTTTTATAATTGAAGATTACTGGCAAGATTTGTAGTAGAATGTCCATCAGTTTGGGTCTAGTTGATGTCTTCTGAGGATGGTGGCTCAGATGGAAAAGGGTCTGCCTGCAATGCAGAATACCTGGGTTCAATTCCTGGGTTGGGAAGATCCCTCTGGAGAGGGAATGGCTATCTTGATAGATAATGTTGCCTGATAGATATTTTGTGTTATGATTGCACTTTCATTTTAGTATTAAATAATTTGTAAATTATTTAATGCATTTTATTATGCTAAATAATATAAATTTTAATTAATATTTAATGTAAATTATTTACAGATTTTTAATGTAAAAATTGTATAAGTCATACATGTGGTTAACATGTCTACTCTGGTTTTCTTTAGCTAAACATTAAAATTCTTACAATTTCTGAAATGAACATGTATTGTGTTTTTAGGCTCAGTTAGGATCCAAAGCACCTGAGTGTTACTTTCCTAAAGAAGACAACTCTTATTTAGTCCACTCAACTCAGTACTCATCAGTGGGTATAACAGCTGACCTCCAACTGAATACTGCAAATCCTCGAATAAAGCTACCTTCTGATTCCATCTCATCTCTTCGTGTGGAGGTGAAATATCACAAAGATGATATGTTGCAGTTTAAGGTATGTTTATTATAAACTATCACAATGCATGATTCATCTCTCAAGAAAAATTTTAAATAGATTAGGTGCTTGGGTTTTTCATGTAATATTAAAGATTATTAATTAGATTGATGATCTTTTGATTCATAAAGCTTTCTTTGTCATCCTACAGAGCCCATAGCTAGATGCACAATAAGTACAACTTTCTGTTTTTGCTAGCTTTTTGAATAATTAAACATATAACGGTGATTTTTAATTATTTAAATTCTTGATAAATTGATAAATCATTTAGTTGGACTCTGTTGGTTGTTCCATTCAAGTAAACAAAATAGGACAAAACAAACACAATAAGATCCTTATTGTTTCCATTCTTTTTAAACAGTGATCTGAAGTTTATGGCCAATATAGTAAGAAATACAAAAGAGATGATTTCTTTCAATAGTTTTACTTAGCAGTTGTCTTTTACTTAAGAGCACTGAAGTGAAGTGAAGTGAAAGTTGCTCAGTCGTGTCCGACTCTTTGTGACTCCATGGACTATATAGTCCATGGAATTCTCCAGGCCAGAATACTAGAGTGGGTAGCCTTTCCCTTCTCCAGGTGATCTTCCCAACCCTGGGATCGAACCCAGGTCTCCCACATTGTAGGCGGATTCTGTACCAGCTGAGCCACAAAGGAAGAGCACTGAAGAACTCCATTAAGAAAATTATTAGAAATGGTACTGACATATATGACAAATGGAAAGCAATTTCAACCCATACATATGCAGACATTTAACTGAAGAAATACAATCTGGAATAAAATATTAAAATACTTAACACTTTATTTTTTTAATATAAATGTTTCTATTTTAATTGGAGGCTAATAAAAATGAAAGAAATTAAAGAAAAATACAAAAAATGAGAAAACTGTGTTTATCCTCTACAGCAAGGAAATAAATGGCAATTTTAGAAAAAAAGTGTTTTCTTGTTTAACAAAGAATAGTATTAGAGTACATATTTTAATGAGAATGTTCATTTAATATACTAATTCTGGAAAATAGTTTACCAATAGATATCAAGGATTGTACAAATTATAATATATTCTGACCTAATATTATCACTTGTAAGTAATATACTAAGTAAAGATGTGAATGAAGATAAATTAGCATTAATATTCATTGTAAAATCATCATAAGGCAAAAATATTGAGGCAACTGTGTCTAACCATGAGTGGTAAATAATTTTGTATATCTATATAAGTGAATATCTAGCTCTGAAAGTTCTCTTCTTTAAGAGTTCTTACTGTATGGAAAAATGAATTATAAAACATTAAAACAGGTAAAATACAGTACATAATTTAATTCATTTTATATATATATATATGTTTATGGAATTTGAAATAGATATATGGGCCATGGATACAAAATTAGGAATTATGTAAATAAGAATTTAAATATTCTTGTTTGAGGCATTATTTAAATTATTTAATGATATGTACCTAAATATATTGGGCTTCCTTGATAATTCAGCTGGTAAAGAATCTGACCTGCAGTGCAGGAGACAACAGTTTGATTCCTGGGTCATGAAGTTCCCCTGAAGACAGGATAGGCTACCCACTCCAGTATTCTTGGGTTTCCCAGGTGGCTCAGATAGTAAACAATCTGCTTACAATGTGGGAGACCTGGGTTCTTGGGTTGGAAATATCATGGCAAGCCCACTCTAGTATTCTTGCTTGGAAAATCCCCATGGACAGAGGAGCCTGGCAGGCTATAGTCCATGCGGTCGCAAAGAATCAGACATAGCTGAGGGACTAAGCACAGCACAGCACCTAATATGTCACCATTAAGAACTAAACATATCTCTTTTCATTATTTCTCTATAATAGATTTATGATGCCCAAAATAAGAGATATGAAGTTCCAGTACCATTGAACATTCCAACTACACCAACAAGTACTTATAAAACTAGACTTTATGATGTTGAAATCAAGGAAAATCCTTTTGGCATTCAGATTCGAAGAAGAAGCACAAGGAAAGTTATGTAAGTGATTAAATTACTTGATATAAAGGATATTTTCATTTTAGCTTAGATGGCAAAGTTGGATCATTATTTTCACAGCCTTCACTGTGCTACTGTGTCAGAACATCAAAAGTGGTTTTAAAGGTATTAAATAATTGGCTTATTTTAACATTCAAAAACAAAAGTTAGCGAGTGTTAACAATTGGTCTAAGACTTTATTGACACTTTGGATGTGATGAATTTTATTATTAAATATCAGACTATTAAATATTAAATATGTTTATATATTAAATATTGAATATTATTAAATATTCAAGCTGAGAGCAAAAATAAAGACTCATGTTGAAAAGCCTGATGAGTGTTGTCAAAATAAGTATCTATACATGTGTTTAGAAATATGTCAATATTTTATTAGAATGACTGAAATTGGAGTTTTTTAGTTCTGGATTTTGATCAAGTTAACACTATCTCTGTCAGGAATTGATGAAAGGAAGTTTAGATATGTACATATAGACATGATTTTTATATTCAAGGAATAAATTTAATTTTTAAAATATTTCCTTTATTTTAGTGAAAAGTTCTACAAAGTACATGCCTATGTATTTTCTATTACAAAATACTTTTATGTAATTTAAACTTGCCCTATATTCTTTACATGATGTTGTCAAGATGTTTTCAGGTATTGCCAGTATGGATACAAATAATGAAGAAAAACATGTTATATTGTTTCAAAATGTTGAAGAGTTTCATTCCAAATGTTAAAAAACTAAATGATTTTGTGGAAAATCCCTGGTACAGAGACATTATTTATTATTATTCAGGAAGCATTATCCTTTAGCAAATACTTTTCCAAAATCATTAATATAAAAATATGAATATGTTCCAAATTCTTTGTAATAATGTTTTCTTCCTCTGCCAACTTTCTTTTCCTCTTCTTTTATCTTCTTATTGCAAATGACATTCTCTGTAACACATTTCTTCTGGAGTTCTTTGTAAACACGTTTTTACAAATATAAACTAAAAGATGAAAATGATTAGATACAGTAATAGAGTTTGAAATTAAAATATACATTATGTGTTATTTATTTTGATATTGATTTCTTTTTATTCTGTATGTAGTAAAAGTTTGCTGATTCTCTCAAGAGAACAGGAAAATGAAGGACTTTCAATTTTTAGGACATATATTACTTCTAGGTCATATATTATTTATAGATTATATTGATTTTATTTTAAAAAGTGATATATATCTAAAGATACACATAAAGCCATAATAAAATTATGAACTTGTGAAACATATTTTGATATTTTCTATGTTAGCCAAAAAAGTATTGGAATAATTATCTATTTCCATCTATATCTGGGTATGATAAGCCCTATATATGGAAAAATACTACTGATTTTCACATCACCTAAGAATTACCTTTATTATTTGTGATCCTATTTGTATGCATATACAGGAATAAAACTGTTTTCTTTTGTTTTCAGTTGGGATTCTCGCCTTCCTGGTTTTGCTTTTAACAACCAGTTCATTCAGATATCTACACGCCTGCCTTCAGAATATGTGTATGGTTTTGGGGAAATGGAACACACAACATTTAGGCGTGACATGAACTGGCATACTTGGGGAATGTTCACAAGAGACCAACCCCCTGGTGTAAGTACCAGTATTTGACTACCATAAGTGGCAACTAAGACACAGCCATCTCTTTGTCAGCCTGTATTTCAATACTGAAACAAAGAAAGGGACTAGAAATCATGACAGTTGCTGGAGTGTTTTTCTGAAAAACAAACAAAAAGTCACAATAAAGTACAGGTGAAAGTAAAAGACTGATCAGATAACTTCATTGACTACAGTGAGAAGTGAGGTCATTACCCAATTGCTTACTCTCTCAACTGCATAGAAAGAACATTCAGATTCAATATTCCCTGCCAAATCTATGTTTACTTTCACCTTTCAGAAAATAACTGGCTAAGGTTTTCTTTGAGATTTTCTTTTTTACTCCTTAGATAAAGATTGGATTCTCACTTTTTCCTTTGTTACCCTAAGCTTCAGTTGTGCATTTTTATGAGGTTATACTGTTAGCTACAAGTTTAGGAAATATATGCTCATGACACTTTCCTCAAAGTTTTGTCTTATTACTGGTGTATATTTCATGAATATTTAATATATTTCTCACAATTAATATTAACTATAATTACTCTAAATATATCATAGAAAAGTACATTTTAATAAAAATCTAGTTCATTTGCATTTTCCATGTTATGTGTACTTAAAGGATATATTCAGAATGAGATTATAAATGTGTATACTATCATAACCACTTCTTATTGTAAAGTATTCATACAATTTTAATTTGTATCACAATAGTTCAAACTTATGAACACTGTTTTTCATTTATTCCAGCTTGAAAGACCATGTTTACCAAAGTTTACCTCTTTAAAACCCTTCAGGGGCTTCCCTTGTGGTACAGTGGTTAAAACTCCGTGCTCCCCCTGCAGGAAGCACAAGTTTGATCCTTGGCTGGGGAATCAAAAAAGAAACAAACAAACAAACAAAAAAAAAAACCCTTCAACATTAAGTATTGGCACTATTAGGTTTATATAAACTTGATCCTAAATATATAAATTTTCTGTCACATGCTACTCAGTTACTAGGATTCATTGTGGATCAATGACATTAATTTGATTAGGTATCATCAACTTATAAGTTTTGTAATCTTGACATAGCATGACTCTGCATATAGATTTTCCATTCTAAAAAATTAAAAGATGATGCTGAAAATGAAATTAAATGCTCAGTAAGTAGATGAAAAATATATTAATTTAAAATATTATCATAAATTATTATAGAAATTTAGATATCCCATTAAGTCCTTGAGATTGAGTACTTTGATCACTTTAATCATTAATAAAACATTCTATTATTGAAAAATGAAGTACCAATTCATAAATAAATTAAGATACATAATCTATGGAAAGAAACACAACTATTCTAAAACCAGTGGTTTCTTTACATAAGTTAATTTGGCAGTATTTGTGAGTGTTACACATTTGTATATTCATTCTCATACTCTAATGCACTAATGGTTTGAATAATAATTTTTTTAAATATGTTTGTTTTAATTCAGTCATAGTTTGAGTGTGCAATGAAGGAATATTTAAATTCCTAGGCTCAATCTTATAGTGAATTTAAATATTACATTGACAAAAATTCACATGCTATTATTATTTAAATATACGTTATGTTTATTTTTTCAATTTAGTACAAACTTAATTCCTATGGATTTCATCCCTATTACATGGCTCTGGAAGATGAGAACAATGCTCATGGAGTTCTCTTACTTAACAGCAATGCAATGGGTAAAACAATTTTTTTTTTAATTTAAATTTAAAAAAATCATTATTTATGTAACTAAAATAAAATAATAACTTGGATTTCCAGATGTTACATTTCAGCCAATGCCTGCTCTGACATATCGCATGATTGGAGGAATCTTGGACTTTTATATGTTTTTGGGCCCATCTCCAGAAGTTGCAACAAAGCAATACCATGAAGTATGACTCTGCATTTTAAAAAGAGATAATGTTTTCTTTATAATATAAAGTATTTATCTTAGTTCACCGGGAATTTTTTTTTCAAAGGTAATCGGCCAACCAGTCATGCCACCTTATTGGGCTTTGGGATTCCAGTTATGTCGTTATGGGTACAGAAATACTTCACAAGTTGAAGAAGTATATAATGACATGGTGGCTGCTCGGATCCCCTATGTACGTATATCAATTTTTAAAACAATGTTAAATATGTCATCTATAAAAGCAGAATGAAATAATTAAACACACACTTTAAAATTATTTAAACATCTGACAAAAAGCAATGCTTAGTTTGTTAGTAGCACAAAATGAATTGGATATCAGATTATACTGATTGTCTTTAGCAGAGGGATAAAGAAAGGGCTAATAACATTATTTTTCCTTCTTTCTCATCAGTCTTATGACTGTGAGTTGTGCTAAACAAGTCACTATGCACTTGCTTTTCTCTTAGAAACTCTGTCTCATAGGTAGTCAAACACTTTTATTATCTTCTTTTAAATGAGAGTAAGAATCCAGGGAATTTATTTCATCAACTGATATGAAAAATTACAGAAAAACAATTTGAGGTGAAACAGTGATTTTTGCGTGGAATTGATGACAGTTGTCATACAGAATCAGTGGGTTTGCAGACTATCCTCTTCCCTCAATGTGTGGGAAATTAATATTTTTTTGTATCCAGAAATAATCAGTCCTGTGATTTTTATTTTTTAGCAAGATTAAGAAATCTCAGGTATCTTCCTGGTAATATTTAAAAATTGAAAACTAGAATGCTTTGTATATAAGAACTCACTCTAAGAAGAATAAGTAGGGTATCATTTATAAGACATCAAGACATACAGTAGAATACAACATATGGTTCCCGAATACATTATTATAGAGAAATTAATTGTATAAGTTAATGATGTAGTGATATGAAAATGAAAAAATATTAAAGAAGATTTTTTCATTATTAGTTCTGTTATCCATATTTTTTGTAATATCTAGAAAAAGAAATTGTCTTTAACAGAAAATAATTTTTAAAGTAATTTAGGCCTAAATTAAAGATTTAGTAATATAATGAAAGCATTTATTCATATAAATATATTTGTAAATATCTACTGGTAAATAATATTTTGCTTATTTAAGCTTAGGCTATTATTTTGAAAATGACTTTAATGGATGATAAAAAATAACAGAATAATTGATGAATTTATTAATAATTTATTCTCCTTTTATAATTTTATAATTATTGAAATTATCCCATATTTGCTTTTTTGTTTCCAGAAATAGAGCAATACTTATTTCTGTATACTGTGCAAAATTCCAAGTTATCATTTAATACAATTTCATGACCTCATAAGTCCTTTACTCTTGTGTCTTATTTCTTTGGGGAATTATAAAACAAAAGATAGTGATTTGAGAGGATTTTTACTTCTAAATCAGAATTACTATTTAATGAACTTTTAACAAAACATAGAATTTATATAAACTTGTTCTTAGAATATTTTGTATCTATACATGCTCTTTTTATTTCTTGAATATCACACTACTCAATTCTCAAGCATTGAAACTTTCATACTACTATTACTTTTATAAACATGATAGAATGTGACGAACTCACTCTGCTGATTCTTACCATACTACAATTCTCACATTTTTCAGGATGTTCAATACACAGATATTGATTACATGGAAAGGCAATTAGACTTTACAATTGATGATGAATTCCGTGACTTCCTCAGTTTGTTGACAAAATAAGAAGTGAAGGAATGAGATACATTATTATCCTGGTCAGTATTTATATTTTATCTTTTATCTGAGCCTTATTATCTTAGGTTTGTTCAGACTTCTCTTCTTAATAAGGGAGGAAAAGGTGTTTCAAAATATGAAGTATGTAAGTTTGAATTCTACTCCCAAATCTAAAGCTTTCTTCCTTTAACACTTCATTTACATGGGCAGCCACAAGGCTACCTTCATTCTTGGGTTTATCCTTAGAGACCTAAGACTAAATAAAGCTGAGAGTCAAAGACAGGCTGTTTCTTAATAATTACCAAAGCTACAAACTGACCTCAGTTTATAGACACTATCACAAAGTGATGATGGATTTTTCTATTCCTATAAGATTCTCATATCATTCTCTGGGACTGCTTCTTACTCTTGTCATGTTTAAAAATTTGCTTCGAGTTAGTGATTTAATGGGGAGATTATTTCATCAATATATTACCAAAAGCAAGCTAGGCAGTCAGAAATCCCAATGGGGAAATAAAAGCAAAACAAAAACACTAGTAATCTTGCTTGTAATCATAGCTAACACATTTTCAAAAGTTCTTAAATTTTCCTTCTAGAAAATTTAAAAAAACAATCAAGGTGGAACACAGAAATTTATACCATTAGTCCATCTGTCAGTCTATGTGATAATACAGTACAATGATAATTTAATAATGGAAAGTTGTAATATTTCATAACAGCTACCCAGGTGGCTATACTTCTATATCATAGACACCTGTTTTGTATTTCATTTTCATTTTAGGATCCAGCAATTTCAGGAAATGAAACGAAGCCTTATCCTGCCTTTGAAAGAGGACAGGAGAAAGATGTCTTTGTCAAATGGCCTAATACAAATGATATTTGTTGGGTGAAGGTATTGAATTGATAGCTTGAAATAAAATAAGTGTAAAAGTGCTATTTCATTGAAAGTTTCTACTTAATTAAGCAACTGTTAAGGCATATTCAGAAGAGATACAGTTCAGTTCAGTCAGTCGCTCCATCCTATCTGACTCTTTGCACCCCCATGAACTGCAGCATGCCAGGCCTCCCTGTCTATCACCAACTCCTGGAGTTCACTCAAACTCACAACCATCGAGTCGGTGATGACATCCAGCCATCTCATCTTCGGACGTCCCCTTCTCCTCCTGCCCCTAATCCCTCCCAGCATCAGGGTCCTTTCCAATGAGTTAACTCTTCACATGAGGTGGCCAAAGTACTGGAGTTTCAGCTTTCGCATCATTCCTTCCAAAGTATACCCAGGTCCAATCTCCTTTAGAATGGACTGGCTGGATCTCCTTGCAGTCCAAGGGATTCTCCAGAGTCTTCTCCAACACCACAGTTCAAAAGCATCAATTCTTCGGTGCTCAGCTTTCTTCACAGTCCAACTCTCACATCCATACATGACCACTGGAAAAACCAGAGCTTTGACTAGACGGACCTTTGTTGGCAAAGTAATGTCTCTGCTTTTGAATATGCTATCTAGGTTGGTCATAACTTTCTTTCAAGGAGTAAGCATCTTTTAATTTCATGGCTGCAATCACCATCAATAGATAATCCATGAGTTCAATCCAAACTATTAGAAACAGAAAGAATTCATACATCATATGTCCAAATACTATTCATTTCATCTTTAATGTATTTTTTATTGTATTTCTTCATACCTTTGTGTTTTATTATAAAATTACCACTAATAAGATGGTTATTCATTATTCTATACTACAAAAGTCATCTAATATTTGTAATTTTCTTTAAAACATCTTGTATAATTGTAAAAGCTATAGTTATATTCCTTACTTGAACAGGGAAAATAGTTCATTGTATTTCATTTAGACAACAGTATTCAGATCTGAGTATATTAATACATTGTAGAAAACATCCTCCTTTGGCTTATACATAAAGAATAAAGATGCTCACTACTCTATAGAAGCCTAAATGGGAAAAGAATTTCACAAACAATAGATACTTGTATATGTATAACATAATTACTGTATACCTGAACTAACACAATATGTTAATCAACTATACTGTAATATATAATACATATTTTTTAAAGAATAAAGAAAAAAATCCACTGGTCATAATTAAAATAAAATAATTTCCATAGTGGAAGATGTAATTAAATGCAATGTGCAAGTCTATTTGGATCTTAGACCAAAAATACAACATTAGTGATAAAAGTGGTGAAATTCAAACATGGCCAATAGATTAGTTTGTAATATTCTATTAAGGTTAACTTCTTGGTTTTTATAATTGTACAGTGGTTTAACATATTATTATTAAAAGAAGCATGGTGAAGGGTATAGAAAAATACTAGGTATGTTGTTTGTGACTTTTCTATAAGTCTGAAAGTATTTCAAAATAAAAAGATAAAAGTAAAATAGAAAAAAATCTGCAATAAAAGGTGAAAAATCACAATGTTTTAAGAAACATGAAAGTATAGAATATTGATTATTAAAAGGGATTATTTCCCTCCTACTTTCTTCTAATTCTATATTTTTGTACATTTTCTCATTTTACTACCTTTTAAGCACTATTCTCTATCAGCAACTAATCTCTTATATGTGATTACCTTTCTGTGGATTCTACTTTCTACAACATAGATTTAAATCCCAGAGCTTTTGGCATGATTGAATTTGAGTCCTGTTTTGTGTTTGTGATTGGAATAGAAGAAACACTGATAGGCTAAGAGGCAGTGACTGGAGTAGGAATATGATGGAAAGAAGAATTTTAGTACTACTGTGAAAACCAAGAGGATTATTTGCCTCAGTATAGCATCATCCAACTCAGATGTTCAATTCCTTTCATATAAAAATATATATATTTTTTGTTTTTCAAATGTTATCCTGGAGTAAGTATAGAAATAATTTTAATATATCACATTAAATTAAATTTGGTGTATGTGATTCAAATTAATTGTTGACTAAACAATTTGATTGCATGCATTGTTTTCAAAATCTCTACCTACACCAAGGTTGGATTTTTTGTCATATTAAAGAAAAGATTAATATGGAAAATGGAAATAGTTTGCCCATATACATATGCCAAAACACAAACTAAGCAAATAATTGAAGGAATTATTTTTTATTATTTGCTTATAAAACTTTCTTATACTTTATTTACAAAAGTCATACCACACTGAATTTATTTTGAGCTGGTTTCTCATTTCTTCTCTTTTTGTAGGTTTGGCCAGATTTGCCTAATGTGACAATAGATGAAAGTCTAACTGAAGATGAAGCTGTTAATGTAAGTTTCATATTGATTAATTATAGAACTAAAAGAAATTCAGCACTTAGATTTAATAATTAGAGATTTCACTGTTCTGCATGTGAATATCCAGTTTCTCCAGCAGCATTTGCTAAAGAGACTATACTCTCCTCATTGCATACTCTTGCACTCTTGTCAAAGATCAGTTAACTTTACATGTGTGGATGATTTCTGGGCTCTTTAACTGTGCCATTGGCCTATATGTTTATTTTTCATGCCAAGACCATGCTTTTCACTAGTGTAGCTTTGGAATATATCTTGAAATCAGGAAACCTAAGGCCTTCAGCTTTTTTCTACTTATTCAAGATTATTATGATTAAGGAAATATTCAAGGTGTTTGCTAAAGAGTATGATATTAGCTATGGGGATTTAATATATAGTCTTCATCATGTTAAGGTTCGGTTCAGTTCAGTTCGGTGTTACGGTAATTTCTTTCTATTCTTGGTTTGTTGAGAGTTTTTTGTTTTTATCGTGAAAGAGTGTTGAATTTTATCAAATACATTTTCTGCATTGTTTATTGATATGCTTATGCTTAGTCATTCAGTCGTGTCTGACTCTGGGACCCTTTGGACCATAGCCCACCACGCTCCTCTGTTCTTGGGATTTTTCAAGAATACTGGAATGGGTTGTCACTTCCTTTTCCAGGAGATCTTCCTGACCCAGGAATCAAACCTGAGTCTCCTGTGGCTCCTGCGTTACAGGCGGATACTTTACCCACTGAGCCACTGGGGAAGCACTGTTATTGATATGACCATGTGATTTTTATCATTTATTCTGTTGATATGCTGTACACAGTAATTGATTTTTGTGTGTAATATAATCCTTGCCTCACAGGGGAAAATCCCACTTATTCATGGTGTATGATCCTTTTGATGTGTTGCTGAATGTGTTTTGCTAATAGTTTGGTTGAGGACGCTTGTATATCTACTCATCAGATATTGTTTGTGTGAAACTAGGAATGTGTCCATTTCTTCTAGGTTATCCAGTCTGTTGTATAATTATTTATCATGGCCTCTTACCATCCTTTCTATTTCTGTGACATCAGCTGTAATTCTCATCTTCCATATCTGATTTTATTTAACTTTCTCTTTTTTCTTAGTCTAGCTAACAGTTTTTAAGTTAAATATATGCTGTCTATGAGAAACTCAGTTTAGATTTAAGGACACATATAGACTTGGTTGTTGGAGGAAGATCATGGATATTCATTCATTAGAGTTGAGATCAAGTTGCCTTTACTATCACTTGTTGACAGCTCGTGAATCTGATGGATAAATATCTTACTGAAATATAAGTTTCTCTTATGACTTTCTACATGTTGGTCTAATTTTTGTTTTTACAGGCTTACAGAGCTCATGCAGCTTTTCCAGATTTCTTCAGGAATTCTACAGCAGAGTGGTGGGCAGGGGAAATTATAGATTTTTATAATAACCAGATGAAATTTGATGGATTGTGGATTGTAAGTAAACTTTAAGAAATTTATATTTTAAGTTATTTATTGTGTACTGATTATGCAAAAATTGTAGTAAATTCTAATAATCTTAGCAAAGTATTCTTTATGAAAATATCTCACTCATTTTTTTCTGTAGAACTTTCTTATGCAAAGAACTGATAAAACGCAGTTTGAACAATTCAAGTATTTGGCTGCTTTTTCCTGAATATTAAAATTGAATTTCAACTTTACCAAGAAACCAAAGTAGTCTCTTTACTGATTTATAAGTGCTTATAAATATTTATTTTATTTTCATTCAATGTAGGAATAAATCTCACACTCAACTGTCAGTCTTTGGTTTAAGAAGTCATAGTCTCTTACAGTGTAGCAAAATCATCCTTTAAATAATATTCTAATTTTATGTGTAACATTAAAGTGTTGATATAAGAATTTTAGTAATAAAATTTTGAGAAAACATAAAATGAATTTACTATATCACAAGTAAACATTTAATACAGGAGATTTTACATAATACTTCTCTAGATTTTTGTAGGTGAACTTATCTGTTGATTTTTCAGTATGTATGCATTAATTTACTTACTGTTTTAATTAAAAAAAATTTATAGAGGTGATATTATGTACAAGCCTTGAGGATATAAAAGTGTATGTATTTTTTAAATTAATGGAAATACAGTTTTATTTTATTTATAAAGTTATGCACTATAAGGGATTTTATTAAATAATCCCCAATAATTATATCTTGTTCCAGAAAAAATAATCTTTTTATGCTAAAGGAATCATCTTTAAATGTGTTTGTTAGTTTCTTCTGTTGCATCCAAATCTTTACGACCCCATGGACTATAACACACCATGCTCCTCTGTCCGTGGGATTCTCCAGGCAAGAATACTGGAGTGGGTTGCCATTTCCTCCTCACCTTTAACTGTCAACTACTTTATATATTTATATGATGGTCCCTTTATATGTGGTTACTAAGAGTCTAAAATGTGTATTCAATAAAGACTTTTTGAAGTTTTCTGTATTTGTAAACTATATCTTGCAGTTTTAAAAACCACAAGCCATGTTCAAAAATAAAAATTATACGGTTCCAGGGCAGAAGTGGAGGGAAAAACATGGGGGAATATACACTATTATAATTTAGTTTTATGTCTAGAAACACAGAAAACAATTCACTTTTACATGTAGGTTTTATCTGCAGAAAAAAATAGGATATTTTATATTTTAAAAAAAGAGACATGAACTGTAAAATGTTAAGAAATATTGAGCTAAACTAAATTCTTTAGTATTGTTGAGATTGCATTATATTTTTTTTTAAAAAGTGTTGTTATTTGGATATGCTATTTCAATTTATTGAATTGCTGAATTAGTTCTTTTAAGAAGATATGCCCTAAATTTGTTTGTTTTTTTTAATTAATTTTTATTTGTTTGTTTTGCTTTACAATACTGTATTTGTTTTGCTATACATTGACATGAATCAGCCACGAGTGTACATGAACTCCCAATCCCGACCCCCACCTCCCCCCTCCCGCCCCACACCTTCTCTTTCTAAATATAGATACATATTTAGAATATAAATATATATACATAAAGTTTGTCTCTCTTGAGTTTATAATCTGTATCTCTTTGCTTACTTCTCAGGTTCCTTTTTTTTTTCATTCCTTTTTAAACTTTTGAATAGTATCTCATCTCATTATTGGCTCATATTTTTGGGATCTTCAAGTTATTTTGTTATCATATTTATGATTTTTATGTAAAAATTTATCTGACATACTTGCTTAAATACTTTAAAATTTCTTAATTCTTTGTATTTGACGAAACACTTTAAATCAATATTGTCTGTCTTCCATCTTCTATTTTACTGAAGTGCTAGAGAAAGTTTCATTAATGGTCTGCTTTTGAAAATATTTCTTTCCTTACTCATTTGTGGCATTTGACTATGATGACCCTTATAACTACATTAAAACTATTTCTTATTTATACATTTTTCCCCTCTTGGTTTCCCTGTACTTGGTCTGTTTCTCATTTTCCTTTATTGAATTTCTCTTCTAACCACATTTTAAACACCAATGGTCTTAAGATTCCATCCAATTATTCTTTTTTAATATAAATATATTTATTTTAATTGAGTTTCATTAATGGTCTGCTTTTGAAAATATTT
Organism: Aepyceros melampus; assembly: GCA_006408695.1. Taxonomy (NCBI): domain Eukaryota; kingdom Metazoa; phylum Chordata; class Mammalia; order Artiodactyla; family Bovidae; genus Aepyceros; species Aepyceros melampus. Next base: position 21,120 of record SJXQ01000794.1, on the reverse strand, counting down.
CTTTCCTTACTCATTTGTGGCATTTGACTATGATGACCCTTATAACTACATTAAAACTATTTCTTATTTATACATTTTTCCCCTCTTGGTTTCCCTGTACTTGGTCTGTTTCTCATTTTCCTTTATTGAATTTCTCTTCTAACCACATTTTAAACACCAATGGTCTTAAGATTCCATCCAATTATTCTTTTTTAATATAAATATATTTATTTTAATTGGAGGTTAATTACTTTACAATATTGTATTGATTTTGCCATACATCAACATGAATCTGCCACACATTTTCCCCATCCTGAACCCCCTCCTTCCTTCCTCCCCATACCATCCCTCTGGGTCGTCCCAGTGCACTAGCCCCAAGCATCCAGTATCATGCATCGAACCTGGACTGGTGATTCATTTCTTATATGATATTTATGTGTTTCAATGCCATTCTCCCAAATCATCCCACCCTATCCCTCTCCCACAGAGTCCAAAAGACTGTTCTATATATCTTTGTCTCTTTTGCTGTCTCGCTTACAGGGTTATTGTTACCATCTTTCTAAATTCCATATATATGCGTTAGTATACTGTATCTTACTGAATTTTTACGGGCATTCTCATCCTCTCTAAATGTCTTTTTTTTTTCTGTTGTATTTTCCATATCTTCATTACTCATTTTCCTTCTGATATTCAATCATATATTTCAATTTCTTGCTGAAATCCCCTTATGCTTGTCTGATAGGCTACTCCAACAAATTCCTTAACTTTTCAATCTCCTGAAAGTAGCTCCTGCTCCCATTGTCCATACTTTGGTTAATGATAGTGCCATTGAACCATTTTATATAGCTAAAAATCTTGAAGTTTTCCTTCATATTTACCTCTCTCTCACTCTCTACACTCAGTAATTTACCAAGTATTTTCAATTCTAACTCCTCAGTATCTTATTCTATTGAACCATCTCTGCTGCCAAAGATTAGGCCTTCAGCCCCTCTTTTGGTTGTTTAACTGTTTCCTCACACTTAGAAGTCTTCTTCCCTCTTGTTTAATGTTACATGCTTCTAAGTGTTCTCACCTTTTATAGTTTACTCCCACTGTATTGTAATTATTTACATGTTTGAATTCTCCATTGGGCCACAAGTTCCTAAAGAGTGTCATTTCAATCTCAGTTCTTAGAATAAAGCAAGTGTCTGCATTGATTGTTAATTAAAAGTTTGATTATAAGCATTCATACATTATGAATATAAGGTACTGTATTAGTTTACCAAGGCATTTAGCCTTCACTTTAATTACGATAAGGGCAAAAAGGATGTCTATTCAAGATGTTTTAAATGTCAGCAGTAGGTTTGGATGATTATTCTTACCATCTCTTTAAGTCTAATACACAAGCAACAATATGTAAATAATCTTCCTAACAGAGAGTTAATTGACTCAAGAAACTAGTTTATTGGAATGTTTAAATTCAGTAAATCTTCTGATGTAAATTTTAAAGTTTAAAACATTTTTATGCTGACAAAATGTCATAACATATTCTGCCCTTTGTCTTGATAGGAGAACAAAATCAGGTCCAAAAAATAACAAACATGACCATTCTTTGAAATTATTTTCCACTTGGAAAGTTTTGGATTTAGTGTTATATTTTGCATATTGTCACAAGTAAACAAAAATGCTGAAAAATGATGACCATACGTGAGTCAATTTCTACTTCTTTAAATGAATTATGTTCAAAGATTAGAAATAATAGAGAGTCAATAAATAAGTATACATACAAAATTTAGAAAAATAATTCATAGAAAAAGAGTGAAATTAGTACTTTTCAGACATTAATTCTGTGCTTTATCTATATCATTACATTTCAGAACTTGTCAACCCAACTAGATAGAAATGTATTAAGATAAGAAGAAAGTGTACTTGAACATGATATCAGAAATAAAGCGCTAAGATGACATAAACTAAGACTTTAAATTATTTTTCATTATCATGTCTTGATTATAGCTTTGTAACCAACTACAGAGAAATTACAGAAGACAGTCCAAGAAACAAAGATACAACTAAGGACTCACTTTACATGTTTATTAATATTGTATTGGTTAATATCAGACAAATACAATTAAAATAAAAAGTTCCTAGAAGAGAATGTTGTAAAGAAGATGAAATCTCAAGTGAATTTAAAAACAGGAGACTCCAGGGCACTCAAAACATCTTGTTATAGCAGCTTTTTTTTAACTAAAAAGCACTTTTGGTTTATGTAAAACAGTTTTTCAAGTTTCCCCTAGATATGAAAGGATCAACGACTGTAACTAGAACATTCTTTCTATAATGAGGCAATACTAAAAGGTATTATTTCTACCATCTTCAAAAAAACTCTTGTGCCACTCCATCATTTCTCCCAGATGAAAATGGTCAAACATAAATGAAATGTCAGATTAAAAAAAAAAAAAAAGTGCAGCACTGCTCAAGTGCTGTACCATACCTGTACCTGCCAGAAATGATTACTAAAGACTCATTCCACTAAACCATCTCTGATTACAGTATTCACTTGGAAAAAACCTCTATCAAAGTCTGTTCTAAGAGGAAAATATAAACCACTCCTTTATAGGCAGCACTAGTATGCACTGGAGTGCTGCCTTTTATACGCAAATTAAGCCAAACTTAATTGGACTCTTCCAATAGCAACTTCAGAGCTTTTCAGCAATCTGTATTCACTACTTCAGCAATGCAAAATCACAATAAAAAGGGACAACTTTCAAAATACCATTCTTTGCATTTGAGCAAAGGTTAGGCTGAAGAGCTTTTAATAAGAATGAACTCTATTCAGTTGTTTGAAGGGATTTTCATTAAGAATTAAAATATGGCTTCTTTTCCAAGTGGCCACATACAGAGTATATTTAGCATTTTACTTTTTTAAAGGAAAATCTCACTAAACTATTCTAACTTGACAGCACATTTCAGAGAGAATATATTTAATATAAAATAGATCAATGTTTGACTTGTGCATTCATTTGTGGAAAGCTAAATGATACACAGTAAATTGGCATAATTAAATCACCCAGTAATTTAAAATTTGTAATCACTTGGATATATTTGGTTAAAGTTTGTCTTTCCTTCTATTTAAAAGGATAAAGGTTTCTATTTTCAGCAATATCAAGTGTATACAAGGAAAGGGATTTCCATATTTAAGAGTAAAGACCACAAACATACTAATGTAAAATTAGTGTTTATAGACAAATATTGCTTAGGCTAATGAAAATGAATTCCTAGTATATGATGAGTAAATTTGTTTTTTAAAAAGCAGATATTTAAGACCAAAATAACATTACTTTTGACAGAGAAGGAAAAGGGAATTTCAGGAAACTAGGATATAGTTGGAAGAATTCCCATCTGACATTCGTTTTCTGCCTATCCTAGTTTTAACAATTCTTTAGGCCATTACTACCAAATAATAAGAATTTGCACTTCTGATAAGAAACTATTTTCCATACTTAGAGTAGAAGCAGGAGAGCATATTGCTTATTCTTGGGAAGGTAAATTGCCCTGCTGAGCTAAAGGAGAGGTTCTATGTAAGAAATACATATGCTGAAATAGGTCCAGTTATAGAAAGCTATGAAAGGCAAGTTGAAGCTTTTGTGGTGTTAATTTGTGACACTTCAGTTCTCAAACCTTTTTCTTTGGTAGCATCCGATGGATGGTATTCAAGTGAACAATGCATTCCCATAAGTGTATCCAGTGATACATCTTAACTCCCAGAGTAAGAGCTCTGCCTCCACCCTTTCCATGTAAAATAGTGTTTCTGAATCAGTGAGAATGTTGTTATATGAATCTAGTCAAATGTATTATTTAAATCATATGTAAATTGTACTTCCATATTAGTAAAGAATTATTTGTGAAGCATCTCAAAATTGACTATAGTGTAAGAAGAATAAGAGTTGGCTGGATATTTTAGGGAGAAGTCATATGTGGTCCCAATGTTTAATCATAGAGAGGAGGCAGCAAATCAATTAAGTATCAACTCAGGATTTTAGACTTTAGGTGTTTTGGGACCCTCCAGACTAAAATAAAATGGTAAACATGGAAAAGATTGGACATTAAGGACATAAACTATAAAGAAAAATTAATAGGTTTTGTACTTTTTATTACCATTGCCAATAAAGAATGAGGATACATTGTGTTGAGGTTTGTGTAGCAATATGTTAAAGTTTAACAATTGAGTTTAAATTTAGATTGATGTTGGCATCAATCTGGCCCAAGGAAATAATATTTTTCAGTTATGATAAACCATATGAAATTGATAACATTTGATATTTTGACCTATAGAAATAATAATTTCATGTAGTTCAGTCTAATATAATCCTTGTTTTTGTGGTAGAGGCAGACCTGTTTCTGGGGTAAACTATAGGCTTTAGTCAAGTTAAAGATGAGCAGCAATGGGATGGCACTCTTGGTGAAAGGTAACTGGAACAAATGAAGTAAATAAAAGATCTGAAATGTAAAAAATTAACTCCCTTAAATATATAAAAGTTTTGAAATTCTCAAGGAAAAATGATCCAAAATGCATAACAAAAGGGAACATTAAGTATCAAACTATATTGATGGCTATACTATATGATATCAAATGACTGATAAATATTGAATATTCAATCATGCTGATGTTTTCAAGTATCATATAGATGAAATATCCAGATAAATAAATGCACATTTATTTTTCTTTTAGATATCTAGACAAAATCTAAGATGGGATTTCAAAGAGTAAAAACTGACTCCATATAATCATACTAAATAAAAATGCATCCCCTTTTTTATTTCTTATTTAAAGGAAAAGAATGCAAGCAACACCAATATAGGATTCAGAAAACAGACTTAAAAAAAAATTAGGGTAAATAGCTTTCTCTTATAGTTAAATACTAAGTAGACAGCTGGTCTGTATATAAACTTGATAAAGGGAGCAAAGTGGAAGCTTACAGGCATGTATTGTTCTGCCATTAATAATAATGGTGAATAATTATTAGTTACTAATTAATAATTATTACTAGTGTTCTAATCATTTTTAATACAATTTCAGTGTTTACAAATTCAGAGAATGACTACAAGTTTCAATTTCTAGCCTCTCTTGAAAATTTAAAAGATTGAGCAACACTGACCTCACGTTTCCAGCGTCAGCAATCAGCCAAAAGTGAAGAGCAGATACTCTCTTTAGATGAGGTAAGCACTTTAATTTTCCAAACACCCTTCCCAGCTCATTTCACCCCATTATGTTCTATTTCCTTGTGAGCCTTTGAGTTTGTGATCCCTGACATAGTGTTTGAGGACCAAATACTGATGATTTGGATAAGTTGGGGCAAAGGGATGATTATATAAATCAAGGGGAATTCTCTTATCTCACTCTCCTCCTCAACTGTGTGGAAATGTATTTATGCTTCAAAATGAATGATGCTAAAAGCATGAGATTAATATAATTTGCATTTAAACATTTTAACAGGATTACATATATCTGTGAAAAGATTATTTTGGTAGAGGCAAAGGGAAGGCCTTTTCCAGAGCTCCTCAAATAAAATGGTATACATATCCACTTTAACTTACATGGATAATGATGATTCAGTTCAGTTCAGCCACTCAGTCATGTCCAACTCTTTGCGACCCCAAGGACTGCAGCATGCCAGGCCTCCCTGTCCATCACCAACTCCTGGAGTTTACTCAAACACATGTCTGTTTAGTCGGTAATGCCATCCAACCATCTTATCCTCTATCATCACCTTCTCCTCCTGCTTTCAATCCCAGCATCAGGGTCTTTTCAAATGAGTCAGTTCTTCCCATCAGGGGCCAAAGGATTGGAGTTTCAGCTTCAGCATCAGTCCTTCCAATGAATATTCAGGACTGATTTCCTTTACAATGGACTGGTTGGATCTCCTTGCAGTCCAAGGACTCAGAAGAGTCTTCTCCAACACCACAGTTCAAAATATCTCTTGTTTTATTTTTGTGCATTTATTTCCTAACAGATTTTTCATGAAAGCATTTTTGTTGTTGTTGTCGGGAGATTATTTCCTGAAAGTTTTTCAGGGTAATATTAAGTCACTCTTCACTGGGATTGGAGAGAGAGGAATTCATGAGAGGGTGAGTTATGATTCCAAGTTGCTTTTTGCCTTAATCTTCCCAGTTTGGTAAAAGAGTATTCATACTCCTTGGCTCAGAGCTCAGAACAGGCCACCCCCAGCTCATAATGCCCTGTGTAGTCTGGTATTTGTTTTTCTACTGATCCAATAGAGTGACTTTTCTCAGCCTGGTCAACAAGCTGCTCTAGAAACAGTATAATCAGGAGAACAGGTTACCAGTGTTAGTCATTTCAATCTTTACTTTTTTCGAGGTTGTGCCAAACAGCATGGAGTAGAGCACAGGATGGGGTGAGGATAGTCTGCCATGAATGCAATAAATAAGAGGATGCTGCCCTTGAACAGAATTTAAAAATAATTAAACAGACTAAAAATCAGTCAACTTTTACTATCACCATATGTCAGCATTTCTTAACATTGTTGGTGATAAAATACTCTTCTTGTCGTGGCTGGCTACTCCCATGGTCCCTTTTACCTTGCTATTTTCACTGCTTCCCCCCCCCCTTAATTTTCTAAGTAAACTGACAAACAGCTTATAATCATAAACACAAAATCCCAACTCCTCTGCCATTTGATAACTACGTGACCTTAGGCAAGTCATTTAACATCTCTGTAGGTATATTGATAGCACGCACTTTACAGATATATGTGAAAAATTAATGAGTTGATTTTTATAGTGCTTATGAACACATATCCTCTTAATGTGTTATAATTATTATAATTATCATTCCTTAGGGATTTGATGGTTACTTTTTAAAATAAGTACAATAATTCTAAGATTTTATTAATTTGTAATTCCAAATTACAATAGTATTTGTTACATTTGCACTGCTTCTGGATATAATCAAACAACTCAGGCTTAAAATAGAAGAAACTGCTCTTTTATATATTTTACTAAACTCTATATTAAAACAGGAACCAATGAAAAGAGACTGATTTTATAGAAAATCTTGATTTGTGAATAGGAAAATGTTACTTATTTATTGAATGTCTACTACATGTTAGGTACTGTGAATGATACCAAGGTATGAAATACCTCTACCCTTGCAATCTAGTGGGTGAGAATAAATCAATACCAAGACCTGTATATACAAAAAGAAGTTCTCCTATTTGACCATGGGAGATATCATTAATTGATCACAATGCTATTTCTAAATATTAATGGCTTTATGGTCCTTGTGAATGTAAAACCTCAAGTAACCATAATCTGTGTATGGAAGTTGGTAGTTAAAATCAAATCTACTTGCTGTCAAGGTCAAGATGATACCTAACTGTTAAATGAATAATGTGAACAGCAGGAAATCATATTAAAGGGATTAAAGAGTAAAACCTTTGAAAAAGAGTGACCTTCAGTTGTACTGAAGATTAAATAAAAAGATACTTAAAATGACCCAAGTGATACAGTAAGGTTTAACAACTATTTTAATATAATAATATAATTTTATGGTCACTTATTTTAAAGAAAATACAGTATTCATCTTTCAAAGTTTGAAATAAGTTTTATGAACACAAAATGTTCTACTGAAGTCAAGCAATATATCTTCAGATTTTTAGGGTCAGTCTCAGTCTAGAATCAGTGTTCTATAGATAAAATAGATCAACTGGATTTATATCCATTTGTTGAAAAGAATTATTTAGATTTTAAAAATCTAAAAATCAATTAGAATGAGAATTTAAAGGTGATGTCTTTCTCTTTAGAAGATATAAAATATATGTCCTTTAGTTTTTATGGGAGATACTTAGAGCCTGTAAATAATAAAATATAAGAAAGGACTTTTTATATATATACTTACAGATAATTACATATTTATCCTAGTTGTTTCTTTGGAAATTACCAGTTCATATGACTTCATGTTCAAAAACAAAGTATTTTTTATGAACCCTAAACATGACCTATTTAAAAAATAAAACTCTCACCTGTACTGCAGGTAGTTATTTGCAAATTAAATGTATAAAAAGTCAAAAGTTCAAGCTAAAAATGTTCAAATGCATATTTAATTTTAAAATAGTATTAGCCATTCTTTAAAAATGTGGAGTTAACAGGGGATATGATCTCACAATTCACTTTTTATTTCCTTTTTTTGAGTTGGTATCTCCTAACATAATATTCCTAGCTTAGGGAAATAAAGCTATTAACAATCAAGACTTCCTAAGTAGGGAATATAATGTTATAGTCACTATGGAAAAAAAATAATTAACATTTCTTAATTTCAAATACTTAGAGGGAAAAATATTTTATTGAAGTATAGCTGACTTAAAATTTCATATTAGTTTCATGTGTATAGCAGAGTGATTTATACTGATAAATATCTATTCATTTTCAGATTCCTTTCCATTATTGGTTATTAAAAAATATGGAATATGGTTACCTGTGCTATACAATAGGTCCTTGTTGGTTATCTAGTTCATGTGAGTTCATGTGTAATAGTGTGTATGTGTTAATTTCAAGCTCCTACCTTTATTCCTTCCCCCTTCCCCTTTGGTAACCATAAGTTTGTTTTCTATGTCTGTGGGTCTATTTGTGTTTTGTAAATAAGTTCATTTGTATCTTTTTTTAGATTCCACATATAAGAAATAAAATATTTGTCTTTGACATTTTATTTAGTATGATGATCTCTAGGTCCATTCATGTTGCTGCAAATGGCATTATTTCATTCTTTGTGTGGCTTAGTCATATTTCATTATATATGTATATATGACATTTTCTTTATCCACTCATCTGTTGATGGGCATTTGCTTTGCTTCCATGTCTTGACTACTGTAAAAAGTGTTGCAGGAACATTAGGGTTCATGTCTCTTTTCAAATTGCAGTTTTCTCCAGATATGTGCCTAGAAATGGGACTGCTGGATCATATGGCAACTCTATTTTTAGTTTTTAAAAGAAGCTCCCTATTGTTCTCTATAGTGGCTGTACCATTTTCATTTCCACCAGCAGTGTAAGAAGGTTCTCTTTCTCCATACCCTCTCCAGCATTTATTTATAGACTTTTTGATGATGGCCATTTTGACTGGAGTGAGGTGATATCTCATTATAGTTTTGATTTGCATCTCTCTAATTAGTGATTTGAGCATCTTTTCATGTGCCTGTTGGTTGTGTGTAAATTTTCTTTGAAGAAATGTCAATTTAGGTCTTCTGCCCATTTGTTTTATATTGAGCTGTATAACCTGTTTATATATTTTAGAAATTAATCCCTTGTTGGTTGCGTTACTTCCAAATATTTTCTCCCACTCAGTAGGTTGTCTTAAATGCAAATGTAACTTTTTTTCAGAGTAGAAATTGTCTTATTTTACAGAAGAGATTGGTAGGAGTATCTTCATGCAGTGTAGTGGGAAGGAGTAAAGAGAAGACCTGGGATGCATTTTGCAGGAAAACATAGAAGCCAGTTTTCACTGGGGATAAGGAATCTAATAGATCATGTAGTTATCTAGCTCTTCATAAGTGCTACTGCCTGTTGCAATTTTCTTCTGCTTTTTCCTGGAAGGAATCAGTAGAAATATGATTTCTGGTATGTATTAAAACATGGAACAACCAGCTGGCAGGAGTAAGGTGTCTAGATAGGAAACAATTGAGTTTTCTGGCAACATTATGCTATGAGAACAATTCAGGCTCTTTTTCCTGATCCCATATACTTCTGTTATGAATGAAAGAGCTAGTGGGAGTAGGAAAATTTACATCTCATCATTGCTACACCTTCAAATGACCTAATGTTTCAAGAAGGATAAAGGAGTCACTAGTTCTAAATATAGTAGAGAAATAATTTGTGTCTCAGTGGTAAAGAATCCACCTGCAATGCAGGAGTATGGGTTCAACCCCTGGGTTGGGAAGATTCCCTGGAGAAGGAAATGGCAACTCACTCCAGTATTCTTGCCTAGGAAATCCCATGACAGATATCCCGGAAGGCTACAGTCCTTGGGGTTGCAAAAGGTCGGACATGACTGAGCAAATAAACAGCAACAAAACAAGGACTGAAAAGTATCCATTGGGTTTAGCCCTTAATTCTTGTTGTTGTTTGTTGCTCAGTCATGCCCAACTCTTCGTAACTCCATAGACTGCAGCACACCAGGCTTCCCTGTCCTTCATCTCCCAGAGCTAGCTCAAACTCACGTCCATTGAGTCAGTGATACCATCCAACCATCTCATCCTCTGTCATCCCTTTCTCCTCCTGCCTTCAATCTTTCCCAGCATCAGGGTCTTTTTCCAGTGAGTTGGCTCTTTGTATCAGGTGGACAAAGAATTGGCCCTTAATATTTTATGAGAAATGCATTAGAATGGTGAATGATTAACCTACAGTTTTAATTGCAGTACCTTCCATATGGAAGTATTTGGGAGTCAGTAGGCCTGGAGTTGGCGTGGAGAAGGGAGTGAGATTAAATAAGAATTGAACTTGACTGAATTGTGGGCAAATGGCAAGTAGAAATGATAGGTTGAAGATGGTCACATGATGCTGTGGAGACAAGAAAATTAAGATCACTAAGACAAAGTGTATTGATCATCACCTAGTTTTACAGGGGTTAAGTCATAACCCACTGCATTTGCTGACCAACAGTGTATCCTGAGAGGAATTCAGGATGAAAAGCATGATAAGGCATTCTGTGATTTGGGCAAGTAGGCCCTAAGGATAGTTCAATGTATATTTCAAGAAGAATTTTAATGACCCCAGATTCTTGAAACTTCCCACACATAGAAAAGCACTAAAATCATTAACTTGAGATTATCTGTTCTTTGTGACTAGAGTAATTCCTTACCAAGTTCTCTGTTTGACTGCATGTATTTCCTAGCCAAAAGTCATAGACAACTTGGCTTCTCCCCGACCTCTTCAGGCAATTTCAAAGTCTTACAGCTAACTGAGTGGCTGTCTCCCAGGCTATAGCCCATAGTAAAACCCTTAATAAAACTTAAACTCACAACTCTTATGTTGTGTGTTTTCTTTAAGTCAGCACTGCAGTGTCTTTGCTTAGATAAGCATAAGGTTTATTTCCCTACATCCTATAGGTCTCTTCTCAAATAATTACCTCTCAGAGAGGATATTCTTAACCATACTTTTATTGTCTCCTTGATTTCTTTCAAAGGTATTTACAGAGAGAATGAGTATACTATTTGGCATATTGCTATACCTCAAATTTTAAAAGTAGTTTATTACATATAGGTGCAGATTACTAAATATTTGCAGAGTATCTGAATAAAAGAATACTTAAAATTACTGGAGAAAAATTGATATTATTTATTGTATAATGTTGCATATTTATAAGTGGTATAGGGAATCTTGCTTCCCTCATGACTTAGTGGCAAAGAATCTGCTTGCCCGTGCAGGAGATGCAGGTTTGATCCCTGGTTCAAGAAGATCCCCTGGAGAAGAAAATGACAACCCACTTCAGTATTCTTGCCTGGGAAATCCCGTGGACAGAGGAGCCTGCTGGTCTACAGTCCATGGGGTTGCAAAGAGTTAGACACAACTTAGTGACTAAAGAACAACAACATAGAGGATCTTAAGGAGAAAAAAAATTATTGTGGCCTGAAGAAGATGTCTTGAATTGTTCTTGATAGGAAAAATGTTTGGGGAAAAGAAAAATAATTTTTATTATGAAATAAAGAATGAGCATAGCATAGAAGCACTTGTAAGAATTACATTTTTAATGACTAAATGTCCAACTTTAACAGGAAATAATAGATCCCTTTAGGGTAAACAAAGCATGGGGGAAGACTTCACTGGCATTGCTTCTCTTTACCTTAGTTTTGACATCAATATGCTTGTATAAGTCTGTAACATTACTTTTAAATCCAGGAAGAAAATTTGTAAGAGTGACTTTGCTTTTTATTATTTCAATTTGTGACTACTTCCCAGTTATTTTGGCTATAGAAACACTATATAATGAAAGGAAGTTAAGGGTTGTTTTTTTTTTTTTTTGGCACCCACTAAAATATCTTAGACATAGACTACTGAGGACTTACTCATTAGTAATATCCCTATGGGCTCTCATAAGAGCATATTTACATAGGCTAATTTATAGCTTCTTCTAAGAAGTACAGCAGAGTATGATGAAACAGAAAAATGTTTCTTCAGCTCACTTTACTATTAGGTCTCTTAAAATCTGTTTAGTTTTTTTTTCCACAAAACAGGCTTTGTGGTATGTAAATACTGAATTAATTAATCAACTTATGTTCAGAAAGTGGGAAAAGATGATGTTATGTGTGGATGCACTTTAAGGAATCAGTGAAGACAAAGCACCACTTACCTTTTTTTTTCTTCCTCTATGAATACCCCAATGCCTAATGAAGGATATGCATGCAAAGAATAGACATGGAATAAATGAATGAGTGACACAATAGTGAGAGCAGACTCCATCACAGGACTTCCATATTGACCACATTGTTGGCTGAGATAATTATTAAGTTCTGTGTTTAATAAGCATTTTTAACTCACTACACTCTAGTAGAGATGTATATTTCTAGTCTATATTTCCTGCATTTGTTCTTATAAACAAAATTCCAAAATGTCTTGTTTTTGGATAATTCCTAACAATGTGTAGGTCATAAAACCCTTTGAAAATGTGATAGAAACTATGACTTTTTTTCCTAAACTGGGGTGAGGTAACACAGATATACGTATGCCTCTATACAATTTCAAATGATTCATTAATGTTTTGAAGCTCATCCTCCAATTAAGGACCTTTGAAACTGAGGACAGTATTTATTCATAAGGAATTCTCTTAATACATGGCTCTCTAGTGTAATGAGCTAGTCTCTTTGGGAAATGAACTAACTCAGAAAACTATAGGACATTTTACTCAGAATATGCTTATTTTCTGTGGCATTAAAGTATTAACATTGGTATTATAATCATAAATCTAATTATTTCATACTTGAACTTTAAAAAATAAGAAATTTAATTATCTACTAGCCAAAAAGTCAAGATTTGTTTCCCACCATCAAATTAAGTACACAGCAAATGTAAATGGTCAATATTGTCAATGTAAGGGTAAGGAAAACAAAACAAAGTCTGTTACTTTGAAGTCTGTTACTTTTGGTTCTGAGTTCATAAGAAACCCCTCATATACATAAATAAATCTTCAGAACTGACTTCCACAGAAGTTTGAGATTTTTGGAGGAGGTGAAGTGAGAACTGGATAAAGTCCTTTTACAGGGATCCTAATAACTTTTCATATCTGCTTAGCTTACATGTAGGATTTAATTTTAGATTATTATATGCTTACCAGACTGTCTAGATTTCATAATTAGTAATATAGGTTCACAGGACAAGTTTCACAGAAGTTATCTAAATAAAAGTAAAACAATCATATCTCTGTATAATGAGTATATATTTATCCATAGATTCATCTAGTCAACAATACTTAACAAATTCCTACTGTGTATAAGACAATTTTCCTAACATTGCAGCAGAAAGATAAAATATGTATGCAAAGCACGGTAATGCAGTGTTGAGTGTGGTATAAGAGATTAAAACACTTCATGGGAGTTCAGAAGAGGGACAACAAAGGATTCATGACTAGGAAAGAAAAGAAAAGGTTAGGGAGCAGGAGAATGCCCTGGTCTCTGCTCTATTTGATGAAGCTTGAACTGATCGGTACAGGGATGTTTAGAATGAAGAGCTCAGAAGCAGGAAGACTTAAGCAGTAGTTCACAGAAGAGAAATTTTATGCTCAGTAAAGAGGGGTAGCTGTAGAGATGAAAACTAGATTAGAGAAAAAAATAAGGCATCATAAAGGTTAAAAAAGCAGGCCTTAATAATCTTCAAACATTGAGTAATAATAAGGAAGAATCAAAAACAATCCAGTGTACTTGGTAGGAAGGACTCACAATTAGCAAAAACAGGAAAGGCAGAATAAAAGGAAAGTGTGGGAAATACAGAGAATTTGATGCATGCTGAAATCTAGGTTGGTAAGAACTGTTTAAACATCATCTTCTGTCAAAAAGGTTCACTCCTGTCAAGATTAGAGTTCTGTTAACATTAAAGCAATGAGGCTCTTACCTCATTTTTACCCCATAGGGGTTAACCTGTGTAAAAATTCTGTCTTCAACACCTTAGGATAAATTTTCTGTTCAAGTAAATAGTGAGATAAGTAACTGATGATAGAAAAAAAGGACTACAATTCAAAATATATTTTAAGTACAGAAGGGTAAAAACACTCTTCACATCCCTCTTTGACCTGTGAGACTGATGGGTTTTAAGCCAAGAAATTTGGGTTGAGAGGTGTTATTGTTCAGTTGCTAAGTTTTGTCTCTTTGCGACCCCATGGACTGCAGCACACCAGGCTTCCCTGTCCTTCACGATCTCCCTGAGTTTGCTCAAACTCATGTCCATTGAGTCAGTGATGCCATCCAGCCCTCATCCTCTGTTGTCCCTTTCTCCTCCTCCCCTCAAATCTTTCCCAGAATCAGGTTCTTTCCCAATGAGTCAGATCTTTGCATCAGGTGACCAAAGTATTGGAACTTCAGTTTCCTGGTAGCTCATAGGGTAAAGCGTCTGCCTGCAATGTGGGAGACCTAGGTTCAATCCCTGGGTTGGGAAGATCCCCTGGAGAAGGGAAAGGCTACCCATTCCAGTATTCTTGCCTGGAAAATTCCATGGATGTAGGAGCCCGGTAAGCTACAGTCCATGGGATCACAATGTCGGACACAACTGAGCAACTTCAGCTTCAGCATCAGTCCTTCCAATGAATATTCAGGGTTTATTTCCTTTAAGATTGAATGGTTTGATCTCCTTGCTGTCCAAAGGACTCTCAAGAGTCTTCTCCACTGCCACAGTTAGAAAGCATCAATTCTTTGGTGCTCAGCATTCTTTATGGTTCAACTCTCACATCCATACATGACTACTGGAAAAACCATAGCTTTGACTATAAGGACCTTTGTCAGCAAAGTGATGTCTCTGCTTTCTAATACACTGTCTAGGTTGTCATAGCCATTCTTCCAAGCAGCAAGTATATTTTAATTTCATAGCTGCAGTCACCATCCACGTGATTTTGGAGCCTATGAAAATGCAATCTGACACTGTTTCCACATTTTCCCATCTATTTGCCATGAAGTAATAGGACCGGATGCCATGATCTTTGTTTTTTGAATGTTGTTTTAGGCCAGCTTTTTCACTCTCCACTTTCACCTTCATCAAGAGGCTCTTTAGTTCCTCTTCACTTTCTTCCATTAAAGTGGTATCATCTGCATGTCTGAGGTTGTTGATATTTCTCCTTGCAGTCTTGATTCCAGCTTGTGCTTCATCCAGTACAGCATTTCTCATGATGTACTCTGCATTTAAGTTGAATAAGCAGGGTCACAATATACAGCCTTGATGTATTCCTTTTGCAGTTTGAAGCTAGTCTGTTTTTCCATGTCCTGTTCCAAATGTCGCTTCTTCTCCTGCATACAGGTTTCTCAGGAGGCAGGTAATGTGGTCTGGTATTTCCATCCCTTTAAGTAAGAATTTTCCACAGTTTTTTGTGACCCACATAGTCAAAGGCTTTAGCATTGTCAATGAAGCCATAGATGGTTTTATTGGAATTTCCTTGCTTTTTTTATGATCCAGCATATGTTAGCAATTTGATCTCTGGCTCCTCTGCCTTTTCTAAATCCAGCTTGTACATCTGAAATTTCTTAGTTCATGTACAACTGAAGCCTAGCTCAAAGGATTTTGAGCATAATCTTGCCAGCATGTAAAATGAGTGCAACTGTGTGGTAGTTTGAACATTCTTTGGCATTGCCTTTCTTTGGGATTGGAATGAAAACTGACCTCTTCCAGTCCTGTGGCCACTGCTGAGTTTTCCAAATTTGCTGGCATAATGAGTGCAACATTTTAATAGCATCATCTTTTAGGATTTGAAATAGCTCAGCAGGAATTCCATCACCTCCCCTAGGTTTGTTTGTAATAATGCTTCCTAAGGCCCACTTGACTTCACACTCCAGGGTATCTGGTTCTAGGTGGTGATCATACCACCATGGTTATCTGGGTCATTAAGAACTTTTTTGTACAGTTCTCTGTATTCTTGCCTTAAGCCTGTACCAGTGTCTGATATATGACAGGATTATATTATAATTGCTTATTTTCATTGTATAAATAATACAAATTGAGTCAAGTGATATTAGAAAAGCGAGGAAACTCTTAAAATTTCTGTAGCTTTTCATTTCTGTGGCTTTTTAGTTCTCTCCTTTGTTTCAGACCCATGTGTACAAAATCTTTTCTTTCCAAAAAATGAAGGAAGGTTGGTTTGTATTCATCTACTGTCAGCTTGGGGCTTTCCAGGTGGTGCAGTGGTAAAGAATCTGCCTGCCGATGCAGGAGATGTGGGTTTGATCCCTGTGTCAGAAAGATCCCCTGGAGGAGGAAATGGCAACCCACACAGGTATTCTTGCCTGGGAAATTCCATAGAGAGTGGAATCTGGCGAGCTACAGTACATGGGTTCTCAAACAGTTGGACACAACTGAGCACACATGAGTTGTGTTATGAGTTATAAGCTGAGCTACTGTTAACTTAGTTGCTATGTAGCTTAATAGTTATGAGTTATGAGTTGCTGTTAACTTAGCACTTTCTCTCTACCTGTGATGATGTACCAGTTATAACAACGATTCAGTCTAGATTTTAAAAGTAATTTTTCAATAGGATAAAAGATTAACATGAAACTTCTATAACAGTAGTAAGAATCAATACTACAATGCTAAGAGGAAATGAAATGATAAACCCATTTTTTGAAACTGAGGAAGACCTTTATATAGAAAAACTAGTGTAGAAAGTCATTATCCATGAAATTTAAGACATATTGGTTCAAAAAGTACTGGATAAATAATACCATTTATAATTCATATGAGAATAGTGGATCTAAATTTGGATTATTTTCCTATTTGACTGTGAGATATAACTGACCTTTAGATTAAATTTTCTAGTGTCAGTTTCCCATTAATATTAAATGTTCCAAACCAGCTCTCAAATAGGTTTTCTCAACTTTTGTTTGGGATGTTATATGATCTTGATTATATACCAGTTTTTATTTAACCTTTAAATGAAATGTATATTCAAACAAAATCATTACTAAATTCCAATTTAAATTTTTGATTTAAATTAACTTTGGTTTAACAACTTTGAATACAAATTTTAAAAATCCTCAATTGTTTATTGTTATTTAATTTCATCACTATTTTTATCAGTTATTAAATCCATGTCATCTTTATCTTCACAAAAGTATTTCACATATTGAAAGTGAAAGTGTTAGTCACTCAATTGTGTCTGACTCTATGTGAGCCCGTGGACTGTAACCCACCATGGTCCTCTGTCTATGGGATTTTTCAGGCAAAAATACTGGAATGGGTTGCTATTCCCTTCTCCAGAGGATCTTCCCAATCCAGGGATCGAACCCTGGTCTCCTACATTGCAGGCAGATTCTTTACCATCTGAGCCTCAAGGCTGATTCAAAGTCTGTCTATGTTGTTGCAAATAATAGGATTTCCTTCTCTTTCTACAAACTGTTTTAAATTTGTCAGTTTAATCAGAATTTACTTGCTTAAGTAAATCATTAATATATAAAATACTGTGCCAGACATTTCTCTTGAATGTATTCTTCTCAAAACAGGCTGATTTGCTGATGGATGGAGATGAAATAAAGAATGAAGAAACCCTTGGAAGCCATGAAGTACAGAGAAACAAACTTAGTTTACCAATCAAAAACTATGAGTTCAACATCCAACTCTACCAACTTTACTAGTATAAGACTACAAGATTGGGGAAGCTTATCTTTACATGCAATTTTAATGTTATTTAATGATACAACATATTGCCAAAAATGAGTGTCCTCTTGCTTCTCCTTCAATAGTCTATGCTATCCAGAGCAAGAGACAATGATTTTTGCATTATCTCTGTCTCCTATTAATCTATTGATCTACAGTCCATTGATATACATGTCTATACAAATACAGAGATACATTGAGTATTTCTATCATATATATTTTTTACATATATATGTTTGTGTTATATGCTATATATATATGTGTGTGTGTGTGTGTGTGTGTGTGTAAAATATGTGTGAAATACACAATTTAATATAGTTTTGACTCAGTTCAGTCCTGGCTTTAAATCTCGGTTCTAGTTCTTACCTGCTATGTGACCTTGAACAAATTGATTAATCTTTCTGAATCTTAACTTTGTCATCTGTGAAAATGGATATGATGATACTTCTTTAAAAAGTTATTAGTAATAATCAGCATAATTTTAGAGTTCACTTAACATACTAGCAATATTTTAAGCTAACTCTTTTATATATATACACACACACACAATATGTCTTCCCGGGTAGTGCAGTGGTAAAGAATCTGCCTACTAATGCAAGAGACACAGGAAGATGCTGGTTTGATCCTTGGGTTGGGAACATCCCTTGGAAGAGGAAATGGCAACTCACCCCAGTGTTCTTGCCTGGAAAATCCCATTGAGGGAGGAACCTAGTGGGCTACAGTCCTTGGGGTTGCTAAATGTCAGACACAGTTGAGCAGCTGAGCATACACACACACACACACACACACACACACAATAATCCAAAAAATTAAAAAAAATCCACAATAAAAAGCCCAAATCTATTTTAGAAATAAACATCAATTTTATATCATAGCAACTGAAGAATTCCAATAAAATAAGCATTACACTTTGTCAGTATCCACTGTGAAATCAAGCACTGATTAGGAGACTTTTGCAATATGATATACCTGTGGACTCTATACAATTAGCTAAATACCAAGCTTTAGAAAATTAAACCACCTTATTTGATAAACTGAAATTGGTAATCTCTCTCAGGTTGATATGGCTGTTTTTAGTGACTCAAAGTGAAACACAACCATTTGTATCTTTTTACTGTTGGTTTTACTTGTGGGCTGAAAACAACAAGCAAACAGCTATGAATCTAATTCAGCAGAGATAATAAACAACAGTTTAATATGCAATTCCCTCTGCTAGAAAACATTTCAGATGTGCCTTTCCTTCTAGATTTGGTTAACTCTACTCATCCTTTGGATTTGACCTAAGTGTCATATCTGAAGAGAAGCCTTTGCTAGGTTTCCTAAAACTAAGTTATTTCCACAAAATTTATACTAGAGTCTAATGGTGGTTGTTATTGTTCAGTCGCTCAGTCATATCTAACTCTTTGCAACCCCATGGACTGCAGCATGTCAGGCTTCCCTGTCCTTCACAATCTCCTGGAGCTTGCTCAAATTCATGTCCATTGAGTTGGTGTTGCCATCCAGCCATCTCGTCCTTTGTTGTTCCCTTTTCCTCCTGCCTTCGATCTTTCCCAGCATCAGGGTCTTTTCTAATGAGCTGGCACTTCATATCAGATGTTCAAATTATTGGAGCTTCAGCATCAGTCCTTCCAATGAATATTCAAGATTGAATTACTTTAGGATTGTCTGGTTTGATCTTGCAGTCCAAGGGACTCTCAAGAGTCTTCTCCAACACCACACTTCAAAAGCATTGATTCTTCAGCCCTCAGCCTTCTTTATAGTCCAACTCTCACATCCATAGATGGCTACTGGAAAAACCATAGCTTTGACTAGTTGGTAAAGCATCCACCTGCAGTGCAATGCAAGAGAGCCCAGTTTGATTCCTGGGTCGGGAAAATCCACTGGAGAAGGGATAGGCTACACACTCCAGTATTCTTGGGCTTCCCTTGTGGCTCAGCTGGTAAAGAATCCACCTGCCATGCAGGAGACTGGGTTTGATCCCTGGGTTGGGAAGATCCCCTGGAGAAGGGAATGGTTACCCACTCCAGTATTCTGGCCTGGAGAATTCCATGGACTGGACTGTATAGTCCATGGGGTCACAAAGAGTTGGACACAACTGACCGACTTTCACTTCACTTATGCTCTTTTAAATTATATTCATATCATCTGCAAATAGAGACTATTTTCATTTTCCCTTCTGTTCATACCTGATTGCTAGAAACTTCAGAACTATGAACAGGAATAGTGTCTGTTCCTGATCTTAAAAGATTTGAACCTCTCACCATTGAGTATAATGTTAGCTGTGGGTTTGGCAATATGGTCTTCATTATGTTGAGAGGCATTTCTTCTATACACAATTTGTTATGATTTTTATCTTAAAGGGATGTTGAATTTTGTCAAGTACTTTTTCTGCATCTATTGAAATGATCATACTTTTTTCTTTCATTCTATTGATGTGATGCATTATATTTTTTGATTTTCATATGTTGAAACATTCTTGCATTCCAGAGATGAATCCCACTTGATCATGGTGGAGCTAGCTGGCCACCTTGGGCTCTCTTTTTCCCACTGGAAGAAACATAAGCCCAAATGGGCCCTCCCATTATTTTGATGTGCTTCTCTAGGAGAGAAAGTGATAAGGTCAGAGTGTAGCCATTCCTTTAACCTTCTGATGCATTTCTTCTTGGTCTCTGTGGTCTAGGGCAGGGTAGTAGGAACAGTTTCACCCTCAACCCTGGGGTTTTCACAGTGGTGTCTTTTCTATGGATAGTTGCTAGTTGGTCTTCGTGTGAAGAGGACAAGCCAAAAACATCCTATATCACCATCATGATCCAGATAGATAGGTTTGTTTGTTTTTTTTTTTTTAACCACTAGTACTTGGCTTGACTGTGGCATGATATAATATGAATCAAAACAAAAGTAAAGGTAGAAAATAGTTGATCAAAGTTCTTGGGCAGGAATTTAATTTTAATTACAATGGATGATCTTTAGCAGTGAATTACCTAAGACAAATGGAGGCAGCTTCCACATAAACAGTAAATAAACATATTTGTGTAAAATCCAACTTGTTGCATTAACATACTCAAGTCTATTTGATGGAATGTTTTCCCAGCATGCAAATGTATCCATCAAATAGCATTGCACCTCAATTAATGAACTGAATATGCTCTCCAGATGTGTAAGCAAATATAATAGTCAAAATAAAGAACCCTGAAGACAGACTGCCATATTTTGAACTACATTATGCCACTTACTATGCCACAGGACTGAAAAAGGTCAGTTTTCATTCCAATTCCAAAGAAAGGCAATGCCAAAGAATGCTCCAACTACCGCACA
>SJXQ01000793.1:0-33125 GCA_006408695.1 Aepyceros melampus | reverse complement strand
CTTACAAGTAATTGGTGACTAAAAATTAAATAAATTATACAAATGTAATTTAAAGCTGTGAGAATGGGTTTATAAAGGCATATCAAAAGATGAAATTCAATGTTCAAATACTAAATTACCAGCAGAAATAAAATAGTATCCTTTTTGTAGGCCATTTATTTTAAAAATAATGCTCAGAGAACACCAAGCAGGACAAATACTAAGGAATTATACCCAGGTATATTTTATTCAAAGTAGAAAATCAAAGACAATGGAAAAAAAAATCAACACTTGAAAGAAGCCAGGGGGTGGGGGTACACCTTACTTAGAGAAAGTCAATAAAAGAATTACATTGAACTTCTCTTCATATGGGGTTCCCTGTTGGCTCAGATGGTCAAGAGTCTGCTTGCAATGTAGGAAACCTGGGTTCAATCTCTGGGTCAGGAAGATCCGTTGGAAAAGGAAATGGCAACCCACTCCAATATTCTTGCCTGAGAAATCCCATGGACAGAGGAGCCTGGCAGACTATAGTCCATGGAGTCACAAAAGTATGGACACTACTTATCGACTAAACAATAACAACAAAGCAGAATAAAACAAATGATAGAGATTAGATTAGAAATCAATGATTGAAATAAATCAATAAACAAAAATCAATGGGATCAAAATCCATTCTTTCAAAAGATGAATACAATTCATAAAACTCTAGCCACAGTAACTAGGAAAAATAGAGAAGACATAATTTATTAACATCAGAATTGCAATAAGGTGTTGATACCAAGAGTATTAAAAGGATAATAAAAATATTTTGAACAACTGTATCCTCACAAATTTGATAACGTAGATGAAATGGACTAATTCCTTGACAGACACAGTCAAAAGTATTTTAGGAAGAAATAGACAATTTGAATAAGCCTATATGTATTTAAAATATTGAATAAATAAAATAACCTTCCAAATCAGACAGCACCAGTCCCAGATGGGTTCGCTGGTGACTTTTACCAATATTTAAAGAAATTTATCCCAATTTCTGCTATTTCTTCCAGAAAATAGAAACAGAGGAAGCATGTCATAACATACTATAAGGCCAGCATCATCCTAAGACTAAAATGAGGTATAGGCATTGCAACAAATGAAAACTATAAACCAATGTCTCTAATGATCATAAAAGCAAAATGCTCAACAAAACATTAGCAAATTAAATCTAAAATTGTATGAAGAGAATTACACAATTCCAAGTATGTAACTCTGTTCAACATTTGAAAATCAATTAATGCAACCCATCACATCAACTGACTAAAGAAGAAAAATCACATTAACTATATCAATAAATACAGAAAAGTCACTTGATGAAATCTAAAGCTATTCATGTTAAAAAAAATAACTCTCAACAAACTAAGGATACAGAGGAACTTCCTCAGCTTAATAAAGAATATTCACAAAAAACAACAGCTAACATCATAGTTATTGATGAGGTACTGTGTTCTTCACCACCTATACCAGGAATAAGACAAGAATGTCCCATAGCACTGCTCTACTATGCTTTATCATACCCAAAACCCTAGCTAATGCAATAGGAAAAGAAAATATAGCATACATAAAGTGGGAAGGAAGAAATTCAACTATGTTGATAGATGACATTAAAGAACTGTAAAAAAAAAAAAAAAAAACCCTCCTGTATCTAACTAGTGATTAAGCAAGATTGCAGGATACAAGATTAATGCACAAAAGTCAATTGCTTTATTATATACAAGGAACAAACAATTAGAATTCAAGATTAAAAATCATAGTTTGTCAGATTTATACTTAAATACATAGGTATAAATCTGACAAACTATGTGTAAGATCTGGAAGACAAAGTATATAAAACTCTGATGAAAGTAATCAAGAACTACATAAATGGAGAGATATTTCATGTTCATGAACAGGAACATTCAATATTATAAGATATTGAAGGAGATGAACAAAGTTAGAATTCTGATATTACTCCAACTTCAAAACTTACATTAAATCTATAGCAATCAAGACAGTGTCAAATAGTATTGATTAGACAAATTGATCAATGGAACAGAATAGAGAGCTCAGACACAGACCCACACAGATATAGCCAACTGACCTTTGACAAAAGAGCACAGACAAGGATAGTCTTTTCAACAAATGGTGCTAGACACAGAACTTACATCCTTCATAAAAATTAATCCATAACGGATCATAGACATGAATGGAAAATGCAAAACTATAAAACAAAACTATAAAACTCCTAGAGATAACATGGTGAAAATCTAGATAGCCTTGACAAAGATGTGATTCTTTAAGAAAATAATAAATAAAATGTTTTTTTTTAAAGTGCTTTCTATGAGACACTGAAAAGAATGAGAAGACAAGCCACAGACTGGGAAAAAATATTTGTAAAAGATGTCTCTGATAAAGAATCATTATCGCAAATATATAAAGAGTTCTTAAAACTCAAGAAATTAAAAAAAACAGTTAAAAATGGAAAAAGATTTGCTTTCCCACCAACACTGTGTGAGTGTTCCAATTTCTCCACATTCGTTCCAACAATTGTGCTTTGTTTTTTGATAATAGCCATCCTGACAAGTGTGAGGTGATATCTTATGTTTTTGAGCTACATTTCCTTAAAGATTAGTAGTGTTGAGCATTTTTCCATGTACCTGTTAGCCATGTGTATTTTTTTTTTTTCTTTTTGAGAACTATCAAGCCTATTGTGCACTTTTTAATTGGGTCACTAGTTTTGTTTTTACTATGCAGTTGTAGGATAGTAAAAATATATTTTTTTACAGATTTTGAAGACTAATCCCTTATCAGATATATGGTTAGGAGATATTTTCTCTCATCTGAAAGGGATGGCATCCCCATGTTCACTGAGCACTATTCACAATTGTTGTTCAATAGCTAAGTCGTGTTCCACTCTGTGACCCTATGAACTGTAGCATACCAGGCTTCCCTGTCCTTCACTGTCTCCTGGAGTTTGATAAAACACATGTTCATTGTGTCTATTGGTGATGCCATCCAATCATCTCATCTTCTGTGACCCCTTCTCCTCCTGCCCTCAATCTTTCCCAAACTTTTCCATTTCTGTAAATGGAAAAATGTCCATTTAAATCTTGGTGCCCCTGTTTGGACTGTTTCTTTGATATCGGGGTACATAAGCTATCCACATGTTTTAGAGATAAGTTCCTCTTGGGTGTCTTTGTTTGCAAATATAGTTTCATTCTGAGGGTTGCCTTTTTGTTATGTTTATGGTTTCCTCTGCTGTGCCGGGGCTTTTAAGGAAATTAGGTTCCATTTATTTATGTTTATTTTATTTTTCATGATTCTAAGAGGTGGGTCAAAAAAGAACTTGCTTCATATTATGTCAAAGCTTGTTCATATCCTTTTATTTAGAATTTAATCTATTTGGAGTTTGTTTTTGTGTATGCTGTTAGGGAGTATTCTAATTGCATTCTCATTATCATTTCTTAAAAAAAATGCACATTGCTCTCCATAGTGTCTGTTACTGATTGACCTTTACACTGACAGCATAGAAGTGTTCCTTTTTTTCCACCCTTTCTCCAGCATTTATTGTTTGCTCACTTTTGGACAATGGTGGTTGTGAACTGTATGAGGAAATTATTGTTGTTCAGTCACTCAGTCGTGTCCGACTCTTTGTGACCCCATGGATTGCAGCACACCCGTCTTCCCTGTCCTTCATAATCCCCCAGAGTTTGCTCAAACTCATGTCCATTGAAATCAGTGATGCCATCCAACCATCTCATCCTCAGTCAAATCCCTTCTCTCCCTGCCTTCAATCTTTCCCAGCATCACGGTCTTTTCCAATGAGTTGGCTTTTTGCATCAGGTGGCCAAAGTATTGCAGCTTCGGCTTCATCATTCATCAGTCCTTCCAGTGAATATTCAGGGTTGATTTTCTTTAGGATTGACTGGTTTGATCTCTTTACTGTCCAAGGAACTTACATTATTCACAATAACCAATATGCATAAAAACCTAGTCTATCAACAGATAAGTAGATTAAAAAAATGTTGTAGATACATAGAATGGTATACTATACAGGCTTTAAGAAAAAGAAGGAAATTTTCAATATGTGGCAACATGAATGAATCTTGAGGACATTATACTAAGTGAAATAAGACAATCATGGAAAGATAAATACTTCATTTTTCCATTTATATGAAGTAGCTAAAAATATCCTAACTCCTAAAATTCAAGAATAGAATAATGGTTTCCATAGGTCAGAAAGAAAGAGAAATGGAGAGTTACTTATCAACAAGCTTAAAATTTCAGTTTAGCAAGAATATGTCTAGAGATCTGCTGTATAACATTGTGGTCAATTATAAAATATTATAAGCTTAAAAGTGTGTTAAGAGAGTAGATCTCATACTAAGTGTACTTTCAATATAAAAAATTTTTTAAGGAAAAAGTGGGCAAACACTGAACAGACACTTCACCAAAGATGATATACAGATAACAAATATGCATAAAAATGTGCTCAACATAAAAAATCATTTGAGAATTGCAATTTAAAATAATATTCAGATACCACTATATACCAATTAGAATGGTGAAAATTCAAATGATGACAAGGATGTGGAGCAACAGGAACTATCATCCACTTTTCTTTTCTTTTTTTTTCTTTTTTTTTTTGTATATGTACCACAGCTTTCTTATCCATTCATCTGCTGATGGACATCTAGGTTGCTTCCATGTCCTGGCTATTATAAATAGTGATGCGGTGAACACTGGGGTACACGTGTCTCTTTCAATTCTTGTTTCCTCAGTGTGTATGCCCAGCAGTGTGATTGCTGGGTCATAAGGCAATTCTATCTCCAATTTTTTAAGGAATCTCCACACTGTTCTCCATAGTGGCTGTACTTATTTGCAAAATGACATAGCAGCTTTGGAAGACAGTTTGGCAGTTTCTTACAAAATGAAACATATATTGTTAGCATAGGATCCAGCAACTGTGCTCCTTGACATATATCCAAACAAAATGAAAATTTACATGCACACAAAAACTTGTATGCAGATGTTTATATTTCCTTTCTTTATTATTTGCAAAACTGGAACAACCAAGATGTTGGATAAATAAACTGTGGTACATCTGGACAATGGACTATTATTGTCAGCACTATAGAAAGAAATGAGTTTTCAAAACATGGAAAGATGTGGAAGAACCTTAAGTGTATACATATATTACTAAGTTAAAGAAGACTGTCTGAAAAGGCTACATTCTATATGATTTAGTCTACATGACATTCTGATAAAAGCAAAAATATGAAGATAGTAGTAAAACCAGTGATTTTCAGAGTTTATGGAAGGCACAAGATATACAGGCAAAGCACAGAGGATTTTTAAGACAATGAAACTATTTTGAATGAAATTGTAATGGTAGATAAGTAGCATTACATATTTGCCAAACCCACCACATGTACACCACCAAGGTTGAACCCTAATGTAAACTATGAACTTTCTAAAGGAAGAAATAATTAATAATATATTCAATGTATCTGGGATCCCATATAGTCTTATCTTACATGCCAAATCTAGTGATTAGTAGTAGCTGCCTATAATGCTTTGCTTACAAATATGAAGAAACCAGGTCCAGGCTCAGTTGTGTAATGCATTCATTTTGTCTCTCTTGGCTGTAAAAGGACACACACCCTTAATGTGTATTGACCCTGTATAAGTCTTTTCAGTTCAATTTGGTCTAAGTCATTTAAATTCAATTCAAATTAACAAGAAGAGAAAAGTGATTTTTTTTTTCAGTATAAAATTTGGAAGTTATTCCCCAGGATTATATACTTCATCCAGAAAAGAAGTCCAAGGACCCATATATTAGTATGAACAGGGTCAAACAATAAAAGACATTGGAAGATAGTTAAAAGAGAAAAAAGAAAGTATTTAAATGGGACAAAAATGGAATAGACAATCTTGAAAGACTAATTAAGCTAGGTCTTGAAGAAGCATTTTTAAAGGCGGAGAGAAAAAGGGAATAAGAAATGTAAAGAAATGGAAAATGAATAAGTGCTAGATGCTATTTTCTTTTTAGACCTTTGTGGCTGCCCAAGTAGAAGCAATTAAGTTCAAAAGTGATTACTCTCTAGGCTTCTTCTTTTGTTTTGTTGTCCTTTTTGTTTTTACACCTCTACTTATCTTTCCACATGTAGTAACTTACATACAATACAGTACATACAATTAGACTAGATGTAATAATACAGTAATGCAAAGACACATACTTAGTACCTTTATCTTTATGTCCTAAATCAGGTATCACCAGTCTAGCATGATTAATGCAATGAGGGAAAATGAGAAATGGGGAGGGAAAGAGGAGAAGAGTCATACAAATTTACAGAAAAAAATTTTCAAAAACACCATCTATGAAAATGAATAAGTAGACATCATAAAGTAATTTTAAAGATTTTCATTCCTATTTCCTTGTGGCAATTATTCATATAATTATTGTTTTCTTCTATCTTCTCTGCAACCTTTCTAAGAACTCAGTTGTGGAAAAGTCTACTAGAGGTGGCTTATTTAATGTTTGACCTATACTTTCCATGGCTAGTAAACTATACTAAGAACGAAAATTAATTCTAAACATATACTGTTTTCAAGATAGCTACATCCTTTCTCACTCAACTGCTATTCTGGGAAGGTGAAATGATTTCTTATCTAGGACCTACAGACCTCATTCAGTGTAATAATTTTTCATTATATCAACATACATTTCACTTAAATCTTTTATGTTTGTTAAATAGATGCTCATTTGAAAAAGCTTATGAAGGTCCCCCCCCTTTTTTTAAATAGTCTGTGCTAGTCTGTGTCCCACTATTAACTACTATCACAATACTCAATTTGAGCATTTCCCATATGGATCTTGTCACTAATTGTTTCTTTTTTATTTGTCTATGATATTTCCCCTTTAGAACGTAAGAACTCTAATGTATAACAAGAACCACCTGTATATGATGGTCAATACCTGAAATATGTTTTATCTTGTTTTGATATTTTAAACCAGTCTCTAATTTTCTTCCCATCATGTATCCTCTTCTGAATTCTTATTATGTAACACTTAAGCCAGCTCCTGCAATTTGCGTACTCCCACACCCACACATACACACGCCTGAGACAATATTTATCCATGTCTTATCAGCAAATAGGCTGAGCATCAATTTATACCTTTATTCTGGTTTGAAAACATGAGCTAGGTTTATGAAAAGTCTCTCTTGGAGACAATTTTATAAAAGTGAATTAGCGAGATTTAACAGTTGAGAATAGTTTGAATAGCATTAGCACTACATGTATTTTTTTAAAGATTATCTAATAGGACTTGACTATAAAATCGCCAGTGCCTGTTTTTTTTTTTTTTTGTTGTTGTTTTGTTTTGTTTTTTAATAGCATATGTATCAGTTCAGTTTAGTCGCTCAGTCGTGTCCGACTCTTTGCGACCCCATGAATCGCAGCACGCCAGGCCTCCCTGTCCATCACTAACTCCCGGAGTTCACTCAGACTCACATCCATCGGGTCAGTGTTGCCATCCAGGCATCTCATCCTCGGTCGTCCCCTTCTCCTCCTGCCCCCAATCCCTCGCAGCATCAGAGTTTTTTCCAATGAGTCAACTCTTCATTCTCTAATCTGTTCTATGGCAATTGTCCTACCACTTTTCCTTTGAGTCAAATTTGGTAATTCCTATTTCATTAGAGGGCTTCCCAGAAGGTTCAGTGGTAAACAATCCATCTGTCAATGCCAGGAATTGCAGGAAAAGCAGTTTTGATCCCTGAATTGGGAAGACAACCTGGAGGAGGAAATGGCAACCCACTCCAGGATTCTTGATGGGATAATCCCATGGACAGAGGAGCCTGGTGGCCGACAGCCCATGGGGCCACAAAGAGTTGGACATGAGTGAGCTATTGAATACATTTTGCTAGAAATTAGCCATTTCTTCTAAATTTCTATGTTATTGGTAAAATAAGTAAATGGCATCAAGATTTTTTTACATAAGTCTGACAGTGTATATTTAATAATACACATACCATTTAACTGTATGATCCCCACAGCTGAGAATCTAGTCAATCAAAATGAGTAATAATATATGAAAATAGGTGAATAAGGATGTTTATTATAGCAATCTGCTGAGAAAATAAAATAACTAAAAACACCTTTAATGCCCAAGATCCAACAGTAGCTTAACATATTTTGTGTCATCCAAAAGTATGGATTAATGGGTACAGTGTTTCAGTCTGGCATGATGAAGTGTTCTGGAGGTTGATAGTGATGTAGTTGGCATGGCAATGTGAATGTGAGGCCACTGAAGTAGTCACTTAAAAATCATTAGGATGACGAATTTGATGTGTATTTTCCCACAATTAACAAGGAAAATAAAAATAAAGTTAAACTTTACATTTTAAAAATTATTTTATTGATCTAGGTCAAGTGAAATAACTGTATCTCAGGATTTTTAATCAAAGGATGTGGGATTTGTGTATGGAGTATAACATGGCAGGCTCCTCTGTCCTCCACTATCCCCTGGAGTTTACTCAAATTTATGTCTATTGAGTCAGTGATCTCATCTAGCCATCTCATCCTCTACCACTTCCTTTTCCCTTTGCCTTCAATCTTTCCCAGCATCAGTATCTTTTCCAATGAGTCAATTATTCCCATCAGGTGGCAAAACTATTGGAGATCCAGCTTTACCATCAGTCCTTCCAATGAATATTCAGGGTTGATTTCCTTTAGGATTGACTGGTTTGTTCTTCTTTAAGTCCAAGGGACTCTCAGTAGTCTTCTCCAGAACACAATTGAAAAGCATCAATACTTTGGTGAACAGCCTTCTGGTCCAAATTTCACATCTGTACATGACTACTGGAAAAACCATAGCTTTGACTGTACACACCTTTGTCAACAAAGTGATGTCTCTGCTTTTTAATACACTGTCTAGATTTGTCATAGTTCTCCTTAAAAGGAGCAAGTGTCTTTTAATTTCATGGCTGCAGTCACCATCTGCAGTGATTTTGGAGCTCTAGAAAATAAAACCTGTCACTGCTTCCACTCTTCCCCCTTCTATCTGCCACGAAGTGATGGGACCAGATGCCATGATCTTAGTTTTCTGAATGTTGAATTTCAAGCCAACTTTCTCACTCTCCTCTTTCACTTTCATCAAGACGCTCTTTAGTTCCTCTTCACTTTCTGCCATTAGAGTAGTGTCATCTGAATATGTGAGGTTGTTATTTCACTCAGCAATCTTGATTCCAGTT
The DNA here is from genome assembly GCA_006408695.1 of Aepyceros melampus. NCBI lineage: Eukaryota > Metazoa > Chordata > Mammalia > Artiodactyla > Bovidae > Aepyceros > Aepyceros melampus. The sequence goes on along the minus strand of SJXQ01000793.1, from coordinate 23,877 downwards.
TGTGATTCATCCAGCCCATCACTTCACATGATGTACTCTGCAAGTGTGCATGCTAAGTCACTTCAGTCATGTTCAACTCTTTGTGACACTGTGGAATGTCCTCTGTTCCTCAGGCTCCTCTGTCCATGGGATTCTCTAGGCAAGAATACTGGAGTGTGTGCCATGTCCTCCTCCAGGCAGTCTTCTCAACCCAGGGATCAAACCCACATCTTTTATGTCTCCCTCATTGTCAGGCGGGTTCTTAACCACTAGCATTACTGGGAAAGCCCATACTCTGCACAGAATTTAAATAAGCAAAGTGACAAAATATAGCCTTGTCATACTCCTTTCCCAATTTTGAACCAGCCACTTGTTCCATGTCTGGTTCTAACTGTTGCTTCTTGACATAGATACAGGTTTCTCAGGAGACAGGTCAGGTAGTCTGATATTCTCATCTCTTTAAGAATTTTCCACAGTTTGTTGTGATCCACACAGTCAAGAGCTTTAGTGTAGTCAATGAAGCAGGGGTATAATAGATTTTTTTTCTCAAACTCCCTTTCTTTCTGCATGATCCAACAAAGTTGGCAATTTGATCTCTGGTTCCTTTGCCTCTTCAAAACCCAGTGTGTACATCTGAAAGTTTAACAGTTTTTTTTTTTTTCATTTCTTTCATTAAATAAATCTCTGTTGAATTTTTTAAAAAAATCATGCATTCAACTGTGAATAAATCTGAGTATTAAAAGCATAAGTAAGTAAGTAAGTAAAGTCACTCAGTCATGTCCGACTCTTTGTGACCCCATGGACTGCAGCCCACCAGGCTCCTCAGTCCATGAGATTCTCCAAGCAAGAATACTGGAGTGGGTTGCCATTTCCTTCTCCAGGGGATCTTCCTGAGCCAGGGATCGAACCCAGGTCTCCTGCATTGGAGGCAGACGCTTTAACCTCTGAGCCACCAGGGAAGTCCATTAAATGTTTGTTTAATAACAGATTAAATAAATATATGTTCAATATATTTTTAAAAAATATTAAACAAAATCCTGGCTCCTGAGAAACCTATATGCATGTCAAGAAGCAACAGTTAGAACCAGACATGGAACAAGTGACTGGTTCAAAATTGGGAAAGGAATATGACAAGACTATATTTTATCACCTTGCTTATTTAACAACTTAAACAACTTAACATATATTTAGGTTTAGTTAGTGTCTCCTTAAAGTGCTCTTTTAATTGGATCCTATTAGTTTAAAATGAACCCATGTAATACTACAATGTAAATTTATGCAATTACTAGGCATTGAAAATCCAGTCTATTCAGAGTTTTATATAAAATTATTTTATTTAAAAGCATCTTAATTTCCAATAAACTACCTAGAGTCATAAATGTATGAATTATAGCTACAGCATTTGAATAAACATCTAAACTATAGAGTTATAATTTAAAATACTGAAATTTTTGTTAAATATTGAGGAATGCGATATTCTGATTTATTGACAATTTAGCATAAATCCTGTCTCATTGTAAATTCTGTTGAAACGTGGCCAGTTTTACTTACTTTCTCACTTTAGTAAGTACATTCTAATAAACACAGTTTAATCTTTCTATGATAATAAGTATTATCAAAGGACCTTCAGGATTATCATCCAGAGCACAAATATTCATGGATCAGGATAAAATATTTGGAGAGTAAAAGAACTACTACTGGCTCTAAAACTTATTGTAGAAATGCCTGCTGATACTACATTCTTAATGCCATTGTTTTTGGCAATTTTCCATTCTTTGTCTAGAAAAAATGAGACGAGTTCTATTTAATAAAGGTTTTACTTTATAATGTTTTTTCAGTCATCTCAGACTTCATTCAAGAGAGTAGGAAGTTTATTTTCATTGTGAAGTCCCAGCAACTTGCACATGTCAGACTTTTAATGAGAAACACAGGATCAAGTGCCTACTAAGACAAGGCTGAAAAATATAAATTTCAAACTCTCTTTTTCCACTCACGCTGACACATTACTACCAACTGTACATAACAATGTGGTAGGATGCACTTAGAATGCCAGTTGTCCAGGAGTCCTTCCTCATGCAAAATATTTCTCAGATTTAGAAAGACTCAGATATGCTCAATCAACTGCCTTAGGAATCTGGGCAGGGATTTCTAATGGATTTAACATATGAATCAGGTTTATGTAGACTATAAACGTGCCTTTCATATATAATAAAAATGTCAGAGAATGTCCTACATATGATTTTTATTCCAGAGGTAGTTTTCAATATAAATATTAAAATGACTAAATAAATTATAGATGAAAATTATTCCCTTTTCCCCATAAACATCTGCTTTGCAGAAGGGACTCTATTAAAATTCATTTATTTCACAACAGTTCTAAATTTCTGATTTTTGATCTGCTAAAATGTTCAATATAGTTTTTTATTTTGTGCTAAGTCACTTCATTCATGTCCGACTCTGCGACCCTATGCACTGGAGCCCGCCAGGCTCCTTTGTCCATGGGATTCTCCAGATAAGAATGCTGCAATGGGTTAGCCATTTTCTTCCCAACCCAGGATCAAACAGACCATCTCTTATATCTCCTGCACTGGCAAGCAGGTTCTTATCCACTAGCGCCACCTGGAAAGCCCTAGTTTAGAATGTTTATACTGTAATAATACCCAACTGGCTGTTAAGTATAGAGAAGAGGTGATTTTGAAAATAATTATTTTCAACAACTCCATTTCATCTATAATATTAGAGAAAATACATACAAATGAATTGGAATGGGGACAGCATTTAGATCATTACATAAATGAAACATTGATTTTATTTTAGTGATAATACTGTGGGAATTATTCTCTTATCTTTATGTTGTTACTTTCATACAGCATTTTTGGTAAAGTAATAGCTTTAAATCTGAAAAATAAAAACAAATTCTAGCCCATTGTTAATTAAGATTATGAGGAAAGATGTTTATAAAGTTTATGTTCTAAGGACAATAAAGTAAGCACGTGTTCACAAGTGTTTCAGCATGTTGGTCAGTGTGGTGCTATTTTAAGACCAGATTTTATATTAGTCTACCTCTATAACTTTTTTTTAAATTTGTATTTGTTTTTTCTCACAGTTTCCATGTCTTAGCTAAGCAAGAATCCTAGGAAGTAAGCAAAAGAGCTCAGTAAAGAAAATTACAAAATATTTGAGTAAATAATGAGGGTAAACTGCCATCTTCAGTCAACTATACTGTCTAATAGAAACTGAAAAAAATGAAGCAACACATGAATTTAGCCTTTTATTCTAGGAATGTCTTCTTACTACAACACCCTTTCAGATGAAGATCCCCTGGAGGAAGAAATGGCAACCGACTCCAATATTCTTGCCTGGAAAATCCTATGGACAGAGGATCCTGGAGGGCTACAGTCCATGGGGTCGCAAAGAGTCATCCAGGACTTAACCACTGAGCACATACACACACCTTCTCTTGCATAATTTTTCCCCAGGATCGTTTCCAGTCTAACTGTAGTGACATGTTTTGTTTGGATTTTCTTTTTGAGGGGAAGTCTTAAGGAATGGGCTGGTTGAGTTGTGCATTACAGACATTGGAGATTTTCTTTATTATTATTATTTTTTTAATATAAATTTATTTATTTTAACTGGAGGTTAATTACTTTACAATATTGTATTGGTTTTGCCATACATCAATATGAATCCGCCACAGGTATACACGTGTTCCCCATCCTGAACTCCCCTCCCTCCTACCTCCCCATACCATCCCTCTGGGTCATCTCAGTACACCAGCCCCAAGCATCCAAGAAAAGGTAACAGTCTTCTCCCAAAACAGTTTCCAGCAAATTTTAAAGCGAGATCTTGGGAAAGCTCTGAGTTTAGTCTAATCTTATAGCATTGTCCCCACAATAGTTAAAGTTGACAATTCAAGTTTAAATTACTAATTATGTAAAGTGCTTATATATTTATGTGTTTATTTCACCTGTGAACATTAATTATTACAGCTTTTATCTCTTTAAGATTTTGTAATTCGTGATTATGGAGGCAGCACACCCTCAATGTTTTCTGGCACTGAAAGTGAAAGTCTGCTCAGTCGTGTCAGACTCTTTGTGATCCCATGGATAGCCCATGGAATTCTCCAGGCCAGAATACTGGAGTGAGTAGCCTTTCCTTTCTCCAGGGGATCTTCCCAACCCAGGGATCTAACCCAGATCTCCCTCATTGCAGGCGGATTCTTTACCAGCTGAGCCACTCACTTCAGTTGAGTTCAGTTGCTCAGTCAGTCCGACTCTTTGCAACCCCATGAATCGCAGCACGCCAGGCCTCCCTGTCCATCACCAACTCCCGGAGTTCACTCAGACTCACGCCCATTGAGTCCGTGATGCCATTCAGCCATCTCATCCTTGGTCGTCCCCTTCTCCTCCTGCCCCCAATCCCTCCCAGCATCAGAGTCTTTTCCAATGAGTCAACTCTTCGCATGAGGTGGCCAAAGAACTGGAGCTTCAGCTTTAGCATCATTCCTTCCAAAGAAATCCCAGGGCCGATCTCCTTCAGAATGGACTGGTTGGATCTCCTTGCAGTCCAAGGGACTCTCAAGAGTGTTGGTGGGCTGCCGTCTGTGGGGTCGCACAGAGTTGGACACGAATGAAGCGACTTAGCAGCAGCAGCAGCAGCAGCAGTATTACTGGAGCAGCAAAAAGAACTCTTGCCTATTACCTTGGGATAATGCTACCATTATGCTGAAGTTTAATGGAGTAAGAATAAAAGCCAACCACAAAATGGGCATGTGTTTTATTTGACCCTGTGATCATTTAGCACTGGACTGGGAGTCCAGAACAGCTGTCAATTGACTTTCCAATGCACTCAGGAAAGTATGCAACCTATACCTTATTTCCTAAGAACAAACGATTTAGGGAACTCATTAAAAAAAAATAAAAACAACTTGACAGTTAGGGTTAGGGTTAGGTCGTCACCTCCTTTGACTTTATTTTGGGGTCAGCAGCCTGAAGGTAATATTTTAAATAAATAAATTTTCAAAACTAAGAAAAAAATCTAGAAACCTTTTCAATCTATTTTTTTAACATCTTGGCAGAGAGCAAGCGGGAAGAAGCGGGAAGTTCCTTAGCACGGTTCCGGGTTTCCTTGCGCCCCGCCCGTCCGCTCGCCCCACCACAGCTACAGGCTTTTTAGTCCCTGGGTCGGTCTGTCCTGCGGGGAACAATCCCTGTCCATCCGTCTGCGCTCTGCCCGCCCGCCGGGCATCTGCCCTTCTCTCCTGACTCCGCCCCGCATCTGTCCGGAACCCTTCGCGTCTGAGCTGACCCAGTGCGCGTCCGCCAGTCAGTCCCTCCGGACCCGCCGCGAGTCTCAGGCTGCGGAAATCACCGCGCGTCACTCGGTCCGTACCCAGTGGGCATCTTGGGTATCTGGGCGGTCTCCGGTCTCCCGCGCGTGTGTCTGTCTGTCTCTCTGTGCGATTCGCTGCTTGCAGCCTGCCTGCCTGGCCGCAGGGCACCAAGTGTCCAGTTTGCCCTTTCGCTGACGCTGAGTGTGTGTAGCGCGGCCTTGGTGAGCCGCGAGCCCGCCTGAGACCGGCCAGGCAGCCGGCGGAGGAATACACGTTCGGCCCCTGCGCTTGTTGTTATCATTTTAAACCCACGGGAGCTTGAGGCCTATTTTTATGCAGAAAATTGGTCGTGAGGCCTCTGTTGACAAGGCCAGATGTGGGGAGACAGCCTGCTGCTTGGTGATTTCTTACTATTTAGCGGGGGAACGGACATTTCTTTCCTACTACTGGCTTTTGAAACTGATTTTAGATCTGAATGGGTGGAAATTCTAAGACCCCTTTGGGAGAATGGATTCGTTATTGGGGTGCTTTTTTGTCTGATGCATTTGTTCTGAGCCTGCTGACCAGCTGTTTCTGAACTTCCTTTCCTCAGCCTCAACAGTGATTCTGAGTCTGCTTTTAGCTTTCTTCGCCTTGGCTTTTTTGTCTGTTTGTGAACAGCTGTTTGGCCCATAGCTTAGAGACAGCAGCCTTTTTCTCTCTCCCAAGAGAGCCTTCTCCCTGTGCTCAGAGAGATGGGGAGTGGGGATCCTAATCCTGCTGGCAAGAAAAAGAAGTACCTCAAGGCTGCCCTGTATGTGGGTGACTTGGACCCAGATGTTACCGAGGATATGTTATATAAAAAGTTCAGGCCGGCTGGACCTCTGCGCTTCACCCGAATCTGCCGTGACCCAGTGACCCGCAGCCCCCTGGGCTATGGCTACGTTAACTTCCGCTTTCCTGCGGATGCTGAGTGGGCACTGAACACCATGAATTTTGATTGATTAATGGCAAACCATTCCGTCTAATGTGGTCTCAGCCAGATGACCGCTTAAGAAAGTCTGGAATTGGAAATATATTCATCAAAAACCTGGACAAATCCATTGACAACAGGGCCCTTTTTTATCTGTTTTCAGCTTTTGGGAGCATTCTCTCCTGCAAAGTCGTATGCGATGACAATGGCTCTAAGGGTTATGCCTATGTGCACTTTGACAGCCTGGCCGCTGCCAATAGGGCCATTTGGCACATGAACGGAGTGCGGCTCAACAACCGCCAGGTGTACGTCGGCCGATTCAAATTTCCAGAAGAGAGGGCTGCTGAAGTTAGAACTAGGGATAGAGCTACTTTCACTAATGTTTTCGTTAAAAACTTTGGAGATGACATGGATGACGACAAACTGAAGGAACTTTTCAGTGAGTATGGGCCAACTGAGAGTGTTAAGGTAATAAGAGATGCCAGTGGGAAATCAAAAGGCTTTGGATTTGTGAGATATGAGACACATGAGGCTGCCCAAAAGGCTGTGTTAGATCTGCATGGAAAGTCCATCGATGGGAAAGTGCTCTATGTAGGGCGAGCACAGAAGAAAATTGAACGTCTTGCTGAGTTAAGGAAAAGATTTGAGCGGCTGAGATTAAAAGAAAAAACTCGGCCTCCGGGGGTGCCTATTTATATTAAGAACCTGGACGAGACCATTGATGATGAAAAACTGAAGGAGGAATTTTCTTCCTTTGGATCAATTAGTCGGGCCAAAGTGATGGTGGAGGTGGAGCAAGGCAAAGGGTTTGGTGTTGTCTGCTTCTCCTCTTTTGAAGAGGCTACCAAAGCAGTAGATGAGATGAATGGTCGCATAGTGGGCTCCAAGCCCCTGCAGGTCACTCTGGGCCAGGCCAGGCGCAGGTGGTGAGGATAAGAATGCTCAATTTGTTTCAGCCTTAAGCTGGTGCCTACTTAGTTTGGGCTACTTTGTGATAAGAGGTTATTTTATGTCAATTAACAGGTTTTTTTAAGTGAATACTTTCTTTTGAAAAAAAAAAAAGTGAAACCAGAAAGCCTTGTTCATTTTAGTGAAGAACATAATTTCTAATTGTAAAACTGTCATTTTGTACTATTTTTCGATATAATATCCTTAGGAATATATAGAATAAAGTTTATTCCTCCACACACTTGTCCTAAACCAATCAAGGTGAGTTAATTGAGTATATGTTCTTCCTTATTTCACTAATACTACTAAATTTCATTTCTCCTAGGTCCTTACATCTGAGTCTATCACAGTGAAAACTTCTAACTTGCTTTTTGAGAAATCAGTAGAGCAGGGGAAAGTGTATGTGATCCAGTTAATGTTTATGCATAATTTGACTTTAAATTATTAGTTAAAATGATTTTAAAAGATGAGAGCTTTTTCCTTCTTTTATTTATTTATATTTTTCCCTTCTTTATTATACTGAGGGCATACCACAGATTTAATAGTGGATTTGAGTAAGTTTTGAGAGTTTCCACTATTAACTCTATAACTTCAATAAGCATATTGGTACTTTATCAATCAGTACATTAGAAGATTAACACTTTAAAGACTGATTTTTTTAAATTCTCAAGTTTCATCTTAGAAACTTTCCTGAGAGATTTAATATTTGAAGACAGGCTAAGGAGCATTCTTATCACTCGTTTTGCTAAACTCTTTAGTAGGTATATTTGGATTGTATTTAATTAACAAAAAAGGTGAATAACAACACTGAATTGCTTTTGTCTATAGTTAATTTTAGGATTACCTTCAGCCTTTGTCGTGTCAGTATAAAAGATAAACACCCCATGTAATGATGCTGAAAACTACTTTGAAGAATAACTTCTATTAAACTTGTAATTACCTCTTGTAAACTGTTGAATATATTCACAAGATAATATTCACAGATGTTTAAAAATTAAGGAAAAGGCCCTCTCTCTTGATTAAGTAGCATGCCTCCACCATATGAGATCTCTTAATCTAGTATGATTCTCTTTTTGTCTAGCTGCTTGGAAGTTATGACAAAATATTCTGTTCTATGTTGCAGTATGTTATTTGCCCTGTGACTCCTGTATTATGGATTTTCTGTGTTTCACTTGTAGTTCCCTCTTGTCCACACCCATCTACCTTTCAATTTGTATTGCACTTACTTTCTTATTTTCTTTGGATTGTGCTGCTGCTCTCCTCAGTCATTCAGTCATCTTCAACTCTTTGAGACCCGGTGGACTATAACCCACCAGGCTCCTCTGTCCATGGAATTTTCTGGGCATGGATACTGGAGTGGGTCACCATTTTCTAATCCAGGGGGTCTTCCTGACCCAGGGATTGAACCCATGTCTCTTGTGTCTCCTGCATTGGCAAGCAGATTCTTTACCACTGCACCACCTGGGAAGCCCTTTTCTTTGGGATTGCCTGTCTGTTAATATATGCCAGTTCAAATCCAGTTTGGAGTTAGAGATATAAATACTTAATTTATGTAAAACTTAAATTATTACTTTTTAAAAATAGCATTGACTCATACCACAAATCCAATCATAAAATATTTTATCTCTATTGTCAGTTGATTTTTATTACTTTATGTAGAAATCTTTCATACATAAAACAACATAAATATATAATTTTTAACACTTCTGTTAACTCTTTGCCCATAAAATAATCAGAATAACTTATTTTCATGTAATTGCTTATCTACAGACTATGTGTATATTTATTATCAAACATTTTCAAATGGAAATTATGGTTTTTATTGATTATAGACATAATACATGCTCCTTATTAAAAAAAAGTACAACAATGCAGAAACTTACAAAGAAGGAAGTAAAATTCCCAGAGTTCCGAGACAACCACTATTAACTTTTTAAGTGTGTGCTTATCCTTTCATGCCTTTTCCTGTACGTATACCACACTGTTTTACAAAAAAAAGAAAGAAAGAAAAGAAAATATACTATATGTATGGTTTTTTTAATTTTAAGCCAAAACATAATCATCTGTTCGTGTCAATAAATACCAATCTGTATCATCAATTAGTGACTACATAGTATTCCATTGTGTGGATGTACTATATCTTATTAAGTAGTTCATTATTAAATGAGATTTATATGTTTTTCAATATTTTCTATGTTTGTAAACAATGCTGTGATGAACATCCTTGGTTAAAAACAGTATGAGTTATATGAGCTTGAGAAAAAATATCTATAGCATGTAAAAGCATAAATCTACTAGAAAAATAAAAATGCACATCACATTGATATATATGCACCTAAAATTTGAAAAGTGTTAATGGTATATTCTTCATTTAAATTGACAAAAGAAAAAACTAACAGAATATAATTTTTCATATTTTATGAGCCTACTTGCTTTACATCATTGTGATCATAAAATATATGAAAAGGAAGCAGCTTCAAATAAAATTTAAAATACTTATCATACATTGATAATTGTTTTACCATATGTGCTCTCTATTCCTTTCCCCTCATTGCCAGTTTTCATTTGAATTTGCAAACCTGAAGTGTCAGTGTTAGACCTTTGCAAATACTTTGATTCAGAATGAATCATGAAATATATATAGAAGCTAAAAACTTCAAATATAAGCATTTTATACACTTTGGGAAAATATTTAAGTATTTAAATTATTACTGTTTTGAAAAAGCTAGTCAGTACAAAGAAAAGGAATAATTGTGGCTAGGTACAGATAAAATATACATGTTAGGACTCTGCAGATCAATCAAAAGTACTCTAAATTCAGGACATAAAAAGCAGGGTTGAAGAGTGTAAAGGAAAGGTAATCTTTATTTAAACACAAACAGCTGGGTAAATTTTTCAATTTGTATTTTTCATTTTTAGCTACATTTAATACATTTCTAATAGTTTAGGCTTCCAAGGAGGAGCCAAAGAACTGAACAACTTAAATCAGTGACAAAGCATTAAAAAATAGGTTATTATTCATTTTCTACTGCTGCTGCTACTGCTAAGTTGCTTCAGTCATGTCTGACTCTGTGCGACCCTAGAGACAGCAGCCCACCAGGATCCCTCATCCCTGGGATTCTCCAGGCAAGAACACTGGAGTGGGTTGCCATTTCCTTCTCCGATGTTGAACGTGAAAAGTGAAAGGGACAGTCGCTCAGTCGTGTCCAACTTCGCAACCCCCTGGACTGCAGGCTACCAGGCTCCTCCACCCATGAGATTTTCCAGGCAAGAGTACTGGAGTGGGTTGTCATTGCCTTCTCTGATTCATTTTCTAGCCCAAGATAATTAGTAAAAATTAATAAAACTATTATCAATGATTAACTTAATAGTGAATTATTTAATAGAATGTTTTTGATTTTTGTTTTTATTTTTATTTTTTTTTTAGCTTTTCAAAATAGTCACCTGTACAGGCTTTAAATGTGCCTGCTGCTGCTGCTAAGCTGCTTCAGTCATGTCCAACTCTGTGCAACCCCATAGACGGCAGCCCACCAGGCTCCCCCATCCCTGGGATTCTCCAGGCAAGAACATTGGAGTGGGTTGCCATTTCCTTCTCCAATGCATGAAAGTGAAAGGTGAAAGTGAAGTCCCTCAGTCGTGTCCGACTCTTAGCGACCCCATGGACTGCGGCCCACCAGGCTCCTCCGTCCATGGGATTTTCCAGGCAAAAGTACTGGAGTGGGATGTCATTGCCTTCTCCATCAAATGTGCCTAGGGAGAAGGAAATTCAGAACATTTTTTGTGATTGCAAACATCATAGTAGTGGTTATTTGGGGGAGGATTTCTTTTTTTCCAATGACTTATTACACATATTTTTTCTTCCATCTTTTTAAAAGGTTTGTGTTTATTCATTTTTGGCTGCACTGGGTCTTCATTGCTGTGGTGGCTTTTCTCTAGTTGCAGCAAGCAGGGGCTACTCTCTAGTTGTGATGCTTGGGCTTCTTATAGTAGTTGGGAAGCACTTCTCTTGTTGGGAAGCACTGGGCTCTAGGGCATGTGGGCTCAGTAGTTGTGGTTCCCAGGCTCTAGAGTACAAGCACAGTAGTTGCAGTGTGCTTGCTTAGTTGCTCCGTAGCAGGTGGGATCTTCCCAGACCAGGGATCAAACCCGTGTCTCCTGCATTGGCAGACAGATTCTTTACCATTGAGCCCCAGGGAAGCCTGGGGAAGGATTTTCTATACAGGTAGTTTCAAGCATCCTGGTGCTTTTCTAGCTGAATCCATAGTTAAGGTGGAAAATAAGATGTTACATGTGTAACTGATATTTTTAGCCCAGAGGGGGAAAAATATTGAATAAGAATACTTTTTAAGGGAATATTTAGGAGTGGAGTGAACACCATCTTATTTGTGAATAAATGGCCTAATGTAAAGGAATAGTTAGGAATGTATCAATAAATGACTGATTATAGATGATAAAGGTGTTCCCAGCACCTGTGACAATATTTGGACTATAGTTAGCATTCTATGATTACTTGTTGAATTACTGAGTTCATAATCTATGGATTATGTCTCTCCACTTGTTTGCTTTCCAATTCTCTTCTCAGTATTTGGCAAGAGAAATGTTATTACAGAAGAAGCCATTAAAAAGAAACTTATCCTATGAAGAAATAATTAAGAACAATTGCTTACATAGATTGGTGCTTCTAACATAATGTTACTGATAACACGTGCATGAATGTGTGCTAAGTAGCTTCAGTCATATCCAACTCTTTGCATCCCTATGGACCATAGCCTGCCAAAGAATACTGGAGTATGTTACCATCTCCCTCTCCAGAGGATCTTCCTGACACAAGGATTGAACCCACGTTGCCTACATCTTCTGCATTGGTGGTGGATTCTTTACCACTGAGTCACCAGGGAAGCTTATGATATTATTACTTCCCATGAATTTTTACCTAACCAATGGTTTCTTGCAGCTTTAAGAACGTTAATATATTCCATTTGTTTCAGGGGATCATGGTCAGTAGTTTGAAGAAAACTAGCTACCACTGGGAATCTGAGATGAGAAAGGCCTAATTCAACATACAAACACTGAGGATGTAATTCCTATGAAAGTTAAGGATGGAGAACACGTGTATACCCGTGGTGGATTCATGTTGATGTATGGTAAAACCAATGCAATATTGTAAAGTAATTAACCTCCAATTAAATAAATTTATATTAAACAATAAAAAATAAAGATCTTTCATTTGGTACAAAAACAGATCAGTGTTCACACTAAATTTCTCATCAAAATTGGAGGCCTACATAATTTATTTCAGTTGAAAAAAAATGAATCCTTTAGAGAGACTGCAAGAAAAAGGGATGAGGGCTGATATTGTATAGCATGACTGTTTCAGTTATCAGAGTAAATTAGTTTCTTTGTTTTAGTACTAATTGTAAGAAAAACACCAGATGTTGGCACCTTTTGTGTAATAAATAAGCCTTCTATAGTGTAGAACTTTGGGAGATGGTGATGGACAGGGAGGCCTGGCGTCCTGCAATTTATGGGGTTGCAGAGTTGGACAAGACTGAACGACTGAACTGATAGTGTAGAGTAAATAATTTAATATATTTTTGAGGTTGATTTGAAACTTCCAAAAGGGTAAATTATGCTTCTGAAAAATCAAGGGCTTTTAAAATCAATATTTCGGACATTTAAAAAGTAATTTAAGACTAATTTACACAGAAAGGCAAGCAACTGTTTTTTAATTTACCTCTCAGGATTTGAGACAGACTAAATCCCTGAAAAGAAAAAAATGCAATGAGGAATTTGCAAGCTTTTCTTTTACAGTGTTTCAAGAAACCCAGCATATATCCCTTATTGGTTTCATTGTACAAAAATATATTATGTGTTCATGGTCCTAAATAAAGGGATAAAGGGCAGCTTTATTACATTATGGCAAGGATGGTGACAAAACAATGCAAGTCAAGATGAAGAATGCATTTCTTTGTTCACTGAAGAATTTTTAGAAAGGAAGATTTGTGATTAACTCAAGAATAATTAAAAGAAGGATCAGAGATAAAGAGGAATTTAACTGTTATAAATCCAAATGAATACTGTAAAGAAAGTAAAATTCTACATAGTTTGATATCTAGCATGAAGCATCATGAATTGTTTTCATTCACTATATATGGTTAGTCTTAACACTGATTTGACAACTACAGTAATACTATACCTCAGAAATATCTCATTTCTAAGTGAATTTATTAATTCTGGTGGTATACTGCTCCTCTTTACTCTCTTACTCTCATTGCCTAATCTCAACTCAATCCTTGTTAGAACACTCAAGTTTATGTAAGATATTTTTGGTTTACATAGTTTGTCAAAACATTACCTCAAAAACTTCTATTAGATGTGCTCGTATGTGATGTACCGTTTTGTTGACATAAAGTTTCATGACTTAAATGTCAAGCCACAGTAGATAGTGGAAAACATCTATTTTTTATATGGATTAGTACATCTAGCTGAAGCTATTATTTTACAAAGTGTAAATATCAGAACAATGCTGATTCTGATATTGAAGCTGTAGGGTCTGTTTGGAATTGTGGTTTCATAATGTATACATGGGGCTTCCCTGATGGCTCAATGGTAAAGAATCCACCTGCCAATGCAGGAGAACTGGGTTTGATCCCTGGGTTGGGAAGATTCTCTGGGGAATAAAATGACAACCCACCCCAGTATTCTTGCCTGGAGAATCCCATGGACAGAGAGGAGCCTGCCAGACTACAGTCCATGGGGTTAAAAAAGAGTTGGACACAACTTAGCAACCAAATAACGACAATGTATACATGAGCTAAAGAATCTGATGACCAAAGACTGAGTAATGTAACTAGAAATATATATTGATAATGTAAGACAAATTCTGAGATATGAAAGCAACATTCCAAGCATAACAAGAGATAATGCTAAAAGAAACTATCCAACTTCTCTGAACAGGCAATATGGGCAATGAACATCTCTATGCAGCCACTAGTTGTTATGTGGAGACACACCACAACATCACAATAATGTGAACTGCCTCAGGCAAAGAGTAAAAACATATAGAAAGATAAAATTTTCTGAAACTTCTGCTACATTTTTTTATACATAAAACAAACTGTGAAGGAAACAAAAGCAAGTATGAACTAAGTATGTTTCTTATTTTAGCCTCAAAAAAAAAAAAAAACCAGTTTCACTTTAGGCAGAATGATTTTCTTAGACCACTGGGTCATTTTCACTAATTTTTATCTTTAGATGCAAAAGATGCACTTATGTAATCTAATTTATTGCTCAAAGGTAAATGTGTAGCATCAATACAATCTATTTTTAAGATAATATATAAACCAGAAAAGTGTCACAACCTTTCCTCAACAGCAAGTTTCACCATACAGATAATTTAAGCTGGATTTCTGATACAAGAAAGCATGCTTAAAATTTTATCTCTAATTTGGGGCCAAGAATTTAGGGCTGTGAGAAATGTATTTTAATTACTCTTGGATCATACATTTTTAGAGTACTGTTTGATAAAACTGTTTATCTTGCTTAATGTACAAAAGCTATCTTTCAGGTTTCTAGATGAAATTGAAAATGTTATTAGTACTTGAAACAATATGGAATCTGTCTCTAAAATAAAAATTAGAGATAATTGAATAACTAAGAAAATTATATTAAATTATTTTAATCAGTATTAAGAATTCATCAGTAAAAAGAATTTCAGATAAATCGGAATGTATATTCTGGGCTTCTCAAGTGGTGCTAGGAGTAAAGAACCCACCTGCCAATTCAGGAGACATAAGAGACATGGGTTCAATCCCTGGGTTGGGAAGATCACTGAAGCAGGGCATGGCAACTCACTCCAGTATTCTTGCCCGGAGAATCCCCATGGATAGAGGAGCCTGGCAGTCCATGGGGTCGTGAAGAGTCAGATATGACTGAAGTGACTTAGCATGCACACATTTTGAAATGCAAGAAAAAAATTGAATTAATACTAGTAAATACACTGTGCTCAGGGAGAGAGTTCTCACAAAAATATTTTAAAATAAAGATTGGATACAAAAGGGCAAACAAACCCATGGATATCATTCACAAGTACTCAGAGAGAGGAAACATTTCTCTGGTGCCTCATCAGTGGAGACCCAAAGAAGCACCAGAAATATAAAGAAAGTATAGAAGAGAGGAAAGATTTAGCCTTTAAAAATACAAACTTGTGGTGGCCCATGGAAACTCATTAAGAATAGTCAGATTTTAATGATTAAAGTTCTAAGAATATAAATTATTTCTTCTTTTCTCAATTCATATACAGTACCTAAATGCTCAGGACTTCCTGGAATTCTTATTAAGATCAGTTCAGTTCGGTTCAGTCACTCAGTCGTGTCCGNTTTCTCCAATGGACCACATCTGTCATCCCTCTCCACCATGATCTACCCATCTTGGGTTGCCCCGCGGGCATGGCTTAGTTTCATTGAGTTAGAAAAGGTTGTGATCCTAGTGTGTTTAGATTGACTAGTTTTCTGTGAGTATGGTTTCAATGTGTCTGCCCTCTGATGCCCCCTTTCAATACCTACCATCTTACTTGGGTTTCTCTTACCTTGGACGTGGGGTATCTCTTCACAGCTGCCCCAGCAGAGCGCAGCCACTGCTCCTTACCTTGGATGAGAGGTATCTCCTCACTGCCACCCTTCCTGACCTTCAAAGTGGGATAGCTCCTCTAGGCCCTCCTGAGCCCATAGCTGGACTTTTATCTTTTCCACCTCCTTGTATTTTTTCCATCTCAGTAAATAACATCTCCTTTGTTGCAGTTTTTAGGCTAAAAGCCTTGGAATTGTTCTTGATTCTCTTATTTTTCACACATATCACCTCCAGTCATTCAAGGAGATTGTGATAGATAAGCCTTGAAAACATCTGTAAAATCTATGACTTACTATCACTTCTATTGCTAACAACAGTCCAAACCACAGTCATCTCTCACTCAGATTACTTCAGCAGACTCCTAATAATGCTCTCTGCTTTTACCTTTCTTTTTCTACCCTCTATTTTTCATACAACTGGCAGGATGATTCCTGACAAATATAGGTCAGATCATGTAATTTCCCTGCTCTCAATTTCCATCTCACACTCACTGAAGCACAAAAGTCTTTACCAAGACCTTACCGCACTGATTGTCTCTCTTACTTCTCTTCCCATCGCTCATGTCAATCCCACTACATTATCACTTCAATATTCTCAGAAATGTCAATCACATTCCCATCTCAATTCCTCTGTTCCTGCTTTGTCCCTTTGTCTGGAACTGTCTTTACCTAGATACATTCATGGTCCATTCTACCCACTCAATCAGTTTTCAGTTAAAATACCATCAAATAAAAAGACTTTTCCTCACCCTTCTCTATAAAACTTCAAATCCTACTCCCTTCTGGAACTGTTTGTTCCTCTTACTTACAAGACCTTTTTTTTTTTCTTCAAAGCATTTAAAAATTGCTGTTGTTTTTTAGTCATGTCCAACTCTTTTGTGATACCATGGACTGTAGCTTTCCAGACCCCTGTCTATGGGATTCCCAGGCAAAAATAGTGGAGTGAGTTGCCATTTCCTCTTTCTGGGGGATCTTCCCAACCCAGAAATTGAACCTGCATCTCTTGCACTGCAGGCAGATTCTTTACCATTTAGCAACCAGGTAAGTCCATTTAAAACCTCACCCTTCTCTATAAAACTTCAAATCCTACTCCCTTCTGGAACTGTTGTTCCTCTTACTTACAAGACCTTTTTTTTTTTCTTCAAAGCATTTAAAAATTGCTGTTGTTTTTTAGTCATGTCCAACTCTTTTGTGATACCATGGACTGTAGCTTTCCAGACCCCTGTCTATGGGATTCCCAGGCAAAAATAGTGGAGTGAGTTGCCATTTCCTCTTTCTGGGGGATCTTCCCAACCCAGAAATTGAACCTGCATCTCTTGCACTGCAGGCAGATTCTTTACCATTTAGCAACCAGGTAAGTCCATTTAAAAATACCTGACATACTTTATGCTTATTTGCATCATTGTCCTTCACCCCACTACCATGGCAACATATTCTCCATGTTAGCAAGTATTTTGCTCATTGCTGTATCCCAGTGCCTAGAAGAGTGACTGATATGTGATGATGGTAAATAAATACTTATTTAATAAATAAATTGTATTACAATGGAATGTAATGACAGGAAAGAAAGTATTATCAATATAAACATTATGATATCATATCTTATAATGAAGCATAATTCATTTTACTGATAAGGAAACAATAGCAACATAAAACCTTCCTACGAAAGCCAAAAGGGTTGTCATTGTTCAATCGCCCAGTTGTGTGCAACTCTTTGCAACCCCATGGACAGCAGCACGCCAGGCCTCCCTGTCCCTCACCATGTCCTGAAGTTTGCCCAAGTTCATGATCATTGCACTGGTGAAGCCATACAGTCATCTCAACCTCTGGCACCCTCTTCTTCTGCCCTCAATCTTTCCCAGCATCAGGGACTTTTTCAATGAGTCATCTGTTCGCATCAGATGACCAAAATTCTGGAGCTTCCACTTCAGCATCAGTCCTTTCAGTGAATATTCAAGGTTTATCTCCCTTAAGATCGACTGGTTTGATCTCCTTGCTGCCCAAGGGACTTTCAAGAGTCTTCTCCAGCACCAGTTAAAAGGCATCACTTCTTCTGCACTCAGTCTTCTTTACAGTCCAGCTCATACAACCATATGTGACCACTGGGAAGACCATAGCCAGCAGAGCATGTCTCTGCTTTTCAACAAACTTTCTAGGTTTGTTAACACTTTCCTGCCAAGAAGCAATCATCTTCTGATTTCATGATTGCAGTCACCATCCATAGTGATTTTGGAGCCCAAGAAGAGGAAATCTGTCACTGCTTCCACCTTTTCTCCTTCTATTTGCCATGCAGTAATGGGGCCAGATACTATGATCTTAGGGTTTTTTGTTTTTTTTTTTAATATTTAGGTTTTAGCCAGTTCTTTCACTCTATTCCTTCACCCTCATCACATGTCTCTTTAGTTCCATTTCCCTTTCTGCCAGTACAGAGGTATCATCCACATATCTGAGGTTGTTGATGTTTCTCCCACCTATCTTGATTCCAGCTTGTAACACATCCAGTCTGGCATTTCTCATGATGTGCTCAGCATACAGGTTAAACAAACAGGGTGACAGCAAACAGCCTTGTTGTACTCTTTTCTGGATCTTGAACCAATCAGTTGTTCCATACAGGGTTCTAACTGTTCCTTCTTGACCTGCATACAGGTTTCTCAGGAGAAAAGTAAGACAGTCTGGTATTCTCATCTCTCTAAGAGCTTTCCACATTTTGTCGTGATCGACACAGTCAAAGACTTTGGTGTAGTCAATGAAAACAGATTGATGTTTTACTGAAATTTTTTCTGATTTTTTTCTGAAATTCCCTTGCTTCCTCTATAATCCATCAAATGTTTCCAATTTGACCTCTAGTTCCTCTTTCTTTTCTAAATTCAAAAGATCTTTTTTCTATAGTTCTTCAATGTAGTCTTTCCATTTCTTCTGTATATCTGGAAGTTCTTGGTTTGCATAATGGTCAAGAACAGCATGCAAAATTTTAAGCATGGCCTTACTAGCATGAGAGATAAGTGTACTTGTCCGATGGTTAGCACATTCTTTGGTACTATCCTTCTTGGGAATTGGCATGAGGATTGACCTTTTCCAGTCCTGTGGTCACTGCTGAGTCTTCCAGATTTGCTGACATAATGAATGCAAAACCTTCATGACACCATCCCTAGGGATTTGAATAGGTCTGCTGAAATCATAGCATCCACTAGCTTTATTAAAAGCAGCGGTTCTTAACACCCACTTGACTTCACACTCCACAATGTTTGACTCTGGGTGTCTAACTGTACCATTGTAGTAATCCAGTTCTTTAAGATCTTTTTTTCTACAGTTCTTCAATGTAGTCTTTCCATTTCTTCTTTATTTCTTCAGCGTCTACTAGATCTGTACCATTTTTATCCTTTATTGTGCCCATCTTTGGGCAGAATGCTACTTTGATGTTTCTGATTTTCCTGAAGAGATCGCTAGTCTTTCTCCTTTTGTTGTTATTTTCAATTATTAAGCATTGTTCATTGAAGAAGCATTGTTCGTTTCTTCCTGTCTCTTCTAGTTATTTTTTGGAACTCTGTGTTTAATTGAATGCATCTTTCCCTTTTCCCCTTGTTTTTCACTTCTCTTTGTTCTTCCACTATTCATGAAGCCTCCTCAGAGGCTTTGTCTTCTTGCTTTCCTTTTTCTTTGGGATGGTTGTTTGCCACTTCCTATATAAATAGACCTCTGTCCACAGTTCTTCAGGCACACTGTTAAATAGGTCTAGTCCCTTGAATTAATTCATTACCTCTTCTGTGAATTCGTACAGAATTTGATTTAACTCAAATTAATTTGATTTAACTGGCTGGCCTAATGTTTTTCCCAGTTTTCTTTAGTTTAAGCCTGAATTTTTCTGTGAGAAGCTGATGATCTGAGCCACAGTCACCTTCAGGTCTTGTTTTTGCTTACTGTATATAGTTTCTCCGTCTTTGGCTACAAAGAATCAATTGATTTCAGTATTGATCATTTGGTGATGTCCATGTGTAAAGTCCAGAGAAGGTAATGGCAACCCACTCCAGTACTTTTGCCTGGAAAATCCCATGGATGGAGGAGCCTGGTGGGCTGCAGTCCATGGGGTCGCTAGGAGTCAGACACGACTGAGTGACTTCACTTTCACTTTTCACTTTCATGCACTGGGGAAGGAAATGGCAACCCACTCCAGGTTCTTGCCTGGAGAATCCCAGGGACAGAGGAGCCTGGTGGGCTGCTGTCTCTGGGGTCGCAAAGAGTCAGACATGAGTGAAGCAACTTAGCAGCAGCAGCAGCATGTGTAAAGTCATCTTTTGTGGTTTTGAAAAGGGCATTTGCTATGACTGGTACATTCTTTTGGCAGAATTCAGTTAATGTTTGCCCTGCTTCATTTTGTTCTCCATGGCCAAATTTGCCTGTTACTCCAGGTATATCTTGACTTCTTTCTTTTGCATTCCAATCCCTGATGAATAGAACATCTTTTTTAGGTGTTAGCCCTAGGAGGTCTTCAAGGTTTTCATAGAACTGATCAGCTTCAACTTCTTTGGAATCAGTGATAGAGGCATATACTTGGATTACTCTGATGTTGAATGGTTTTCCTTGTAAACGAACCAAGATCATTCTGTCATTTTTGAGATTGTATCCAAGTACTGTATTTTGGACTCTTTTGTTGATTACGAGGGCTATTCTGGTTCTTCTATGGGATTTTTGCCCACAATAGTAGATGTAATGGTCATGTGAATTAAATTTGCCCATTCTCATCCATTTTAGTTTGCTGATTCCTAGGATATCAATGTTTATTCTTACCATCTCCAACTTGACCACATCCAGTTTTCCTTGATTCATGGACCTAACATTTCAGCTTCCTATAAAATACTGTTCTTTGTAGCATCAGATTTTACTTTCATCACCAGACACATCCACAGTAGATAATATTTATCTAATAAATAAATTGTATGATGATGGAAAGTAATGACAGGAAAGGGAGTATTATCAATATATAATATTATGATGTCATATCTTATAGTGAAGCAGAATTTATCTTGTTAATAAGGAAACAACAGCAACGTAAAACTTTTCCATGGAAGAAAAAAGGATACTGAAATGAAATTCATCAAAATATTTATACTAGATAAGAAGCTGTCTGAAAATTGAGACAGTGTATAATTTTTCTTCAGTTTTGTATTTTTTAATATTCCAGATTTTGTCTAATGACAATTGTGATTTTATAATGGATAAAATTGATGAACTTTAAAAACTCTTAAAATATAGTATAATAAATTAAAATTAAGGCTCAGTAACTTTGTCTAGGTTAACGTTTTATTCCTATATTCCTTTTAACCAAGTGATCATCAAAAGGCAACTAGAAATGGGAAAATATTCACACCAATTGTGCCAGATGAGAAGTTAAAATTTTTATTTTTATATAAAGAGATCACAGGGTGGGATGATCTGGGAGAATGACATTGAAATATGTATAATATCATATATGAAATGAATCACCAGTCCAGGTTCGATGCATGATACTGGATGCTTGGGGCTGGTGCACTGGGATGACCCAGAAGGATGGTATGGGGAGGGAGGAGGGAGGGGGGNGTTAAAATTTTTATTTTTATATAAAGAGATCACAGGGTGGGATGATCTGGGAGAATGACATTGAAATATGTATAATATCATATATGAAATGAATCACCAGTCCAGGTTCGATGCATGATACTGGATGCTTGGGGCTGGTGCACTGGGATGACCCAGAAGGATGGTATGGGGAGGGAGGAGGGAGGGGGGTTCAGGATGGGGAACACATGTATACCTGTGGTGGATTCATGTTGATGTATGGCAAAACCAATAAAATGTTGTAAAGTAACTAACCTCCAATTAATATAAATACATTTATATTTTAAAACATAAATAAAAATTTTAAAAAATAAAGAGATCACACAAATCAACACAAGAGCACATGGGCAAAAGTAGTTTGCAGGAGAAATATATCAGCAGAAAAATCTTTTTTTTTTTTTTAAGAAATAACAACTGGATAACAAACATGATAATGACCTAGGTAACTAGCTAGTGCTAGTCACTCAGTGATGTACAACTCTTCACAACCTTATGGACTGGAGCAACCAGGCTCCTTTGTCCATGGGATTCTCCAGGAAAGAATATTGGCTGCTACTGCTAAGTCACTTCAGTCGTGTCCGATTCTGTGTGACCCCATAGAGGGGGGCCCACTGTCTCTGGGATTCTCCAGGCAAGAACACTGGAGTGGGTTGCCATTTCCTTCTCCAATGCATGAAAGTGAAAAGCGAAAGTGAAGTCGCTCAGTCATGTCCACTCTTAGAGACCCCATGGACTGCAGCCTACCAGGCTCCTCTGTCCATGGGATTTTCCAGGCAAGAGTACTGGAGTGGGGTTCCATTGCCTTCTCCTGGGGATCTTCTCAACCCAGGGATCAAACTCCATTTTCCTGCATCGCAGGCAGATTATTTACCACCTGAGCCACCAGAGCTATGGTAACTAGCTAAGAAATGCAAATTTAATGAGACAACATTTTCACCTATCAAACTGTAATGCTTAAAAAAGTATTCATGTTAGTGAACTTTAATAAATTAATAAAGTGATTAATAAAACAGGCACTCTCAATAATTGCTAATCTAGGTTCAATTTTTAGAATTCTTTTGAAATTATTTTGGCAATTTGCTTTAGTGTCTTTAAAGTCATTCATAGCTTTTGAACAAGTGATTATTATTTTAAAACTTATAGATATGTAGTAAATTCCATTTAAATTTTTTCATTAAATATCTCTATAGTAAGTTTCACATATCTTCCCTCTACCATGGCTGTAACAACACCCTACCCTCACACCACAACATAATCTGCAGGGGAAAAAAAAATGGCAGTATATTGGCAAAATTGCCTACTATATGCTAGAAAGACTCACTTTTGTTTGAATATGGCCCTCTCTTTTCTATCTGCCTTTTCCAAGTAGCTACAGCTACCATCGTCTAGTCAAAGCTATGGTTTTTCCAGTAAATCTCCCATGCACTGTAGCAGACGAGGCTCCTCTGTTCCTGGGGATTCTCCAGGCAAGAATGCTGGAGTGGGCAGCTATTTCCTTCTCCAGGTGATCTTCCCAACCCAGGGACCCAGCCCTCATCTCTTATGTCTCCTGCATTGGAAAGCAGATTCTTTAACACTAGCGCCACCTGGGAAGCACATCCAGAAAGAAGGGAGAGACTCAAAAGAAATTAGCACCGGTCACTTCCCTGGTGGCTCAGAGGTTAAAGCGTCTGCCTCCAAGCGGGAGACCCAGGTTCGATCCCTGGGTTGGGAAGATCCCCTGGAGAAGGAAATGGCAACCCACTCCAGTATTCTTGCTTGGAGAATCTCATGGACTGAGGAGCCTGGTGGGCTGCAGTCCATGGGGTCACAAAGAGTCGGACACGACTGAGTGACTTTACTGACTTTACTTAAGATCATTCTACTTGATTCAGAGTTCAGTGGGGGAAAATGATCAACACATGACAAAGTAAAGAAAGATTTAAAATTCTTAACAATTATTAACCCTAATTATTAACAACAAATCTTTATATACTTTGCTTTTTATTATAGCATGCAAATCCTGTACTATAACAGCATGACATTACGTTTTTTGGGACACCATACAAGTATTTCCCATTCTATTTTGCAATTTAATTTGTCCAAAAAGGCAAACATTAAATAAATGATTGCATGTAAATAGGTTTGAGAACAGTACGGTGAAACTATTTTTAACTAAATCCTAAACTTAAGATATAATATGACATAAAGGAATGAGTCTAGACTATGTAACCAGAATGACTTAGTGTCAAATCCTAGATATTGCCATATTTTTGGATGCAATCTCAAAAACGACAGAATGATCTCTGCTCGTCTCCAAGGCAAACCATTCAATATCACAGTTATCCAAGTCTATGCCCCAACCAGTAAGACTGAAGAAGCTGAAGTTGAACGGGTTTATGAAAACCTACAAGATCTTTTAGAACTAACGCCCAAAAAAAGATGTCCTTTTCATTTAGGGGACTGGA
>SJXQ01000792.1:43620-138340 GCA_006408695.1 Aepyceros melampus | reverse complement strand
ATATATATATATATATATATACACACACACACACACACATTAGTATACTGTATTGGTGTTTTTCTTTCTGGCTTACTTACCTCTGTATAATAGGCTCCAGTGTCATCCACCTCATATAAAACTGATTCAAATGTATTCTTTTTAATGGCTGAGTAATATTCCATTGTGTATAGGTACCACAGTTTTCTCATCCATTCGTCTGCTGATGGCCATCTAAGTTGCTTCCATGTCCTGGATATTATAAACAGTGCTGCAATGAACACTGTGGTACACGTGCCTCTTTCAATTCTGGTTTCCTCAGTGTGTATGTCCAGCAGTGGGATTGCTGGGTCATATTGCAGTTCTATTTCCAAACCATCTCCAGTTCTAGCCATCACTCTCACTTTTTACTGATTATTCATCCCTTAAATCTAAAAGGACAAAGACAACACCCCCCTCCTTGCCCCCAAGTTTGGCACAGAAATCAGAGAACCAGGACACAGGCAGGAGTTGCTCCAAGGCCTGCTGTGGGGGAATTTCTTTAAGCTCTACCATTTGGGGAACCTTCAGTTCTCTCTCCATTCCTGTATTCCAGTCTTCTCATTTTATAGGCTGGGAACAATGCCTTAGTGAAAATTAAACTGACGTGTGATTTTTTGCTATTCTTGTGCAGAAATGCCCTTAGAAGATCTCATGCAGCTGGGTTTAGCTTCTAGGGCCAAGTATCCATCCAATAGCACTAGCAACGCCACTGTTGCAGATCCTGGAGGTATTTATCAGTCAGTAAAACACACACACACACACATACACACATCTCAAACTCATAAAATTTTCAGAAAATTCCAGAGTAGTTTCTAGCTTATTATTGAATACTGCAGGTAACTACTCTTATCCAAAAATCCTATCCATTTTTTTAAGGAGTACCCTACTCTTATCAAAAAACCCATTCCATTTTTAGGTAGTTTTAATGACATAAAATTATTTGCTACCCTGAGTGCAACTATCCATGTATGTCATTTACCCATTGGTTATAACTTGAGATTGGAATGTAGATCAAGGAAAATCACTTCTTGCAAAAGAGCCATCCAAGTTTTTAGGGGGCTGATGTATAATCAAAGATTTCTCTTTTCCAGGCTTACCTTCTATGAGTTTTCAGTCACTCTTTTCTATCACACTCACTCTCCTGCTCTTTTTCCTTTATCCAAGATTCCTCTCATTATTTTGATTTAGTTGAGTCTGGGCAGATTCTTGGCCAGAACTCTGGGGAAATTGGATGCACTTCCATCCTTTACAATCAGAGGATGAACACTAATGATCTTGGTCTGTAAATCTGAAAGCTCATATAACAGAGCAAGCAGCAGACACATGGATGATGCATTCACTAGAGACAAGTGAGGTGTGATTCTCAGAACTGATCCCTTGGCCCATGCCCAGTCAGTTGAGAGGTATATGTGCAGTGGACAGTTCATAACGGTAACAGAAAGACAAATGGTTA
The DNA here is from genome assembly GCA_006408695.1 of Aepyceros melampus. Taxonomy (NCBI): domain Eukaryota; kingdom Metazoa; phylum Chordata; class Mammalia; order Artiodactyla; family Bovidae; genus Aepyceros; species Aepyceros melampus. The sequence goes on along the minus strand of SJXQ01000792.1, from coordinate 136,866 downwards.
CTCATCTTTAAATGAAAGATGAAGACCTTCTCTCTTGAACTGGGTACAACTAAATGAATGATGTCTTAGCTTCCTTTCACCAGAGCTGGCTGTACCTTGGGAGCAACTGAGACTAGAGAATGCTGGTTCTCTTGCTGGTGTACGCTCTCCTGACAACTTGGGGACTTCCCCCAGCCCATGGTGTCATCCCAGTGCCATGCATCTGACTAGACCTGACGTACATTTGCCTTTTTTAGATGTCAGTCATTTGGTTTTATTCTCATTTCATTTTATTCTTGATTTCCCTAAGAAGTAATGTGCTAGTCTATCATTACCTAATTACTTCATGATCAAGGTGATGTTTTCCTCAGTCAGTCTCCTCTGTTCAAAGCCACTGTTACCAGTGAATAACAATGCCTAAGTCAAAAGGATGTTTATTTCCTGTAAATACTCACTCAGTCCAGTTCAGTTCAGTTCAGTCGCTCAGTCATGTCCATCTCTTTGTGACCCCATGAATCGCAGCACGCCAGGCCTCCCTGTCCATCACCAACTTCCGGAGTTCACTCAAACTCATGTCCATAGAGTTGGTGATGCCATCCAGCCATCTCATCCTCTGTTGTCCCCTTCTCCTCCTACCTCCAATCCCTCCCAGCATCAGAGTCTTTTCCAATGAGTCAACTCTTTGCATGAGGTGGCCAGAATACTGGAGTTTCAGCTTTAGCATCATTCTTTCCAATGAAATCCCAGGGTTGATCTCCTTCAGAATGGATTGGTTGAATCTCCTTGCAGTCCAAGGGACTCTCAAGAGTCTTCTCCAACACCACAGTTCAAAAGCATCTATTCTTTGCCGCTCAGCCTTCTTCACAGTCCAACTCTCACATCCATACATGACCACTGGAAAAACCATAGCCTTGACTAGAAGGACCTTAGTCTGCAAAGTAATGTCTCTGCTTTTGAATATGCTCTCTAGGTTAGTCATAACTTTTCTTCCAAGGAATAAGTATCTTGGTCAAAATGTAATAGCAGGTTGCAAAGTGAGACAGTAACTTATCCAGGACACAACTGCATATTAGTATCCTCGGTCAATATGTACTTCTTAGTATGTGAAATCTATAGATATGTTTCATTGTTTTAAATTGTGAAAGTATCTTGTTTCACTTGATTTCAAAATATTGGGTTTCTATTTTTTTTTTAATCTTACATGCATTCTAAGTTTTCTGTCATTTCATTTAGTAGTACAGCTTCTTCCCATTAGGGAAACATCTTATGTTTAAGCATCAAAACTTGCTTTCCAGATGTCATACTTCTTTTTTGAAAAATGCAACTAATTCATTTACATTTAAAGACATTTGAAAAATCCATCTTGCTATCTTCAAATAGAAAATATATCTTTTTTCTCTCACTTTAATAAAAGGTTGTGAATCATACCAGTTAAATGGATGAAGGCAAGCTACTGCATGTGATGCTGTTGAGTAAGCTCAGAAGATGCCTGATGAGGAATGCTACACCAGGGTTCTGGAATGTTGTTCCAGCCAAAGAGAAAACACACACACACCCATGGCCCTGACATTTACCTATGAAATTGATTTCTGCTCCCCTCCTGGAAAAAAAAAAATTCACCAGGGTTTGGGGATATGAAGGCAAATCACCTAGCACCCAGCTGCAACCTGGTGCTGGCCATTCTGCCAATGAATGCCCAGAGGGAGGCAGAGATATGACTAACTTCAGGGCATGTTTCTGCCCAACCACACTGTTGGGTGTATGCTGTGAGGTCTGCTGGTGTAGAGGAATTGGGTCCATGTCGGAGGCATCCATATTACACACTGACTGCTCAGGTTTTCATGCTCAGGCTTCTCTGGGTGTTTCTGTTGCTTTTGTTTCTATTCATCCTAGAAAATAAATTCTGGTCTCCCTTGTACTTTGTCCCAGTGGACTTATCTTATCTCAGTATTGCTGTCGTGTGTGTCAGCTTCTGTCCAAAGAGAAGCAGTGTTAAGATGGGGAACAGAAGTCCAGGAACATGATGCAATTCTAAATCATTCTGTATGACAGAAGAGAACCACCGGATTGTTAAAAAGGTATGCAAATTAAATTAAGAAATTATAGTTATTCATCTTATAAAATACAGAATTCACTCTCCAAAAAGCAAAATAGAATTACTGAAAGGAACTAATCAAGGGTGTTAGTCCATTCCAAAACAGTTGTAAAACTTCAGTAAGGAAATAAGTGATGGAGACACACCATTTTAGTATAATGGCTGCAAACGTAGTGTCAATAAGTAGGAAACATGCAGCTCAATACTTGGGCATATTCACAAGTAAGTCAAAGGCAGTAGAGAGTTTCAGCTTTAGCATCATTCTTTCCAATGAAATCCCAGGGTTGATCTCCTTCAGAATGGATTGGTTGAATCTCCTTGCAGTCCAAGGGACTCTCAAGAGTCTTCTCCAACACCACAGTTCAAAAGCATCTATTCTTTGCCGCTCAGCCTTCTTCACAGTCCAACTCTCACATCCATACATGACCACTGGAAAAACCATAGCCTTGACTAGAAGGACCTTAGTCTGCAAAGTAATGTCTCTGCTTTTGAATATGCTCTCTAGGTTAGTCATAACTTTTCTTCCAAGGAATAAGTATCTTGGTCAAAATGTAATAGCAGGTTGCAAAGTGAGACAGTAACTTATCCAGGACACAACTGCATATTAGTATCCTCGGTCAATATGTACTTCTTAGTATGTGAAATCTATAGATATGTTTCATTGTTTTAAATTGTGAAAGTATCTTGTTTCACTTGATTTCAAAATATTGGGTTTCTATTTTTTTTTTAATCTTACATGCATTCTAAGTTTTCTGTCATTTCATTTAGTAGTACAGCTTCTTCCCATTAGGGAAACATCTTATGTTTAAGCATCAAAACTTGCTTTCCAGATGTCATACTTCTTTTTTGAAAAATGCAACTAATTCATTTACATTTAAAGACATTTGAAAAATCCATCTTGCTATCTTCAAATAGAAAATATATCTTTTTTTCTCTCACTTTAATAAAAGGTTGTGAATCATACCAGTTAAATGGATGAAGGCAAGCTACTGCATGTGATGCTGTTGAGTAAGCTCAGAAGATGCCTGATGAGGAATGCTACACCAGGGTTCTGGAATGTTGTTCCAGCCAAAGAGAAAACACACACACACCCATGGCCCTGACATTTACCTATGAAATTGATTTCTGCTCCCCTCCTGGAAAAAAAAAAATTCACCAGGGTTTGGGGATATGAAGGCAAATCACCTAGCACCCAGCTGCAACCTGGTGCTGGCCATTCTGCCAATGAATGCCCAGAGGGAGGCAGAGATATGACTAACTTCAGGGCATGTTTCTGCCCAACCACACTGTTGGGTGTATGCTGTGAGGTCTGCTGGTGTAGAGGAATTGGGTCCATGTCGGAGGCATCCATATTACACACTGACTGCTCAGGTTTTCATGCTCAGGCTTCTCTGGGTGTTTCTGTTGCTTTTGTTTCTATTCATCCTAGAAAATAAATTCTGGTCTCCCTTGTACTTTGTCCCAGTGGACTTATCTTATCTCAGTATTGCTGTCGTGTGTGTCAGCTTCTGTCCAAAGAGAAGCAGTGTTAAGATGGGGAACAGAAGTCCAGGAACATGATGCAATTCTAAATCATTCTGTATGACAGAAGAGAACCACCGGATTGTTAAAAAGGTATGCAAATTAAATTAAGAAATTATAGTTATTCATCTTATAAAATACAGAATTCACTCTCCAAAAAGCAAAATAGAATTACTGAAAGGAACTAATCAAGGGTGTTAGTCCATTCCAAAACAGTTGTAAAACTTCAGTAAGGAAATAAGTGATGGAGACACACCATTTTAGTATAATGGCTGCAAACGTAGTGTCAATAAGTAGGAAACATGCAGCTCAATACTTGGGCATATTCACAAGTAAGTCAAAGGCAGTAGACTATTTCCAGCTTCAAAACTAGATGAGACAGCACTTGTAATGTCTTACCAAGTTTATCTTATTTAAAAATAAAATGTGCCATAATTTCTGTCTTCCAGGGATTTATCTTATTGGGAAATCATGATGCCTATAGGAAGCAATGAAAACAGAAACCATTCAGGTATGACAACAGTAAAGGGTGATCACTTAGAATAACTAAGAATTATTACCCTTGCTATGTTCCATATATTCTTCTGAGTGCCTTGCATATATTATCCCTTTAACCTTCATAAGAATCCCATGGATGGGGTGCTATTATTAATCACAGTTTATAAAACCTTAGGCAAAGAATGATTAATTTGACAAAAATCTCAGGAAATTGAGAAAATAAAAATTGAGTTTTTTATGATTATATGACAGAGAACCTTTAGCTTGGAAAACAATGGTCATACTATATCTTTCCAAGAAGAGTGGGGAGGAGCTTGCGGTCGGTGCTGAAGTGAGTCAGGTGGTGTTGGAAATTTTCTGTTAGGATTATGGTAAATGTGATAGGCCTGGAGTGTTTCTGAAGAGCTGTGTTTCCCAATCACTTCTTCAACCAGATTCTTCTCTCAGTAACACCTTCCTGTGATGCTACATTTCAGTTGACAGTGAAGATAATGGCAGATCTAAATTAAATCACTAATATTTTGAGAAAAATATTTTGGTCATACTTTAAACATATACTTTTAGTGTGGTCATTGAATTAGCCTGATTGTCAAACTTTTCTGATAATGTAAAGATGTGCAAATAACAAAATTTACAAGCTTAATATAATTGACATTATTCTTATACCCAATAGTTACCATAGATCCTTCTCAAGCAAAAATGAAACATTTCTAGTAAATGACTATGTTTTTTCCTTTAAGGTAAATTTAAACACATATCAAAACTGGTATAAATAAAGTGAAATATATTCACCAATCACAATGAAATTAGTGCTCAAACAACTTTATTCTTGGTACCAAATCTTTAGGATTAAAAGAGAGAAATACAGAATTTTCTGGTGGTCCAGTTAAGAATCTACCTGCCAATGCAGGCAACATGTGTTCAATCCCTGGTCCAGGAAGATCCCACATGCCACAGGGCAACTAAGCCCATGCAATGCAGTTACCAAAACTTGCATGCCGTATAGCCCATGCCACAACTACTGAAGCCCACAGGCCTAGAGTCTGCTTCTCTGCAACAAGAGCAGCCACTGCAATGAGAAGACCACACACTGTAACTGGAGTAGCCCCTGCTTGCAGCAACTAGAGAAAGTCTGCATGTAGCAATGCAGACCCAGGCAGACCAAGGCATAAAGGAGATGAAGACTTACATAACAGACTTATGGTCACAGTGGGAGGAAAGAGTGGGATAACTTCAGAGAGTCATGTTGAAACATATGCATAACCATATGGAAAGTGGATAGCTGGTGGGAATTTGCTGTATGTTGCAGGAAACCCAAAGTTGGTTCTCTGTGATGACCTAGAAGGGTGAGATGAAGAGGGACGTGAGAGGGTAGCTTAGGAGGTGGGAGATGTATGTATACCTATGGCTGATTCATGTTGATGTATGACAGAAACCATCACAATATTGTAGATGTATTAATGTAGATGTAGATAATCTTTTAATTAAAAATAAAATAAAATTTTAAAAGCATGGCCAAAAATAAATAAAACCAAATGAATTAAAAATGTTAAAAAATAGAAATAAACATTTCTAAGTAGTTTTTGGATAAAAGCTAAATCATAATGAAAGCAATCTAAAAAAAAAAAAAAAAGACCCTGGAACTCAGTGATGAAAGTAAAGCATTTCAAAACTACATCCAGTTAAAGTAGTGCTAACTGAAGTATTATAACTTAAACTTTCATTGAAAAATAAAAATGATAAAAATCAATGAACTTAGCTTCAAACATATAAGAATAAGTTGCATGATGGTTAAGAAGAAGATCAAGAAGAAGATTATTGTCAGATATGAACCCTTTCATTTCTTTTAAATTTATTTTTATAGGCATATAGTTGACTTACAATGTTGTACTAGTTTCAGATGGAATTCAGTTACATATACATATATTTTTCAGATTCTTTTCTCTTATAGATTATTACAAAATATTGAGTATAGTTCCCTGTGCTACACAATGGATCATTTTTCATTATCTATATTTATATATAGATTGTGCATTGTTGTATATGTTTATATATAGTAGTATATAAATGCTAATCTCAAATTTTGAATTTATCCCTCTTCGCAACTTGGTTTGAAGATGGATAAACAAATTTAAATTTTGTTTTTCTTTTTGTGAGTCTGTTTTTGCTTTATATATAACTTTATTTGTATCTTTTTTTAGGAGGGGAAAGGGGATTCCACATATAAGCAACATCATATAATATTTGTCTTTCTCTGTCTGGCATTCTTCATTCAGTATGATAATCTTAGTCTACAGGCTCAATTAAATCCCTATCAAATTATCAATGTCATTTTTCATATAACTAGAACAAAATGATAAAATTTGACAGCTTTTAACTTGATAACTTCTGCTATGAAACTGTATTATGAAAGGAAAAGGAAAGAATGTTTGACATGGAGAGAGAATAGTTCTCACACATACACTAAAAAAAAATGTCTAACATTCCAAAGACATGAACAATAATAAAACAAACTAACAAATCTTGGTGAGTTATAGTATCAGCTAACTACTATAACAAAGTACCCTAATTTGGAAATTAACTTTACAATTTCTTAACTTTCTGTAATTGCTTTATTGTTACAGGGGTTTGTTGTTTCTGTTATTGGAGGAAAGGAATGAATAAGTAAAGCATAGGAAACTTTTAGGACAGTGAAATTATTTTATATGATACTATCATGACGAATGTGCAATATTATGCATTTTCCAAAGCCCGCAGAAGTTACAACCCAATGTAAATAATAGACTTTAATCATTAATAATGAATTAATATTGGCTTATCAATGAACAAATGTGCAACACCAGTGCAAAATTATAGTATTAGGGGAATCTGTGGGAGGAGCCAGCTATGGAATTTGGAGAAGGTGCCCATGCTTTCTACACAAATTTTTGGTAAGTCTAAAATTTCTCTAAATATAAAGAGCTATTTTCAGAAGCTGTTGCTAGCAAAAGTGGGAAAATAAATGAAAGAAACTTAGTAGGAGCTTTCAGAAACTTTCAAAGTCCATTTTTATTTGGTAAGAGTTACCTTGTCATACTTTCAGTCAGTCTTTTGTATATTTTTAATATTTTGCTATGATGTTCAGCACAACAAAAGTAGGATAGAAATCATCCAGGCCTGTGGATTTGACACATGGATGCTAAGAAATAAATAAATAGAAGAAGTTTGAGACGATTGTATTAATGTTAGTGAAATGACAGACCCAGTATCTACACCAGAAAAGGGAGAGAAGAAAAAAGTAAAAAAATTCAGCGGGTTTGAGGGGACTTTCATGTTACAGAACTGGGAATAGTTGAAAAAAATTATCTAACAATATTATAACCCTAAAGTGTACAAGAGTCACATAAGTTGGTAAAGAAATACACAAATGTATATATATATATATATATATATATATATATATATACACACACACACACACACACACACACACATACATGGTGGAGAAAATTTTAGAAAATATGCAGACCTTTCACCCTGTCAGAGATGGAGCTTAATCCGCAGGACCTTGTTGTTGTTGTTGTTGAGTCAGTAAGTTGTGTCTGACTCTTTGCGACCCAAGAACTGCAGCATGCCAGGTTTTCTGTCCTCCACTGTTTCCAGAGTTTGCTTAGATGCTTGTCCACTGAGTTGGTGATGCCATCCAACCATCTCATCTTCTGTTGCCCACTTCTTTTCCTGACCTCAATCTTTCCCAGCATCAGGGTGTTTTCCAATGAGTCAGCTCTTGGCATCAAGTGTATTGGAGCTTCAGCTTCAGCATCATCAGAACTTACAATGAATATTCAGGGTTGATTTCCCTTAGGATAGACTGGTTTGATCTCCTTGCTGTCCAAAGGACTCTCAAAAGTTTTTTCCAGCATCACAATTAAAAAGCATCAATTCTTTGGCACTCAGACTTCATTATGGTCCAACTTTCATATCAGTGCGTGACTCCTAGAAAAACCATAGCTTTAACTATACAGACATTGGCTGGCAAAGTGATGCCTCTGCTTTTTAATACACTGTCTAGGTTTGTCAGAGCTTCTCTTCCAAAGAGCAAGTGTCTTTTAATTTTGTGACTCCAATCACTGTCTGCAGCGATTTTGAAGCCCAAGAAAAGAAAAATATATTACTGTTTCTTCTTTTTGTCCATCTACTTGCCATGGAGTAATGGGAGCAGATGCCATGATCTAAGTTTTTTAAAAATTGAGTTTTAAGCCAACTTTTTCACTCTACTCTTTCACCATCATTAAGAGCCACTTTAGTTCCTCTTCACTTTCTGTCATCAGGGTGATATAATTTACATATCTGAGGTTGTTGATACTTCTCCTGGCAATATTGATTCCAGCCTATGATTTATTCATGCTGGCATTTCACATGATGTACTCTGCATAAAAGTTAAATAAGCAGGGTAACAATATATTGTGTTGGTGACAATATATTGTGTTGATGACACCACCCTTATGGCAGAAAGTGAAGAGGAACTAAAAAGACTCTTGATGAAAATAAAAGAGGAGACTGAAAAGTTGGCTTAAAGCTCAAAGTTCAGAAAACTAAGACCAATCATTAAGAGCCACTTTAGTTCCTCTTCACTTTCTGTCATCAGGGTGATATAATTTACATATCTGAGGTTGTTGATACTTCTCCTGGCAATATTGATTCCAGCCTATGATTTATTCATGCTGGCATTTCACATGATGTACTCTGCATAAAAGTTAAATAAGCAGGGTAACAATATATTGTGTTGGTGACAATATATTGTGTTGATGACACCACCCTTATGGCAGAAAGTGAAGAGGAACTAAAAAGACTCTTGATGAAAATAAAAGAGGAGACTGAAAAGTTGGCTTAAAGCTCAAAGTTCAGAAAACTAAGACCATGGCATCTAGTCCCATCAGTTCATGGTAAATAGATGCAGAAACAATGGAAACAGTGCCAGACTTAATTTTGGCGGTGGGGGGGGGGGGTCCAAAATCACTGCAGATAGTGATTGCAGCCACAAAATTAAAAGACATTTACTCCTTGGAAGGAAAGTTATGACCAACCTAGATAGCATATTCAAAAGCACAGAACATTACTTTGCCAACAAAGGTCCGTCTAGTCAAGGCTATGGTTTTTCCAGTAGTCATGTATGGATGTCAGAGTTGGACTGTGAAGAAAGCTGAGCGCCAAAGATTGATGCTTTTGAAGTGTGGGGTTGGAGAAGACTCTTGAGAGTCCCTCAGACTGCAAGGAGATCCAAACAGTCCATTCTAAAGGAGGTCAGTCCTGGGTGTTCTTTGGAAGGACTTATGCAAAAGCTGAAACTCCAGTACTTTGGCCACCTCATGCGAAGAATTGACTCATTGGAAAAGACTCTGATGCTGGGAGGGATTGGGGGCAGGAGGAGAAGGGGACAACAGAGGATAAGATGGCTGTATGGCATCACCAACTCGATGGACATGAGTTGGAGTGAACTCTGGGAGTTGGTGATGGACAGAGAGGCCTGGCATGCTGCAACTCATGAGTTCGCAAAGAGTTGGACATGACTGAGCAACTGAACTGAATTGATGCTTCCTAAGACCCACCTGACGTCACACTCCAGGCTGTCTGGCTCTAGGTGAGGGATCACATCACTATCGAGGCTGTTTCTTCTGTGTGTTCTCACCATCTCTTTTTCATTGTTTCTGCTTCTGCCAGCTCCTTGTCATTTGTTTCCTTTATCGTGCCAATCTTTACATCAAATGTTCCTTGGTATCTCTAATTTTCTCGAAGAGATCTCTAGTTTTTTTCCAATCCATTGTTTTCCTCTATTTCTTTGCATTGTTTACTTACAGAGGCTTTCTTATCTCTCCTTGCTATTCTCTGGAACTCTGCATTCAGTTAGGTGTATCAGTCCCTTTCTCTTTTGCCTTTCCTTTCTCTTTTCTCAGCTATTTGCAAAGACTCCTCACACAACCATTTTGCCTTCTTGCATTCCCCTCACCTCTTTGGGGTGATTTTGGTTACCACCTCCTATACTATGTTACAAACTTCCATCAATAGTGTTTCAGGCACTCTGTCAGATCTAATCTCTTGAATCCATTTGTCATTTCTACTGTATAATTATAAGGTATTTGATTTATGTCATATCTAAAACCCTAATGGATTTCACTACTTTCTTCAATTTGAGTCTGAATTTTACAATAACTTGTTGATGATCATATCCACAGTCAGCTCAGGTCTTGTTTTTGCTGATTGTATAGAGCTTCTCCATCTTGGTGCACAAAGAATACAATCAATCAAATTTTTGTGTTGACTATCTTATGATTTCCATGATTTCCATCTCTTGTGTTGTTGGAAGTAGTTGGTTTCTATGACCAGTGCATTCTCTTGTGAAAATTCTGTTAGCCTTTCTCTGCTTTATTTTATACTCCAAGCCCAAACTTGCTTATTACTTCAGGAATCTCTTGACTTAAGGGGAGCTGAATAAATTGCTTCCACAGAATACAATGTGAACGAGGAATAAAAATAACTTTCTATATGGAAATTTGGCAGCCACTATCATATTCAAGATGACAGTTAACTTCACCGCTATTCCCATGTGGGTGTTATATGCCACCTGGTATGATGTGATGAGAAAAATTCACTTCTATACTATTACTTCTATAATTTCATGAAGACTATCAAATTATGAGAAAAATGTTAATCAAATCCAAATTCTGGGACATTCTACAAAATACCTGGCCAGTATTCTTCTAATTTGCTAAGGCCATGACAACAGCAAGAATGAGAGATGGTCACAGGCCCAGAGAGACTAAGTAAACACAATGAGTCAATGAAGCTTGGAACTTGGATAGTATTTTAGAATATTAATGAAAAAAGAGTGAAATATGAATAAACTCTGCAGTCTGTTTAAAAATAATGTGCCAACTTGGTCTTTCAATTTTGACAAATTATCCCAGCAATCTAAGATGATAACATTAAGTAAGACTGAAATGTAATGAAGTATATATGCAAACTTCCTATAGTATCTTATCACCTTATTGTAAATCTAAAGTTACACCTTTTTGATCAACACCATTTCATCTTATGTAAAACTTGTTATAAATAATAATCTTTATAGTTAATTTAAGCAACTTTGGTAATTAAAAATACTGTGTAAAGTTCTTTAATGGAAATTGTTACCTGCTTTAAACATTTTAATAAAGCACTGTTCTTATCTTTGAAAAAAAAATTTTTTTAAGTGAGTAAATAGGTAAAGGTAGTTGTCTGGATGATAGGACCTGATTTGGGTGTTTTATGTTGCAGTCATGTGAATGTGTTGTTCAAGGAAATGAACTAACAACAAGAGGGTTAAAACATTGAGATGCCAAGATTTGTTTGGTGCAGTGAAATATTGCACTGCAGATGACAGAAATTTTAGGAGAGCTGGGGAGTGAGTGACATGTTGGTTGATGATGTGTTAGTTGATGACAAGAACTAGAACAGCTTTATCCTTTTTACAAGGGCACAGAAGAGGAATTGTTTGAAAGCAGAAATGGAGAGCACAGAGTACTCATTAATCACATTTGTAATTGGCAGAAGTTTTGGAGTAGGAGTTAAAAATGGGGGTGGATTACTTACCATCATTTAAGAAGCTTGCCATGGAAGTAATGATAGTGGAAAAATGAGAGAAGACAGGAGGTAAAAAAAAAAAAAAACAGGAAAAGAGAATTATGATTGCCATTATTAAATTCAAAATAGCCTCCATGATTCTTGCTTGCAAATATTCATGTCATTGTGACATCCTTCTACAATGAACAGGGTTGACTGTTTCACCAATAAAATATTAGGAAAATTATCATGTGTGGGGTCTGATGCATGCATGCATAGGCATGGCCTACAAATTGTGGCTTCTGCCTGATTCCTATTTAGATCCTTCACTCCCAAGGAAGGCAGCTTCCATACCAGTAGCCCTGGGAGAGGTCCAGGTTTTGAAGACTGATGCTTCCTTCCAAAGACAACAGCAACCTCATGAACAAGCCTCCCAGGAAGGAGTCTCCACTGAGTCAAGCCTGACAATTACAGCCCTGGCCAACATCCCAGATATAACCTGGTGAGTACACCAGGTAAGCTGACTGTAATGTGCTGTGCAGGATTAAAGACAAGTACACAGGGCAGGGGAGCATGTTTATTATGGACACTGGGCATGGCTGAAGGATTCAACAGGCAGGTAGTCAGTGAGTCCAGTTTCTTACACACAAAGTAAGGTAATTGTTTCAGGAACTTGAAATATTTCTTCAGTTCTAATATTGTGTGTTTCAATTTCCTTTCATTGAGTGTGAAATGCACTCAGCCCACGTATTTATAGGGACTGAAAGCTTCCCTTGGATGTTACTAGGTTGATGTTATGATTGATGATGAAGTCATCTTTGATTTAAGCTTCTGAAGTCAACAAATTTTGCTAAATGAAATGTTTTTGTTTTGTTCCTTTTATTTGTGCCTTATTGTAATTTAAATCAGCTTTCATCCTGCATTGCAGGTACATTGTTACATTGTAGTTTTATGAGGACTAAAGCTTGGTTTTATTGTATTGATTCGTGATAAGATCTCAAGTGTTCTGAATATGTAATTTTCAGGCAGAGAATGGATGATATTCAGTGAATGTGGAGAGATTAGGCCAGAAAGCCTTTCAGATCTAAGAGATCAGAAAAAATGTAAAAGGATGTGTTTATTTGTGTTCTGTCTTATTTTAATTCTAACAGCAAAAAGAATCACAAGACTGTTAGGGTCTTGACAAATCCTTTGCTCCAATTATCTTTTATTCCTCTAACTGGTGAAAATCTGACCTGTTTGATAAATATTTTAAGTGGAAAGTTAATTTAAGTTTAGTAACGAATACTGCAACACAGGATAACACAAGTTATAGCATAATTGTCAATTTCTTTTTAATAGGTGAGGAAGAAAGATTATAAAATAGTTATATTATGTTCTTCATAAGAAGCTTTATGAATTGATTGCTTATGAAATGCATTCATTAATGATAGGGCCCACATGGAGTCTCATTGACAAGATGGCTCATTATGTAGACTTTGCAAACAAAGAATAAAATCACAGTGATCTGTGAGACTGACCAAATTGCCTGAAAGGCATCCTATTATCTCACCAGCATCAGAAAGGAAAGATGTGGCTCTCCTTAAGGGCCAGTCACACTCTCACTTCCCTCTAATAAATTCCCCTTTTCTTGCCTGACTGCCCAGCTCACTCTTTATTTCTCTGCACTCCCTTTACATTCTGGTACTGAAATCCGAACCCTGGAGGGAGGTCCACCGCAACTGGGTGGGCTCCTCTCACGAGCTCACCTCTGGTGGTCCCCTCCCTTGGACCTTGCCAAGAAAGTGAGACGAGCTCCGGGACAGACTCTCCACTCACCTTGCTGGACTGACATCCACACACTGGCCCGCATTTCACCCATCAGTTACAAGGGTGAGTGAAACCCTATTCTATCAGGTCCTCTCTCTCTCTCTCTCTCTCTCTCACTTTGTTTCAAAGTCCTAGCACTAGGCAGGAGGATCCCCATGGCTCGTGGGTCCTTGGCCTTGTGACCTGTCTGATTTTAGAATAGGGGATGCCCATCTCAAAGGAGACTATTATTACTCTCTGGGAAAGTCCTGAGAATGGGGATGTCTTTTCTCTCTGAAGTTTCTCCTTGCTTTGTCTCACCCTTGTCTAACCTCCCTATTCAGCCGCAATGGGAAGTTCTCAATCTCTGCCCTCAAAATCTACTCCTCTAGGATGCCTTTGCCAAAACATAAGTCTTGGGCTTCCAAGGGGAGATAAGTCCAAAAAGACTTATTTACTATTCTAACACTGTCTGACTGCAATACAGTCTTGATAACAGGTCCCAATGGCCAGAAAATGGAGCTCTCAATTATACTGTTCTACGGGACCTTGGTAACTTCTTCAGCTGCAAAGGCAAGTGTTAGAAATCCCTTATGTTCAGGTTTTCTTCGCTCTCCACTCTTGACTCTCTCTCTGGAATCCTTTTCTACTTCTCAGATACTTTTAGCCCACTCTGGGCCACATCCTCCTAATACAAAGTCTCCTGATCCCTGTTCAGACTTTTCTTCTTCTTTCGACCCTTCCAACCCCAGCCCACCCCATCAATCCGATCCCCTGGCAGCAGCTCCAGATCCAGATCCACAGCTTCAGCCTTACGCCTCCTCCTCCCCTCATCCTTCTCAAGTGCAGGCCTCTGCACCGCAGATGACTGCAATACAGTCTTGATAACAGGTCCCAATGGCCAGAAAATGGAGCTCTCAATTATACTGTTCTACGGGACCTTGGTAACTTCTTCAGCTGCAAAGGCAAGTGTTAGAAATCCCTTATGTTCAGGTTTTCTTCGCTCTCCACTCTTGACTCTCTCTCTGGAATCCTTTTCTACTTCTCAGATACTTTTAGCCCACTCTGGGCCACATCCTCCTAATACAAAGTCTCCTGATCCCTGTTCAGACTTTTCTTCTTCTTTCGACCCTTCCAACCCCAGCCCACCCCATCAATCCGATCCCCTGGCAGCAGCTCCAGATCCAGAGCCACAGCTTCAGCCTTACGCCTCCTCCTCCCCTCATCCTTCTCAAGTGCAGGCCTCTGCCACTGCAGCTCCAACTCCCCTTCCCCTGCTTGTGCCTGAGATAAGCTCTGAGACCTCAGCCCCACCCTCTACCTTAAGGGTGCAGTAGACCTCCCTAGATCCCTTCCCTGTACCCTCAAAACTTAAAACAGGAAACTTCACCACAGGACCCGGCTCCTTCTCCTGCCCTACTCCTTCCTTTACCTGAAGCAGCTGGAGCAGAAGGCATTGTACAGTTCATGTCCCATTCCCCGCCTCACCAATCTATTTCAGATTGAAAAGCATCTTGGCTCCTTCTCCTCAGACCCTGATAATTATCTAAAAGAATTCAAGTAGCTTACCCAGTCTTACCACTTAACTTAGCATGATATTTATGTCATCCTTTCCTTCACTCTTCTCCCAGAAGAGAAGGAAGGAGTACTCCTTAGGCTTCTTATGGCAAGCCTCTCAGGTGCATGCTGGTGAGATACACAGGACTGAGGACACTAATACCGGAGGGGCCATGGCTGCTCCCTGATATATTCCAACTGGGATTATTAGGCAGGGAGACTGGGATGAACAGCCCATAATCACATGCTCTCTTGCTTCATTGTGGGCCTTCAAAAGGCAGGGCATAATGCCATCAACTTTGATAAGCTCTGGAAAATAACTCAAAGACTAGATGAAAACCCAGCACAATTTCTAGCCAGGTTAACAGAAGCCCTTAATTACAAAATTAGACTCACTTCAGCAGAGGAAACCATTGTCTTTAAACCCATTTTATCTCCCAGTCATCCCCAGATATCCAAAAGAAACTAAAAAAGGCAGAAGAATGTCCTCAAACCTCTCAACAAGACATTTAAAATTAAGCCTTTAAAATTTTCTGTAACCTGGAAGAACAGGCAAACTTAGAGAAGGCCCAACAAGATCAGGCCAAATACCACCTTTTAACCACTGCCCTACATGGCTCCAAGGATACATCAAACAACAAAGAAAGGAAGCCACCTGGGCCCTGTTTCAGATGCAGCAAAGAAGGTCACTGGACTCATGCCTAAAGCCAAGGCCCCCTCCAGGTCTACGTCCCAGCTGTGGCAGAAAGGGACATGGAAGGTTGACTGCCCAAACTCCCTCCAGGGATCTGGACACCCCCTCCTGGTCCCAAGCAGGAGTCCTCCATCCCAGCTCTGCCCAGCCTTCTTGCACTTGCCACTGAAGACTGAAGGTGCCCAGGGCTCCAGGTCACGACTCTCATCACCTCTATGGAGCCCACGGTAACTCTTACAGCAGCAGGCAAGCTGACATCCTTTCTCATCAACATGGGGCCTCTCACTCTGCTGTGCCTGCCTATTCTGGAAAAACCAAGGTCTCCCAGGTCTCTGTTATGGGGGTTGAGAGCTTAATATCTATACCATGAATAACTGAACCTCTACCTTGCACACTTCAATACGTCTCATTTTCCCATTATTTTCTTATACCCCCTAAATGCCCCACACTTATTCTTGGGAAAAATCTTTTCCCCAAATTCAAAGCCTCTGTTATTATCCCAAGCCCACCTTCTGATCTAACCTGGTTACTGCACTTTAACACCCACCACCTATGACGTTCATCTACAACAGGCTCCTTTCTGTTTTTCCAGACAAAACTCTATGAACAATTCTTACCCCTAACTAGGAACTATACCACCACACCTCTGTAATCATCCTTCACATCTCTCTCCGTTCAGGCCGATCTGTCTACCATGTCTTAGGAAGGCAGGACCTTTCTTACTGTCTCACAAAGACTCCGTTCTGCATATGGTGCAAATACTCCTCTTGTAGGGGCTACACTGGCGAGTTCACTGTCAGTTTCAGAGACTACTCACTAGTTCCCAGAAAGACTCCTATTTGCTATTAATTTCAGCTGTTGTCTTTTTACTCCTGGAATATTTTTCTTATGTGGGACCACTACCTGTTTATGTCTTCCCACTAACTGGACAGGAACATGCATCCTGGTATATCTGGCCCCAGATATTTCTATTGCTCCTAACAATCAGACCCTCCCTATCCCACTAACTTATAACCAACCTAGATGGGCAATTCAATTCATTCCTCTATTGATCAGTTTAGGAATAGACAGTGGGATCAGACAGGGACTGCAGTACTCACAATTTCTTTAAATTACTTTCAAAGCCTTTCTAAAGACCTCACTGACAGCCTAGAAGAGATAGCTAATAGCCTTATCACTATCCAAAACCAGCTAGATTCCTTGGCAGCTCTGGTCCTCCAAAACAGAGGAGGATTAGACCTCTTCACAGCAGAAAAAGGAGGCCTATGTCTATTTTTGGAGGAAGCCTGCTGTTTCTACACTGATAAATCAGGCGGCGTAAAGGAAGCAGCAAAAATTTGACAAACAGGGCCTCGAGAATATGCCAACACCTCAGTAATTCATGGGAAGACTTGTTAAGCAATGGAATTGGATGACCTGGCCTTTTCTAGGCCCTGTCCTTCTACTTACCCTTATTCTAACTTTCAGCCCATGTTTAACATATCTTTTTTCAAAATTTCTTCAAGATCACTTACAAGCCTTCAGCAACTGAACTATCCATGAGCTACTTCTAACTCACTCAGACTATCAAAAACTTCCCTGACCCGCATTCTAGCCTTTTCTTATCTTACCCCAACGATGCCCCTGTCCTACAGAAAGCAGTTACAGAAGATTGACTTTTGCCCTTATCCTAAATCAAAAAGGCTGGAATGTTAGGGCTTATATGGGGTCCCATTGATAAGATGACTATTCAACCTGGCAAACAAATAATAAAATTGCAATGATCTATGAGTCTGACCAAATTGCCCAAATGGCATCCTGTTATCTCACCGGCATCAGAAAAGGAGGATGTTGGTTCTCCTTAAGGGCCACTTACTCTCTCTTTTCCTTCTGATAAATTTCCCTTTTCTTGCCTGACTGCCCAGCTTGCTCTCTTTATCTCTACACTTGCCTTACAACTAGCATTATTTTTTTTCAAAATCATAATAACAATTTTAGAAGTAAGTTTGATATTTTCATGGAACTCAGACATTGAGAATGGAAGGAGGGTTACTTAATTAAGTTTCAGCTGCTCATTGTTCTGAAGAAGGCAATGGCACCCAACTCCAGTACTCTTGCCTGGAAAATCCCATCAACGGAGGAGCCTGGTAGGCTGCAGTCCATGGGGTCGCTAAGTCAGACACGACTAAGCAACTTCACTTTCACTTTTCACTTTCATGCATTGTAGAAGGAAATGGCAACCCACTCCAGTGTTCTTGCCTGCTGAATCCCAGGGATGGGGGAGCCTGGTGGGCTGCTGTCTATGTGGTCGCACAGAATCGGATACAGCTGAAGCAACTTAGCAGCAGCAGCAGCTCATTGCTCAAAAGCCAATACTCAAGATGCAAGTGTTAGTAGAAGGGAAAGCTGTTTTAATCATGAAACCAGCAATCTGGAGAGATGGTAGACTCATGTCCCCGAAAACCAACTCCAAAGATTCTTCTCAGTCATGACAGTTTTATAAAAGAAAGGGGTAAAGAACTTCAGTGAATCACTAATGCAGGAGGTCAAGCTCTAAGTCATTTTCCATTCTGTGGGTGGCTGACTCCTCAATCTCTCTTCAGATGTCATCTCATCTGAGTGGTCTGCCTGTAGAGTTGCTATGGGAGCTGCTGAGGGTAGAGGGCTAGTCATTCTTTAACTACTTAATTCTTAACCTCTACCTCGTTTAATTTATGGAAAGAATCAACAAATTAGACAAGGTGTGGTGTGCAATCATGAGAGCATTGGTCAGAGTTAGCGTAAATTTTGCCTAGTGATCTGACTCTTATGATTAGGTTCTTTTAAGGTTAAAAGGGAACAGACATGGCCAACAGGAAAAAGGGGAGAGGGGCACAAAAGAGTTGCTTTCAGAAGCAGAGATTATTTTAAACTGGAAGATATTAAAATCTTCTTATAAATGCAGTATTTGTGTATCAATCCACAGGCATTTCTGCACCTAAATTGTGGCAGCCACTGTGCAACCCATCAGGAATACAAAGTCAGAGATTATATGTCATCTCTCTGCCAAAAATGTCAAGGAGATTGACCAAAAAGACCATGATAGAATTCTAAATCCTGGGAGAGACATTTGCAAAAAAGTAAATAAAAGCACTTAAGGAATCTCTAAATCAGAAGATTCCAATACCAGGTGGTAGTTGAACTGAAGTATAAAGCCTGTGTGTTAGTTAAATAAACAAAAAAGCAACCTAGGGCAAAAGTATGACCATAGACACCCTGTCTGGGGACTCATGTGCAAAGGCACAGTTGTCTAAGTATCATCACATGCTCAAAAATTTGCAAACAGCTCAGGACTGCAGAAGTATTGTAGTAAGTGTAGCATGGGATTGAAGCCATCCAAGAAGGGAGGTCCCAGTTCACACAAAGGTTCATGATCCAAACTTCAGATTTGGAATATTACCTTGAAGCTACAGGCAACCAGTAAAGCATTGCAAAGTGGAGAATTTCCTCATCAAGTTTATAAAGCAGTCAAGTTTGGAAGCAGTACAGAGGGTGGATTTAATATAGAGGAGCCCATGGCTTGCATCATGTTATTTCCCAAAGTCCTCAACTTAAAGCCATGTTATTTTATGGCCACTTCCTACCCTATGAGTTTATCTCAAATGTCTGATGATATTTTAATTTCCATCTTACAAGAGAATCCAAGAATGAAAAATGGAGACAAACAGAAGCAATTTTTGTGCAGTTGCTACATTCTTCTTGATTGTAAAAAAATTGTTTGTTTATTTTTATTTGATTCTTCTTGGTGACTGTATGAGAAGGTGATGGCACCTCACTCCAGTACTCTTGCCTGGAAAACCCCATGGACCAAGGAGCCTGGTAGGCTGCAGTCCATGGGGTCGTGAAGAGTTGGACATGACTAAGCGACTTCCCTTTCACTTTTCACTTTCATGCATTGGAGAAAGAAATGGCAACCCACTCCAGTGTTCTTGCCTGGAGAATCCCAGGGACAGGGGAGCCTGGTGGGCTGCTGTCTATGGGGTCACACAGAGTCGGACACGACTGAAGTGACTTAGCAGCAGCAGCAGCAGTGACCGTAAGGCCTTCCTTAGAACTCTTAGCTGCTCAGCAGAATTGTACTGGGAGCTAGTTGCATTGTTACCTGGGACCTCTTTAACATTTGTATAATAAATACACAAAACAGTAATTGCTCCTGCAAAGCTATTTTTGTCCTTCCTAGCAAATGTTTACAAAAAGTCCTCTCATTTATTATTAAGTATTGTTATTTAACAATACTCAGCTCTTCATTATTCAATAAGGATAGCTATGCATGTAAGAATTTGAAAGGGAAGGCTAATTTAGAGCAAAGGATAAGCAAGACTTCTTTGTGCTTGATTGTTTCAGCCAAGGAGCTGGGGCCAAGCAAGCAGCAGGCAAGGAGAACAAAGACTGGAAAATGGCTCTACAACATTCCTATGTTCTGCAGTGGTGGGGGCAGAATGGCAGGAGTGGAAGGGTTTGCTCAGGATGTGAATTTAGTTTTAGATAAAATGTATTTCATGTTGATACTTGGCAGAAAATAACAAAATTATGTAAAGCAACTATCCTTCAATAAAAAAAAATAAATAGTAACAATAATAATACATTTAAGTTTGGGATTTATAGCTAATTTTAAAGCTAATGTTAAAAATCTTACTGGGAATGTGGAGACAGATTTCAGAAATAGTCTTGTACAAATTTCAGGATTAAAAAAACACTTATAGACATCATTTTCCATTAAAAAAAAAGAAATAGCAAGGAGAAAGAAAGAGTGCAGAAAGAAGTAACAAATGAAGGATGATAATGTCTTGTTGAAAAGCAAATATAGATTATCTTTTATCTAGACACATAAAATGTTTCTGCTATTTGCCATACTAATTTCTTTGGGGATGTTTTCTACAAAAATAAATGATAGAAAGAGTCTATGTATAATTAGTCTGCTGGGTCACCATAACAAAATTTCAAATTTGGTGGCTTACACAACAGAAATATATTATCTCAGAATCTCATGATGCTAGAGGCTGGAAGTTAAATATCGAGGTGTCTGTGGGTTGATTTATTCTGAAGCCCCTCTCTCTGGCCACCCCTTAACTGTGTCCTTATGTGGCAGTCCCTCTGCACGCATGTCCCTGACGTCTCTTCTTTTAAGAACCCCTGTTCTGTTGAATTAGGACCCACACTTAGTTTCATTTAAGCTTCCAGTTCCAGTTCAGTCATTCAGTCATGTCTGACTCTTTGCAACCCCATGAATCTCAGCACGCCAGGCCTCCCTGTCCATCACCAACCCCAGAGTTTACTCAAACTCATGTCCATCGAGTCAGTGATGCCATCCAGCCATCTCATCTTCTGTTATCCCCTTCTCCTCCTGCTCCCAATCCCTCACAGCATCAGGGTCTTTTCCAAAGAATTAACTCTTTGCATCAAGTGGCCAAATTATTGGAGTTTCAGCTTTAGCATCAGTCCTTCTAATGAACACCCAGGACTGATCTCCTTTAGAATGGACTGGTTGGATCTCCTTGCAATCCAAGGGACTCGCAAGATTCTTCTCCAACAACATAGTTCAAAAGCATAAATTCTTCGGCACTCAGCTTTCTTCACAGTCCAACTCTCACATTCATACATGACCACTGGAAGAACTATAGCCTTGACTAGATGGACCTTTGTTGGCAAAGTAATGTCTCTGCTTTTGAATATGCTATCTAGGTTGGTCATAACTTTTCTTCCAAGGAGTAAGTGTCTTTTAATTTCATGGCTGCAGTCACCATTTGCAGTGATTTTGGAGCCCCCCAAAATAAAGTCTGACACTGTTTTCACATCTATTCCCATGAAGTGGTAGGACCCGATGCCATGATCTTCGTTTTCTGAATGTTGAGCTTTAAGCCAACTTTTTCACTTTCCTCTTTCACTTTTATCAACATGCTCTTTAGTTCCTCTTCATTTTCTGTTATGGGGTGGTTTCATCTGCATATCTCAGATTATTGATATTTCTCCTGGCAATCTTGATTCCAGTTTGTGCTTTCTCCAGCCCAACGTTTCTCATGATGTACTCTGCATATAAGTTAAATAAGCAGGGTGACAATATACAGCCTTGATGTACTCCTTTTCCTATTTGGAACCAGTCTGTTGTTCCATGTCCAGTTCTAACTGTTGTTTCCTGACCTGCATACAGATTTCTCAAGAGGCAGGTCAGGTGGCCTGGTATTCCCGTCTCTCTCAGAATTTTCCACAGTTTATTGTGATCCACACAGTCAAAGGTTTTGACATAGTCAATAAAGCAGAAATAGATGTTTTTCTGGAACTCTCTTGCTTTTTCCATGATCCAGGGAATGTTGGCAAATTAAGCTTATTTTCTCTTTAAAAGTCCAATCTCCAAATTTAATCTGAAAGAGAGTTGTTGCTTCAATATATGAATTTAGCAATGGGTACAATTTAGTCAAATAATAATTTACCACATTCATAACTGTTCAACACCCCCAGCTTTGGGAGAATAAACACATTGAATTCAGAACTGGACACGTGACTTGGAGAATAACAATTCTTTTATAAACCAAAATTTTTCTGTCAAAATTTTCCACTGGGACAGAGAAGATAGGTAATCTACTATAAATGGAGGTTAAATACCTTGGTGGCTTCGACAGTAAAGAATCTACCTGCAGTATAGGAGACTTGAATTCAGTCCCTGGGTCGGGAAGATCCCCTGGAGAAGGGAATGACAAGCCTCTCCAGTGTTCTCGCTTGGAGAATCCCATGGACAGAGGAGCCTGGCAGGCTATAGTCCATGGGGTCGCAAAGAGTAGGACATGACTGAAAGACAAATACACACACACACAACTAAATCTGAGTTGTGAGTCAAGGCTCCTGTGATGTGAAAGCTGTCTGAGACCACATGCATTGGTGAGTGCATTTGTCTGTGAATGGTTCACCCAAACAGTCAGAACCCAGTGGAAGGAGAAGATGTATTACTTCCCAGTCACTCACCAACTCTCAGATGTGTGACTCCTCTGGGTAACCTCAAATGTACCCAACACTTTAAAATATTTCCTTCTTTTGCATTTCTGAGTGTTTGTGCCTGAGTTTGATTAAGAAACAAAGGACAAGGGAGAGTAGGAGAGATAATACAGTCTCTGGTGAAAGTGCAAGCAGAATTTATATTTTCTCTTAACCTCAAGAAAAAAAAAAAAACACAGTTCTGCATAGAACTTAAGTTTAGTTTTCCATCAGACACTGGGCATTTTGACATGTTATTGAGAACAACTTAACTCATTATAGCCTGTCTTAATGACGTCTCTTGTCTACTTCTACTTGGAACAGAGATTAAGAAGACAAAGTAGGTTAAAACAATTCACTTCTACTAGTCTCCTACTACTATTAGTAGAGGCAAGAATATGGGAAAAATAAATCCAATCTTCTACCTATTCCTCAATCTTAGGATGAAGTTTATTTCATTTAAAATTTTTATGGCAAAAGTCATATAATATGAAGCATGCTGTTTGACTGTATACTTCAGTGGCACTAAGTACATGCACCTTATTGAGCAACTCTTACCATCATATATCTCCCAATTTTCACCTTCCTGAACTGTAGTTCTGTTCCCATTAACACTAACTCTCCATTCCCTCCTTCCACTCCATCCTCACACACTGGCCTTTAGCATCTACCAATGTACTTTCTGACTATGAACTTAACTACAATGTACCTTATATAAGCGGAATCAAACAGTATTTGTGCCAAGTGTATGCTGCTGCTGCTAAGTCGCTTCAGTCGTGTCCGACTCTGTGTGACCCCATAGACGGCAGCCCACCAGGCTCCCCCGTCCCTGGGATTCTCCAAGCAAGAACACTGGAGTGGGTTGCCATTTCCTTCTCAGTGCATGAAAGTGAAAAGTGAAAGTGAAGTCGCTCAGTGGTGTCCAACTCTTAGCGACCCCATGGACTGCAGCACACCAGACTCCTCCGTCGATGGGATTTTCCAGGCAAGAGTATTGGAGTGGAGTCCCAATTGGAATGCATTTTTAAGGTTAACTCAGTGTATGGCCTATAAATGGATTGTACTTTCTTTTATTCCCCTATGCTATACAGTAGGTTATCATCAATTACACAGTGTTAATACTGTATATAAGTAAACCCCAGTCTTCCAGTTTATCCCTACCCCTCCTTTCCATCCTTGGTGTCCATCTGTTTCTCTATTTCTGCTTTTCAAATAAGTTCATCTGTACCATTTTTCTAGAGTAATCCTGGGATGAACTTTAGATGAGCAAGTGAAGTCAACAAAACAAAAAGTCAGCTCCATATAGCAATGAAAAATAACAGCCAATCAACTAAACTGAAAGAAAGGTTCTTTAGACTCTGTCCTTCTGTAGGGAAAAGAGATGATTGAGAGACCTTGATCGCTGGGTCTAATCAGCTTTGCAACCCTGTGAACTATAGCCTGCCAGGCTCCTCTCTCTATGGAATTTTCCAGGAAAGAGTACTGGAGTGGGCTGCCATTTTCTTATCCATGGGATCTCCCCAACCTAGGGACTGAACCTGTGTCTCCTGTGTCTCCTGCATTGACTGATGGAGTCTTTACTTCTGAGCTACCTGGATGTGTCTTTGTATTTCCAGTGGTGGCAATCTTTAAGAAGAATATTGGATGAGAGGAGATTGGAGTGGTCAGGCTTTGAAATGAGATGACTTTGCTCCTTCATTCTCAGTAAGAACTTCTTTCAAGTAAAGAGGACTTGTGTTGCTTATTCACTATGACCAGAATATTATGAAAGAATTCCCTGTAAATTGTGGGTATTATGGTGATTATAATGCAATGTCTTATTTTGACTGGAAATCCTTGCTAGATCCATGGCTACCCCCAGGAGAATATTGTTATTCTTTCATCCTGACAGCCTGCTCATTGGCTGTGAATACTGACCTAGACCAACTCATGCTCAGGAAAATCTTCCCTAGCACAGGTCTGGAACTTTCCATGCCTGATACATCTGGGCTGACAGGTTCATTGTCCTGGGCTTTTCGGATGTGAACTCAGATGGAGGACTCTAAACTGGCTGGAGTGTGGGGCAAAGTGAAGCTGGTGCCTGCTTAGGCTGATGCCAGTAGTACTGAAAGCCCTCAGCCAGGTTAAAAGGCACATTGAAATTAGCAAAGTGATACCATTATTAAAACTCAGTCTTATGGGGTGCAGCAGAGGACTAGAATAGACTCAGCAATTTAGGGACCTGGAGTGTAAAGAAGGACAGAGAGGTAAGAAAGGTCAGACAACTGAAGTCCATAAACAATGTGAACTCACTCTGGCTTTGCTCTATAATCCTCACTCTTTGGTATTTTCTTCTTTCATTTGATAAGCAAGCTATGTTTGAGTCAGGAGCAGGCTCCTGTTCAAATAATGTATTTTCCGAAAGCTTAATATAGTCACTATTTTCGGTTTTGAAATCAAGTCACAGATAATGGGACACAAGCAGTGTCCCAAAGTGTCACAAACCTTCAGTGAAAGTTTATACATCTCAGATGCATCCCAGAGCTGACCAGAGATCTTACAGAGCATTACAAGTTGCCAAGTATTGTCTGTGAAGGAGTTCATTATTCCTAGATAATCATGCTGATTGCTTAGAAGCCATTATTATCCCCCATGCTTTTATGGCATTCAGGTATTGATCAGAGTTTTAATAAGACCATAACAATGGCTAAACAATGTTTTATTTTTTTTCTCCTACAGTTGTGTTCTGTGTGTTCTTACACTGTACGACCTCTTGTATCACGTTGTGAAAATATAAATGGGATCTAGCGAGGTCAACAGCAAAAGTCAAGTTTATTTCTTGCTGGCTGAGTTTAGCCAGCTTCATTATTCTTTGTGGTTCTCCTGGAGAGAGTGAGCACTGCAGGATGAAAAAGCCAGCATAGACAATGCTCCAGTGAGAGTCTAATTGGCTGCATTAAAAAAAGAAAACATTAACTGCTGGAGTCATTTTTACTGTCTCTGTTCACTATTGTTCAATTTTAATTTCAAAATAAATTTACTAATATTTCTAAATAAGAAAGCTAGTGAATTTTAAGTTGTGTATCACTTTTTCAATAAGTCATTTGAAAGGTTGGATACTTCAAATGAGCATAATGAGAACTTATTTTATGAAAGTTGTAAAATGTATTGAAATATTCACTATCATATAGTATTCTGCCTGCATGTCATTTTTAGCTGTCTTAGTAATGGAATGTAAATAGAAATGTCATTTCATTCATTAAATAAGAAAGTGATTTGCTTGCTATAATCAAGTTTTAATGTACTAATTGCATATTTTACTTTTAGTATAATGTGCTACTTCTCCTATGTAGAAGCATAGTTTCAATTAACATTAGATTCATTAATAATTATCAATTGCTATAGCTTAGAATAACAAAATATCTTTGGCAACAAAAATACTATACAGGTCAGTATGCATATTTCACTTTCCATGATTAATGATCTTGGCATTTGGTTCATAATGAAACTGTATTACTTTATATTTCTGCAGCATTCTTCTTCTAAAATAACATACTTCTCTTTTCTTATACCTATAAGAATAACATGTGAATATAATCACCTCATTTTTATAATAAGCTATTTCTTTAGAAAAATTACACATAATTTCAAATAATTGATAGTAGAATTACTTTTTATATATTTAAACAAATCAAAAATTTTTAAAAAAAATTGAGTGTTGATAGTTGATTTTGTAATTTTCCTACTGATATCTAAGTGACATCATTTGTTTCATTTAACCTTATCCTTAATCAGTGAACTTCACTAAACTATAAGCTAAAAATATTATTTAAGTGAATGGTCCTAATATTTGTTCTAGAAAGTATATAACTAGCTATTTTGCATCAAGTATATGGGCCATGTATAATATAACACTGGAGAAGGCAATGGCACCCCACTCCAGTAGTCTTGCCTGGAAAATTCCTGGGCGGAGGATCCTGGTAGGCTGCAGTTCATGGGGTCGGGAAGAGTCGGACACGACTGAGAGAATTCACTTTCACTTTTCACTTTCATGCACTGGAGAAGGAAATGGCAACCCACTCCAGGGTTCTTGCCTGAAGAATCCCAGGGACAAGGGAGCCTGGTGGGCTGCCGTCTATAGGATTGCAAAGAGTCGGACATGACTGAAGTGACTTAGCAGCAGCAGCAGCATAATATAACACATTTTTGCATTAGACATACTCCTGGCACAATTTTATAGCCATACTTTTGTTTTTTTCTTTCTCTTTACCATTCTGCTAGTCTATATTTGTATATTTGTTAGCAAACTCAACTAACATTTTACAAATGTTAAACAGGGAATAAAGTATTTAAAAAGCAAAGATAAACTTTCCAAATTCATGTCCAGAGATATTCACAGCAAATTTAAAAAGATTATATAGCAGTCTACAAATGGATGAGGTTATTTGAGTGAAAGAAAAATAATAATATAAAAGTAGCATTTAGAAAAAAAAAAAGGGAGCATATTTTCAATGGTATATAATCTATGGATAAGAGTTGTAAGACAGGGTCATAGTAGTTAAGTCAAGAATATGCTTGGAAATTTCTGGATATGGGCATGATAAGCAGCAGTCAATAAATATTAGCTAAAATTGATTGAATAGAAATTATTGAGGATTAGAGAGTCTTTATGGAACAAAATGTCACTTGCTAGTGAAGTAATGCTCAAAATCCTTCAAGCTAGGCTTCAACAGTACATGAATCAAGAACTTTCAGATGTACAAGGTGGATTTAGAAAATGCAGAGGAAGCAGAGATCAAATTGCCAGCATCCTTTGGATCACACAAAAATCAAGGGAATTCCATAAAGAACAACTATTTCTGCTTCATTGACTGCACTAAAGTCTTTGTGTGGATCACAAAAAAATAAATAAATAAATAAACTGTAGAAAATTCTTTCCCCTTACCTGCATCCTGAGAAACCTGCATTTAAGTCAGGAAGCAAAAGTAGAACCAGACACAGAACAGACTGGTTCAAAATTAGGGAAGGAGTACATGAAAGCTGTATATTGTCACCCTGCTTATTTAACTTATAAGAAGAGTACATCATGCAAAATGCCGGGTTGTATGAAGCATAAGCTGGAATCAAGATTTCCAGGAGAAATATCAACAACCTCAGATACGCAGATGATACCACCCTTATGGCAGAAAATGAAGAGGAACTAAACAGCCTCTTGATAAAAATGAAAGAAGAGTGTGAAAAAGCTGGCTTAAAACTCAACATTCAAGAAATGAAGATCATGGAATCCAGTCCCATCACTTCATGGCAAATAGATGGGGAAACGATGAAAACAGTGACAAACTTTATTTTCTTGGGCTCCAAAATCACTGTGGATGGTGACTGCAGCCATGAAATTAAAATATGTTTGCCCCTTGGAAGGAAGGCTATGGTGAACCTAGAGAGCATATTAAAAAGCAGAAACACATCACTTTGCTGATAGAGTATAGTATAAGAGTATAGTCGAACCTATGTTTTTTTTCCAGTTGTCATGTACAGATGTAAGAGTTAGACCATAAAGAAGATTGAGCATTGAAGAATTGATGATTTTGAACTGTGGTGATGGAGAAGATTCCTGAGAGTTCCTGAGAGATCAAACCAGTCAATCCTAAAGGAAATCAGTTGTGAATATTTGTTGGAAGGACAGATGCTGAAGAGCAAACTCACTGGGAAAGACCCTGATGCCAGGAAAGATTGAGGGCAAGCAGAGAAGGGGATGATAGAGGATGAGATGGTTAGATGGTATCATTGACTCAATGGCCATGAGCTTGGGCAAACTCTGGGATAGTGAAGGACAGGGAAGCCAGACATGCTGAAGTCCACGGTATTGAATAGAGTCAGGCACTACTTAGCAACTGAACAACAACAAATGGAAATAAATTAAAGAGATTGGATTTGAGGCACTGATGGAAATTGACAGATATGTAAAAAAATGATTGAATTTTTTAATGGCATCTGTAACCAAATTTTTAATACTCTATCACTTCTTCCTAGTACTAGGAAATAAATCTTTTTGTAGGTATTGTTTGCTGGGAAAAACATAAAATTTTAGTGAGAAAAAAATAAAGCAACTAAATATTGTAAAGACTATTGATGTTTTGTCACCTCATTTATCACTTCTAAGTCTAAGGTAGATGCATATTATAGTCTGGACATTTCTTTTGAAGACGGATATGAATAGTGAAATTATGTACTGTTAAAGCCCATCTTGTAGTATAAATTGGCTGTTTCTGAGTCCTAAATTTTATTTCCTGGCTTACTCTTAAAGAGATAGCTTGAAAAATTGAATTGACTATCAAATATAATAATCCTAAAAATATTCTTTATCTACTCTCTACCCCAACACCCAGATGGCAATCATGAGAACAAGGTTAACCTCTGATAAACATTTTTACCCCACAGATATTCACAGTGACTTTGGACTGATTTACACAGATGATGTGGTACAGGTATATTCAGTTGACTTTATCACATTTTTCTCTGGAAAACTTAGAGAAACTTAGAGAAATAAAAAATTAAAATTATCTCTGAAATACTGCACAATTTTAAAGTACATTTTGTTTATTTGTTGCACAATGATCATTAGTAGCTCCTGCAAATTATTTCTTTTTCCAAAATTCAGGAAAACTATAATAATATTCCTTAGGGAAAATACCTAAGACAAATCTGAATTTCACTTATCTTTCTTGTGTAAAATAAAGCTAGATAACATTTTGTTTTATGTTTTAATTAATTATTTTTAATTGAAGAATAGTTACCTTACAATATAGGGATGGTTTTTTCTGTACATCAACATGAATTGGCCATAGGTATACATGCGTCACCAACCCCATTCTGATGCCCCTAGTAAATTTCTTTTTCATTAAATTGATGGAAAGATATTCTAGAAAGATATGAAAATATATTTATCATACAAAGATGTATAGAACGGACTTTTGAACTCTGAGGGAGAGGGAGAGGGTGGGATGATTTGGGAGAATGGCATTGAAACATATATACTATCATGTAAGAAATGAATCACAGTCTATGTTCGATACAGGATACAGGATGCTTGGGGCTGGTGCACGGGGATGATTCAGAGAGATGATATGGGGTGGAAGGTGGGAGGGGTGTTCAGGATTGGGAACTCATGTACACCTGTGGTGGATTCATGCTGATGTATGGCAAAACCAATATAGTATTGTAAAGTAAAATAAAGTAAAAATATTTTTTAATAAATAAATAAATTAATTAAAAATGTAATTAGAGGAAATTACATTGCAATATTGTGATGGTTTCTGCTATATATCAACTTAAATCAGCCATTGGTATACTTATGTCTCCTCCTTCTTGAACCTCCCTTCCACATCCCTCCCCACTGCAACCATCTGACTATCACAGAGCACCAGCTTTGGGTTCCCTGCATCTTATAGCAAACTCCCATTGATTATCTATGTTGCATATGGTAATAACTATGTTTCAGTGCTAAATATGGCTTTCTGGATAGAAAGATACATCAGATTTCTCTGCTAGTGAGTATTTTCTAGTTCTTTTTTTTTTAATTTTTATTTTATTTTTGTACTTTACAATACTGTATTGGTTTTTCCCTACATTGACATGAATCCCTATAATGACATACCTGCCACAGGTATACATGAATTCCCAACCCTGAGCCCCCCTCCCCCCACCCTCCCCATATCATCTCTCTGGGTCATCCCAGTGCACCTGCGCCAAGCATCCTGTATCCTGTAATGAACCTAGAGTAGCTTTTCATTCTTACATGATAGTATACATGTTTCAATGCCATTCTCCCAAATCATCCCACTCTCTCCCTCTCCCTCAGAGTCCAAACATCTGTTCTTTACATTTGTGTCTCTTTTGCTGTCTCACATACAGGGTTATCATTATCATCTTTTTAAATTCTGTATATATGTGTTAGTATACTGTATTTGTGTTTTTCTTTCTGGCTTATTTCACTCTGTATAATCAGATCCAGTTTCATCCACCTCATTAGAACTGATTCAAATGTATTCTTTTTAATGGCTGAGTAATACTCCATTGTGTATATGTACCACAGCTTTCTTATCCATTCATCTGCTGATGGACATCTAGGTTGCTTCCATGTCCTGGCTATTATAAACAGCACTGCAGTGAGCATTGGGGTACATGTGTCTCTTTCAATTCTTTTAGAAGATTCACCAAATATTTTCTGAAAAGTTTCCATTACCAAATGTCACTTGATTGTTTTGTGGCACAGGGGGAAAAAAAGAGAGAGAGAGAGAGTAAAACTTATAACTCTCTCCCTCTCCCTCAGAGTCCAAACATCTGTTCTTTACATTTGTGTCTCTTTTGCTGTCTCACATACAGGGTTATCATTATCATCTTTTTAAATTCTGTATATATGTGTTAGTATACTGTATTTGTGTTTTTCTTTCTGGCTTATTTCACTCTGTATAATCAGATCCAGTTTCATCCACCTCATTAGAACTGATTCAAATGTATTCTTTTAATGGCTGAGTAATACTCCATTGTGTATATGTACCACAGCTTTCTTATCCATTCATCTGCTGATGGACATCTAGGTTGCTTCCATGTCCTGGCTATTATAAACAGCACTGCAGTGAGCATTGGGGTACATGTGTCTCTTTCAATTCTTTTAGAAGATTCACCAAATATTTTCTGAAAAGTTTCCATTACCAAATGTCACTTGATTGTTTTGTGGCACAGGGGGAAAAAAAGAGAGAGAGAGAGTAAAACTTATGAGAGTTAGACTGTGAAGAAAGCTGAGCACCAAAGAATTGATGCTTTTGAACTGTAGTGTTGGAGAAGACTCTTGAGAGTCCCTTGGACTGCAAGGAGATCCACCCAGCCCATTCTAAAGGAGATCAGTCCTGGGTGTTCTTTGGAAAGAATGATGCTAAAGCTGAAACTCCAGTACTTTGGCCACCTCATGCGAAGAGTTCACTCATTGGAAAAGAGTCAAGAATCCCTCCCTGATGCTGGGAGGGATTGAGGGCAGGAGAAGGGGAGGACCAAAGATGAAATGGCTGGATAGCATCACTGACTCGGTGGACGTGAGTTTGAGTGAACTCTGGGAGTTGGTGATGGACAGGGAGGCCTGGTATGCTGGGATTGATGGGGTCACAGAGTTGGACACAACTGAGTGACTGAACTGAACTGAACTGAAAACTTATGAGGAAAAATTGATGGAGTTTAAGAAAGACAGAGATGACTTTGAATTGACAGTGAATGGTAAATTGGTGACACTAAATAGGGAATATTAAAATAAAAATGAAAAAGTATTTAGATTTAAAATATAGGACATTTTCCATGGAAAAAATATGTAATTTATGTATCAAAAGGTGATGCATATCCTGGTTATGAACTAGAATTTGAAGGTAAATTAATATTCAACCATGAAGAGAGAAACTGTCATTCTATTACAAGAAGAAAATCAGCCTGGTCATAGATTAAACATGACTGATGTTTAATGATTTACAAACTAATGAATGCTCAATTAATTTCTAGATATAAGTTTTATGGATCCAAAAGTAAATATCTATGGTATCTGTAGCTATACCATGAAATGTACTTATGCTTTATTTAAAATACAAACTCCAAGAGAGCAATTAGAAAGTTAAAAAAAAAAAAAAAAGGAGTGAGTAACTATTAAAACTAGTGAAACTAGTACCAGGAATGAATGATTGTTACTGCTGCTGCTAAGGTGCATCAGTCGTGTCCAACTCTGTGTGACCTTAACTCTGTGCAACCTCAACTCTGTGCAACCCTGATTCTGTGCGACCCCGACTCTGTTTGACCCCAACTCTGTGAGACCCCCACCAGGCTCCCTCATCCCAAGGATTCTCCAGGCAAGAATACTGGAGTGGTTTGCCATTCCCTTCTCCAGTGCATGAAAGTGAAAGTGAAAAATGAAAGTGAAGTTGCTCAGTCTTGTTCAACTCTTCACGACCCATGGACTGCAGCCTACCAGGCTCCTCCATCCATAAGATTTCCCAGGCAAGAGTACTGGAGTGGGTTGCCATTGCCTTCTCCGAATGAAAGACTACATCACTGCAAATTCAATACATTAAAATATATTTAAATATATTATTAATATATTTATGCTAATTATTGGCCACCTGGATAAAACTAATGAATTTGTTCAACAATGCAGTTTAACAGAGATGAAATATTCAAAAATTTATGTAGAAAAATTTCATCAATTTCACACAAACATCTCTAGAGAATGGAAAAAAAAAAAAAGAGAACACTTTTAGCTCTCTTAATAAGGTTAACATACATTAGATACCAAAATCTGAAGAGGATATTACAATAAATGAAAGGAAAATCAGAAGTATACTGATTGAAAATGATGAAATGGCACTCTTTGTTCATAGGTGACATGATTGATTGTCTATGTAGAAAATCCCAAAGAACTGGGAAGAGGAAAACCCGAAACCCTAATAAGTGATTTCAGCAAGTTGCAGGATGCAAGGTATTAACCTTGCATATAAAAGCCATGCACTTTCCTATATATTAACAATTCAGAATGAATAAGAATTAAAAAACACCACAGTACCAATTATATTATCACTCTCAATATAAAATAATGGTAAAAAATATATCAAATATATGTGTGTGTGTGTGTGTGTGTGTGTGTATACACACTATTTCAGGAGCAAATTTATAAAACTCTGATGAAGGAATTTAAAGAACAAAAGAAATAGAGAGATCCTCCACATTCATGGATAAAAGACTCAATATGGCAGAAAGTAAAGAGGAACAAAAAAGCCTCTTGATGAAACCGAAAGAGGAGAGTGAAAAAGTTAGCTTAAAGCTCAACATTCAGAAAATGAAGATCATGGCATCTGGTCCCATCACTTCATGGGAAATAGATGGGGAAACAGTAGAAACAGTGTCAGACTTTATTTTGGGGGGCTCCAAAATCACTGCAGATGGTGACTGCAGCCATGAAATTAAAAGACGCTTACTCCTTGGAAGAAAAGTTATGACCAACCTAGATAGCATATTCAAAAGCAGACATATTACTTTGCCAACAAAGGTCCATCTAGTCAAGGCTATGGTTTTTCCAGTAGTCATGTATGGATGGGAGAGTTGGACTGTGAAGAAAGCTGAGTGTGAAGAAGTGATGCTTTTGAATTATGTTGTTGGAGAAGACTCTTGAGAGTCTCTTGGACTGCAAGGAGATCCAACCAGTCCATTCTAAAGGAGATCAGTCCTGGGTGTTCTTTGGAAGTACTGATGCTAAAGCTGAAACTCCAGTACTTTGCCACTGCCTGCGAAGAGTTGATTTATTGAAACAGACTCTGATGCTAGGAGCGATTAGGGACAGGAGGAGAAGGGGACAACAGAGGATGAGATGGCTGGATGGCATCACTCGAGTCAATGGACATGAGTTTGAGTGAACTCCAGGAGTTGGTGATGGACATGGAGGCCTGGCATGCTGCAGTTCATGGGGTCACAAAGAGTTGGACATGACTGAGCAATTGAACTGAACAGAACTGACTGATTATCAAGATGTGAATTCTTCTCAACTTAAATCAGTAGATTAATGCAATCCAAATCAAAATCCCGACAAGTTACTTGGTGGATGTATTAAAACAAACAAAACAAAACACCTTACCAGATTCCAATGTTTATAGAAGCAGAAGACTCATATTATTCAACAAAATATTGAAGAAAAAGTCAGAGTCTGGCATTACTCAAATATAAGACCCATTATAAAGCTATAGTAATCAAAACAGGTTATTATTGGTGAAAGAATATACAAATAGGTCAATAGACAAAACAGAAAGTCCAAAAAATATACCCCTGTAAATACAGCTGAATGAAATTTTAAAAAGGATCAAAGGTAATGCAATACAGAAAATATAGTCTGTTCAACAAATGGTGCTGGGGCAGCTGAATATTTCAGTTCAGTTCAGTCACTCAGTCATATCTGACTCTTTGCAACCCCATGGACTGCAGCACACTGGACTTTCCTGTCACTCACCAACTCCCAGAGCTAACTCAAACTCCTGTCCATTGAGTCAATGATGTCTCTCAACCATCTCATCCTCTGTCAGCCCCTTCTCCATCCAACCATCTCATCCTCTGTTGTCCCCTTCTTCTACTGTTTTGAATCTATCAAAGTATCAGGGTTTTTTTTCTAAAGAGTCAGTTCTTCACATCAGGTGGCCAAAGTATTGGAGCTTCAGCTTCAGCATCAGTCCTTCCAATGATTATTCAGGACTGATTTCCTTTAGGATTGGCTAGTTGGATCTCCTTGCAGTCCAAGGGACTCTCAAGAGTCTTCTCCAACACCACAGTTCAAAAGCATCAATTCTTCAGTGCTCAGCTTTCTTAATAGTCCAATTCTCACATCCATACATGGCTACTGCAAAAACCGTGGCCTTGACTAGATGGACCTTTGTTGACAAAATAATATCTCTGCTTTTAATATGCTGTCTAGGTAGGTCATAACTTTTCTTCAAATGAGTAAGCTTATTTTAATTTCATGGTTGCAATCACCATCTGCAGCGATTTTGGAGCCCCCACCACCAAAGTAAAGTCAGCCACTATTTCCACTGTTCCTCATCTATTTGCCATGAAGTGATTAAGTAATTTCTAATTAAAACAACAAAAGAGTCCAAAATGCAGTACTTGGATGCCATCTCAAAAATGACAGGATGATCTCTGTTCATTTCCAAGGCAAACCATTCAATATCACGGTAATCCAAGTCTATGCCCCAACCAGTAACGCTGAAGAAGCTGAAGTTGAACAGTTCTATGAAGACCTATAAGACTTTTTAGAACTAACACCCAAAAAAGATGTTCTTTTCATTATAGGGGATTGGAATGCAAAAGTAGGGAGTCAACAAACACCTGGAGTAACAGACAAATTTGGCCTTGGAATGCGGAATGAAGCAGGGCAAAGACTAATAGAGTTTTGTCAAGAAAATGCATTGGTCATAGCAAACACCCTCTTCCAACAACACAACTCTACACATGGACATCACCAGATGGTCAACACTGAAATCAGAATGATTATATTCTTTGAAGCCAAAGTTGGATAAGCTCTATACAGTCAACAAAGACAAGACCGGGAGCTGACTGTGGCTCAGATCATGAACTCCTTATTACCAAATTCAGACTTAAATTGAAGAAAGTAGGGAAAACCACTAGACCATTCAGGTATGACCTAAATCAAATCCTTATGATTATACAGTGGAAGTGAGGAATAGATTTAAGGGTCTAGATCTGATAGATAGAGTGCCTGATGAACTATGGAATGAAGTTCGTGACATTGTACAGGAGACAGGGATCAAGACCATCCCCATGGAAAAGAAATGCAAAAAAGCAAAATGGCTGTCTGGGGAGGCCTTACAAATAGCTGTGAAAAGAAGAGAAGCAAAAAGCAAAGGAGAAAAGGAAAGATATAAGCATCTGAATGCAGAGTTCCAAAGAATAGCAAGAAGAGATAAGAAAGCCTTCTTCAGCGATCAGTGCAAAGAAATAGAGGAAAAGAACAGAATGGGAGAGATCTCGTCAAGAAAATCAGAGATACCAAGGGAACATTTCATGTGAAGATGGGCTTGATAAAGGAAATAAATGTATAGATCTAACAGAAGGAGAAGAGGTGGCAAGAATACACAGAAGAACTGTACAAAAAAGAGCTTCGTGACCTGGATAATCATGATGGTGTGATCACTCATCTAGATCCAGATATCCTGGAATGTGAAGTCAAGTGGGCCTTAGAAAGCATCACTACAAACAAAGCTAGTGGGGGTGATGGAATTCCAGTTGAGCTATTCCAAATCCTGAAAGATGATGCTGTGAAAGTGCTCCACTCAAGATGCCAGCAAATTCGGAAAACTCAGCAGAGGCCACAGGACTCGAAAAGGTCAGTTTTTATTCCAATCCCAAAAAAAAACAATGCCAAAGAATGCTCAAACTACCACACAGTTGCACTCATCTCACATGCTAGTAAACTAATGCTCAAAATTCTCCAAGCCAGGCTTCAGCAATACGTGAACCAGGAATTTCCTGATGTTGAAGCTGGTTTTAGAAAAGGCAGAGTAACCAGAGATCAAATTGCCAACATCCACTGGATCATGGAAAAAGCAAGAGAGTTCTAGAAAAACATCTATTTCTGCTTTCTTTAGTATGCCAAAGCCTTTGACTGTGTGGATCACAATATACTGTGTAAAATTCTGAGAGAGATGGGAATGCCGGTCCACCTAACCTGCCTCTTGAGAAATCTGTATGCAGGTCAGGAAACAACTGACAGAACTGGACATGGAACAACAGACTGGTTCCAAATAGGAAAAGGAGTGTGTCAAGGCTGTATATTGTCACCCTGCTTATTTAACTTATATGCAGAGTACATCATGAGAAACGCTGGACTGGAAGAACCACAAGCTGGAATCAAGATTGGTTGGAGAAATATAAATAACCTCAGATATGCAGATGACACCACCCTTTTGGCAGAAATTGAAGAGGAACTAAAGAGCCTCTTGATGGAAGTGAAAGTGGAGAGTGAAAAAGTTGGCTTAAAGCTCAACATTCAAAAAATTAAGATCATGGCATCTGGTCCCATCACTTCATGGGAAATAGATGGGGAAACCTTGGTGACATGTCAGACTTTATTTTTCTGGCCTCCAAAATCACTGCAGATGGTGACTGCAGCCATGAAATTAAAAGACGCTTACTCCTTGGAAGAAAAGTTATGACCAACCTAGATAGCATATTCAAAAGCAGAGATATTACTTTGCTGACTAAGGTCCATCTAGTCAAGGCTATGGTTTTTCCAGTAGTCATGTATGGATGTGAGAGTTGGACTGTGAAGAAGGCTGAACACTGAAGAATTGATGCTTTTGAACTGTGGTATTGGAGAACACTCTTGAGAGTCCCTTGGACTGCAAGAAGATCCAACCAGTCCATTCTGAAGGAAATTGGCCCTGGGATTTCTTTGGAAGGAATGATGTTGAAGCTGAAGCTCCAGTACTTTGGCCTCCTCATGCGAAGAGTTAACTCACTGGAAAAGGCTCTGATGCTGGGAGGGTTTGGGGGCCGGAGGAGAAGGGGACGACCAGGGATGAGATGGCTGGATGGCGTCACTGACTCCATGGGCGTGCGTCTGGTTGAAGTCCTGGAGTTGATGATGGACAGGGAGGCCTGGCGCGCTGCAATTCATGGGGTCACAAAGAGTCAGACACGACTGAGCGACCAAACTGAACTGAATTAAAACAGCTATGATAAACCACTGCATAACTATTAGAATAATAAGAATCTAAAATACGACACAAGATGTTGGCAAGGATATGTTATGAGAGGCACTCTTGCACAATATTGGTTGAAATGCAAAGTGTTACAGCTACTTTGAAAGTCAAAACTAACCAGACTATAACCAAACCGTCCATCATTTATGCTACTTAGTATTTACCAAGAGAATTCAAAAACTTATGTCCACACAGAAACCTGCTTATGGAAATTTACAGCAACTTTATTTTTATTTGCTAAAACGTGGAAGCAACCAAGATGCCTTCAGTAGGTAAATGAATAAATAAAATGCAATTAAATTATTGAGCTCTAAAACAAACTTTGTTATCGAGCCATGAAAAGTCAGGAGGGACTTTAAATATATGATGAGTTAAATAGTCAATCTAAAAAAAAAGTTATATATTGTATGATTCCAACTGTTTGGGCTTTTTTAAAATGCCACACTATGGAGACAGAGAAAATATCAGTCCCCAGGTGTTAGGGATAGGGTGAGATGCATAAGTAGACTACAGAGAATGTTTAGGACAATGAATATATTCTGTATGTTTTCTATGTCATTACACATTTGCTAAAACCCATAGAATACCATGACTGAAGTGTAATACAAACTATGGACCTTGTGTGTTAATGATATAGACTCATTGATTTTAAAAATGAATTGGTGCTGGGTGTTGACTGTAGGGATACTTTGCTTGTGAGGGCAGGAGGTACTCTGCACTTTTCATTCAGTTTTTCTGTGAACCTGAAATTTCTCTTTAAAAAAACTATATTTAAAGATATATATTCTGCTGATAATTTAGCTAGTACAATGGAGAAAAATTTGAGTTGTCAACAGAGAAATAACACCTCATTATTGGCAGATTTTATGATTATGTACATCGAGCATAAAAAGCTATTATAATTACCAATTGAATTTAACAAGTTAGCTTGACATAGTATCCATTAAAAATAAAATGTATTTGCATTTTCATGTGACAGACAAAATACAAATAATAAAATATATGTGTGTGTGTTTTTTTTTTACAATAGCATCAAAAATTCAAATACTTAGAATAAATGGGCTTCCCTGGTGGCTCAGATGGTAAAGAATGCACCTGTAATGCAGGAGACCTCGGTTCATTCCCTGGATTGGAAAGATCCCCTGGAGTGGAACAGGAATCCACTCCAGTATTCTTGCCTGGAGTATCCACATGGAAAGAGGAGCCTGGTAGGCTATGGGGTCCATGGTGTCACAAAGAGTAGCATACAAGTGACTAAGCTCAACACACTAAAATCAGCAAGATGATATTGAAATAAATCAAGCAAGTAAAGTGATACACCATGTCAGCGAATTGGCAAACCATGATGAACTTTATGTAGGTATATACACACACACACACACACACACACACACACACAACACACAATACATTTTAGTCAAAACTCTACAAATATTAGCAGAAACTTATAAAATATTTTAAAAATCCATATAGAACAAAGGTCTAATGATGCCCAAAGCAATACTGAAAAGAAAGAAATTAATTTGAGTTGTACCATTGAATATTAAGAATTTTAGGAAAGGAATAGCAAGTAAGAGTGTGGTATCAACATTAGAAGAGAAAACTAACAAGACAAACATAGCGCGTTCAGAAAAGATTGAGCACTTATATGGTCACCTGATTTGTGACAAAATAGCAAAATAATGCTATGGAAATGATGAGCTTTTTAGTAAATTGTGTTTGGAAAATTAGATGGCTACAAAGGAAAAAGTGAACCTCAGTCTTACCCAGTACCAAAAAAAAAAAAAAGAATTTATTCAACTATTTATTTATATTCTCTTATGATTAAAATGAAGCTTCCCTTGTGGCTCAGTGGTAAAAAATCCACCTGCAGTAGAGCAGACCCGGGTTCGATCCATGGGTCAGGAAAATCCCCTGGAGGAGTGTATGGTAACCCACTCAAGTATTCTTGCCTAGAGAATCCTAAGGACAAAGGAGCCTGGTGGGCTATAGTCTATAGGATTGCAGAGTTGGACATGACTGAAGCAACTGAGCACAGCAGAGTACATAATTAAAATGAATTGAGTTACTTAAATAGCTTTTATAAAAAGTACTTTATCTATCCATCTATCCTCCACATTATATCCAAATTCTTGTTTTAAATATTTATATAATCATGGCTAAAATAATAATAACCAAATATAAATGTTGATTATTCTAGGGGGTGTTATTTATTGATTTACTATTTATACTGTTTCTATTTTTATCACTTTTAAAATGAGCAAGTATTGTGCCCTTGAAACAGAACAAACAATAAAGAAAACATGCAATGAGCCATAAGAAAAGAAATAATGTATATTATATCAGAAAATCTCACTGTACAATTTACAAGTGACAGATTTACAGGCATAATATTATTATACAGGAACAGTTTATGAACAAAATCAAGTGAAACATTATGTGAAATTGGAAATCAAATAAGTATTAGACTGCAATATAAGAACAATTTATATGTGAAGACAATACATAAAAGACAAAGACTATTCAGGTTATTATATAGGGCAGCCAGAAAGCTAAAAAGTGAAGACAACAAAGAAAGTAATCTCTATTCAGTAAATAGTTTTTTGAATTCTCTGCTAAACTTAGATGCTGTGGGAAATACAAGCAAAGAACAAGATGTGATCCCTGCCATTTTGTAGCTTATAAACTATTGAAAAATATAATAGTATACAATAAAAGAAACAGAAAATATCCAGTGATTTTTGATAAGAATTATCTTTTTTAATATAAATTTATTTATTTTAATTGGAAGTTAATTACTTTAAAATATTATATTGGTTTTGCCATACATCAACATGAATCCACTATGGGTATACACATGTTCCCCATCCTGAACCCCCCTCCCACCTTTTTCCCATAACATCCCTCTGGGTTATCCCAGTGCACCAGCCCCAAGCATCCAGTATCATGACAAGCAGAGAAGACTGGAAAACAAGCATCAACACAGAAGTTGAAATTATCAATATTTAGATGAATGGACATGAAACTATTCTAAGTGGATTATCTTAAATAAATAGAGAGATGTTCAAGAAAAAGGTAATAGTGTCAAAAACTTACTTAAATTCAATGTTAATAGTAGAAAAAATTAGATATAAGTGATTTTGAGTGGAATTAAGAAAAATAGCAATAGATGATTTTTTTTGTGATTTTGCCCATCTTATATTCAAGCAGTTCTTTCCTTATATTGCATGCTCTGGAGAACTGAAACACAGAGGAAAGTTTCCCCGTAAATTTGTTTATCTGCTTATGGATAGCTTATCTGCTTATTCTCTAGTGATCATTTTAGGCACCTTTATATTTATAGTCATTAAGAATCCAGGAGACTCTTGGTTCAGATTAGATTGTTAATTGCCTTACATAAGGACTATATTTCTAATATGTATCTTTTTTGTTGTCATTGTTCTAATGACTAATACCTTCCTTAAATCAGTTAATTAATACTTATTAAAATAATTCTGGAGCACGATCTTTGCAAATGAATGATGTATGAAGCATTTAGGAAAATATAGTAAGCCTGATATGACATTTATTCAAAGGTAATTAAGTTTAAAAGTTTGTTTTTCTGTTCACAATTCTATAAATTTAAGATTCTATCATATATATGTATAAAATACTAGAAAATTATATTTAATCAAACAATTGGAAAAAGAAATAAAAACTGCAAAAACATTGTGTGTGTGTGTGTTTGTATTAAAAACACAAGCAAAGGAAAAAAGTCAATGAGACCTAATTTTAAAAAAGCAAAATAACTATAACAAAAAATATGTATCTATAGATAAACTTTTTTTGAAATTTCAGTTACTCACAAAATACTCTGATGCTATATGCTGTGGAACATTATTTCAGATGCTTGGTTGCTGTCTGTCTGTCTTCTTTGGTGAGGTATCTGTTCAGATCTCCAGCCCATTTTTTAAATCAAGTTATCAGTTTTCTTATTTCTGAGTTTTAAGTGTTCTTTATATATTTTAGACAAAGTCCTTTATCAGATGTGTCCTTGGCAAACATTTTCTCTGAGACCATGGCTTGTTTTCTAATTCTCTTCATATTTTCTTTTTTTGGAACAGATTGTAATTTCAGTAAAGTTCAATGTATCAATCACTTCACTCATTCCCAAGAAACTCTAAGTGTTTGTTTTGTTTTGTTTTTAATTTTTACTTTTACTTTATTTTACTTTACATTACTGTATTGGTTTTGCCATACATTGACATGAATCCATCTCGGGTGTACATGAATTCCCAATCCTGAACTGCCCCTCCCTCACCTCCCACCCCATATTGTTTTATAGTTGCACATTTTACATTTAAGTCTATGATCGTTTGAGTTAATTTTTGTGACAGGGTAAGGGCTGTGTCTTTAGGTTGTTCAGTCATTCAGTTGTGTCTGAATCTTTGTGATCTAATGGGCTGCAGAACACCATGCTTCTCTTTTCTTCACTATCTCCCAGACCGTGAGCAAACTCATGTCCATTG
This sequence comes from Aepyceros melampus, assembly GCA_006408695.1. Classification (NCBI taxonomy): domain Eukaryota; kingdom Metazoa; phylum Chordata; class Mammalia; order Artiodactyla; family Bovidae; genus Aepyceros; species Aepyceros melampus. The sequence continues at coordinate 94,392 of SJXQ01000792.1, read as the reverse complement.
AGTCTGTGATGCCATCCAACCACCTCAGCCTATGTCATCCCCTTACTCTCCTGTCTTCAATCTTTCCCAGCCTTGGGGTCTTTTCCAATGAGTTTTAAGTGTAGGTTAAAACCCATAGGTTCTTCACATCAAGTAGCCAAAGTATTGGAGCTTCAGCTGCAGCATCAGTCCTTCCAATGAATATTAAGGACTGATTTCCTATAGGATGGACTGGTTGGATCTCCTTGCAGTCCAAAGGACTCTCAAGAGGCTTCTCCAACACAACACTTCATAGATCTTTTTTATTTTTATTTTTTTATAAAATTATTTATTTTAATTGGAGGCTAATTGCTTTACAATATTGTATTGGTTTTGCCATACATCAACATGAATCCACTATGGGTGTACACTTGTTCCCCATCCTGAGCCCCCTTCCCACCTCCCTCCCTGTACCATCCCTCTGGGTCATCCCAGTGTACCAGCCCCAAGCATCCTGTATCATGCATTAAACCTGGTGTATGAGAGACAGCAAAAGAGACACAGATGTATAGAACACCACAGTTCAAAAGCATTAACTCTTCAGCACACAGCTTTCTTTATAGTCCAACTCTCACATCCATACATGATTACTGTAAAAACCATAACTTTGACTAGAACTTTTTTGGCCAAGTAATGTCTCTGCTTTATAATATGCTGTCTAGGTTGGTCATAGCTTTTCATGAAAGAGCAAACCTCTTTTAATTTCATGGCTGCAGTCATCATCTGCAGTGATTTTGGAGCCCCTTCAAAATAAAGTATCTCACTGTTGCCATTGTTTTCCCATCTATTTGTCATGAAGTGATCAGACCAGATGCCATGTTCTTAGTTTTCTAAATGTTAAGTTTTAAGCCAGCTTTTTCTCTCTTCCCTGTCACATTCATAAAAGAAAGAAAAAAGAAAGTGAAGTCACTCAGTCGTGTCCGACTCTTTGCGACCCCATGGACTGTAGCCAACCAGGCTCTCTGTCCATGGGATTCTCCAGGCAAGAATACTGGAGTGGGTTGCCATTTCCTTCTCCAGGGGATCTTCCCAACCCAGGGACCGAACCCGGGTCTCCTGTATTGCAGGCAGACATTTTATCCTCTGAGCCACCAGGGAAGCTCAGAAAGAGCTTCATAAAGAGCTTCACATTCATAAAGAGTCTCTTAAATGCCTCTTTGTTTTCTTCCATAATGGTGGCATCATCTGCATAGCTGAGGTTATTGATATTTCTTCTGGCAGTATTGATTTCAGTTTGTGCTTCATCCAACCTAGCATTTCCCATCATGTACTCGGCACATAAATTAAATAAACAGGGTGACAGTATACAGGTAGTATATGATTTTGAACCAATCCATCATTCCATGTTTGGTTGAAATTGTTGCTTCTTGTCCTTCATACAGGTTTCTTAGGAGGCAGGTAAGGTGGTCTAGAATTCCCATCTCTTGAAGAATTTTCCACAATTTGCTGTGATCCATACATTCAAAGGCTTCAGTGCAGTCAGTGAAGCAGAAATAGATGTTTATTTCTGGAATTCTCTCACTTTTTCAATGATCCAGTGGATGTTGGCAATTTGATATTTTTTTCCTCTGCCTTTTCTAAATCCAGCTTGAATATCTGGATGTCCATGGTTCATGTACTATTGAAGCCTGGCTTGGAGAATTTTGAGCATTACTTTGCTAATGTGTGAGATGAGAACAATTGGGCAGTAGTTTGAATTTTCTTTGGCATTGCCTTTCTTTGGGATTGGAATGAAAACTGATCTTTTCCAGTCCTGTGTTCACTGCTGAGTTTTCCAAATTTGCTGGCATATTGAGTGAAACACTGTTTATTTTTTTTACTTTTTTAATTACTTTTTATTTTTCAGTTTGTTTTGCTTTAAAATACTGTATTCGTTTTTCTATACATTGACATGAATCAGCCACGAGTGTACATGAACTCCCAATCCCGACTCCCACCTCTGCCCTCCCGCCCCACACCATCACTCTGGACTATCCCCGTGCCCAGTCCCAAGCATCCTACATCCTGCATCGAACCTAGACTGGTGATTCATTTCACTTATGATATCATACATGTTGCACTGCCATTTTCCCAAATCATCCCTCCCTCTCCCTCTCCCACTGAGTCCAAAAGCCTGTTCTATACATCTGTTTCTCTTTTGCTGTCTCGCATACAGGTTATTATTACCATCTTTCTAAATTCCATATATATGTGTAAGTATACTGTATTGGTGTTTTTCTTTCTGGGTTATTTCACTCTGTATAATCGGCTCAAGCTTCATCCACCTCATTAGAACTGATTCAAATGTATTCTTTTTAATGGCTGAGTAATACTCCATTGTGTATATGTACCACAGCTTTCTTATCCATTCATCTGCTGATGGACATCAAGGTTGCTTCCATGTCCTGGCTATTATACCTAGTGCTGCGATGAACATTGGGGTACATGTGTCTCTTTCAATTCTGGTTTCCTCGGTGTGTATGCCCAGCAGTGGGATCGCTGGATCATAAGGCAGTTCTATTTGCAATTTTTAAAGGAATCTCCACACTGTTCTCCATAGTGGCTGTACTAATTTGCATTCCCACCAACAGTGTAAGAGGGTTCCCTTTTCTCCACACCCTCTCCAACATTGATTGCTTGTTGACTTTTGGATCGCAGCCATTCTGACTGGTGTGAAATGGTACCTCATTGTGGTTTTGATTTGCATTTCTCTGATAATGAGTGATGTTGAGCATCTTTTCATGACATCATCTTTTAGAACTGGAAATAGCTCAGCTGGAATTCCATCACCAACGCTACCTTTGTTCATAGTGTTGTTTCTTAAGACCCACTTGACTACACATTCCAGGATGTCTGGCTCTAGGTGAGTGATTAGACCATCGTGGTATTCTGGGTCATTAAAATATATTTTGTATCGTTCTTCTGTGTATTCTTGCCAACAGTTCTTAATATCTTCTGCTTCTGGGATGACCCAGAGGGCCGGGATGGGGAGGGAGGTGGGAGGGGTTTCAGAATGGGAAACACATGTACACTCATGCCAGGTTCAAGTCAATGTATGGCAAAACCGATACAATATTGTAAAGTAAAATAAATAATCTTTTAGAACTGGAAATAGCTCAGCTGGAATTCCATCACCAACGCTACCTTTGTTCATAGTGTTGTTTCTTAAGACCCACTTGACTACACATTCCAGGATGTCTGGCTCTAGGTGAGTGATTAGACCATCGTGGTATTCTGGGTCATTAAAATATATTTTGTATCGTTCTTCTGTGTATTCTTGCCAACAGTCCTTAATATCTTCTGCTTCTGGGATGACCCAGAGGGCCGGGATGGGGAGGGAGGTGGGAGGGGTTTCAGAATGGGGAACACATGTACACTCATGCCAGGTTCAAGTCAATGTATGGCAAAACCGATACAATATTGTAAAGTAAAATAAATAAATTAATTAATTTTAAAAAATTAAAAAAAATGTATATCTTTTGCTTTGGTTAGGTGTATATAATTTCTGTTCTTTATTGTGCCTATCTTTGCATGAAATTTTCCCTTAGTATCTCTGATTTTCTTGAACTGATCTCTAGTCTTTCCCATTGTATTATTTTCCTCTATTTATTTGTGTTGTTCACCTAGGAAGATTTTCTGTCTCTCCTTTCTATCATTTGACATTCTTCTTCCCTTTTCTCAGCTATTTGTAAGGCTTCCTCAGACAATAATTTTGCCTTTTTGCATTTCTTTTTGTGGAGATGGCTTTGAGCATACAATGTTAAGAACCTCCATCAATAGTTTTCAGATCTAATGCCCTGAATACATTTGTCACTTTGACTGTATAAATGTAAGGGATTTGATTTAGGTCATACCTGAATGGCCTATTGGTTTTCCCTAATTTCTTAATTTAAATATGAATTTGGCAATAAGGAGTTCATGATCTGAGCCTCAGTCAGCTCATGGTCTTATTTTTGCTGACTGAATAGAGCGCAAATAATATAATCTAACTGATTTTGGTATTGATCAACTGGTGATGTCCACCTATATCTAGATTCATTTATTTGCCTGTGAAGGCCAGTTGTTCCCGTACCTTTTGTTGAAAAGAAAACCTTTTCTCCATTGTATTGCCTTTGATCCTTTGTCCAAAACCAGTTGATCACATTTACGTGGATTTGTTTCTGGGCTCTCTATCACATGGATGTTTCATTGGCCCATTTGTCAGTTCTTTCACTAATATCACACTCTCTTTATTGTTGTAACACTATAGTAAGTCTCCAAGTTGAGTGGTGTTCATCCTCTAACTTTGTTCTTCTCCTTCAATATTGTGCTGGTTATCTTGGTTCTTTTGCCTCTCCTAAAATTTTTGATATCTACAATATAGCTTACTGGGATTTTGATTGGGAGTACATGTAATCTACAGATTAAATTGGGAAGAACTAACATTTTATATTGAATCTTCCCGTCTATGAACATGAAGTATCTTTCCATTACTTTTTTTTGCATATTGTTTATCAGAATATTTTAAATAGTAATAATGCATAGTTCTTAAATACTTTGTATATAGTATGTTATATTGAGGCAATGCTTTTAAAGTAGAAAAAATGTTGCCATAATTTCTGCTAAAGTAAAAATAAAGCAAACATTTCATAACTTCTTAATTTTCTAAAATTGCAAATTCTGGAAAATACACCATATATTTGAGAGTAATAGTAAATAGGATTTGTTTGTTACTTGTTCTAGGGTTTGGAAAGTATTTGCTGATCTTGCAGCCAGCTTCCTAATCCTTCCTCTGAGAGACTTGGACTTTTCTTCTGATGTTAAGCTTCTCATGGAGGGTGGCACCTTCCTGATGCTAATGTATAATTATTGCTGAATCTAATACAAATTATTATAATTCCCCTTCTCTTGGAATAGAATAGTTTTAAAAGTTTAACAGTGTGATTAGCATCCTGGTCAACAGAAAATATGAAAACTTCTTCTGGATGTTGATCTTTTTCTCCTTGATTAAAGAAGATGTGTTTAGAGATGTTACTCCTTGTAAATATTGATAGAGATTGTAAAAATCTGATGTCTGGACTTGTGGATACCAAAAATTCAGTCATGAGAGTATCATTCACATTTAAAATGCTGAATTTACAAAACAGAAACATTAATGATGCCTAGAAAAAGTTGGCTTAAAGCTCAACATTCAGAAAATGAAGATCATGGTATCTGGTCCCATCACTTCATGGGAAGTAGATGCAGAAACAGTGGAAACAGTGTCAGAGTTTATTTTTTGGGGCTCCAAAATCACTGCAGATGGTGACTGCAGCCATGAAATTAAAAGCCGCTTACTCCTTGGAAGGAAACTTATGACTAACTGAGATAGCACATTAAAAAGCAGAGACATTACTTTGCCAACAAAGGTCCGTCTAGTCAAGGCTATGTTTTTTCCAGTGGTCATGTATGGATGTGAGAGTTGGATTGTGAAGAAAGCTGAGCACCAAAGAATTGATGCTTTTGAACTGTGGTGTTGGAGAAGACTCTTGAGAGTCCCTTGGACTGTAAGGAGGTCCAACCAGTCCATTCTAAAGGAAATCAGTCCTGGGTGTTCTTTGGAAGGACTGATGCTAATGCTGAAACTCCAGTACTTTGGCCACCTCATACGAAGACATGACTGAGTGATTGAATTGAACTGAACTGAACTGAGGCCCTTGGAGATTTGGGTATATTGTTCAGTTTTCCCATCCTGGAATTATATTTACCAGAATTTCTTGTTAGTTATGATACTAAACTTTTCATTGTATAAGGTGCTGATTCCTCTTTCCAGATGATATATCACTTGCAGCTAGATATCCTCCAACTGATACAACAGTAATGACAACAACAAACAGAATTTAGTATGTCAATAAGGCAGGATGAGATATAAAGAAAACACTTTATTTAAACTGACATTTTATATTTTCAATGTATGCAAAAAAAAGATGAGACTATATGGCAACAAGCATGCAAAAATATTCTACATATCCATAGCCACTTGAGAAAGAGCTGTTTAGGTTCATTCTTTCATATACAGTTTGAGAATCCATGACTTCAAGAAATTTCCTTATGTAAGACTTCAGAATAGCTAAGAGCAAAGGAAAAACAGTAAAGAATCTGCCTGCAATGCAGGAGACCCAAGTTTGATCTCTGGATCAGGAAGACCCCTAGAGAAGGGAATGGCTATCCATTCCTGTTTTCTTGCCTGGGAAGTCCCATGGACAGATGAGCCTTGTGGGTTACAGTCCGTGCAGTCACAAAGAGTTGGACATGACTGAGCAACTAACGTTTCACTTCAAAGCAAAACTATATATCTCAGAATAAATTAGATTAAGTTCACCACTACTACCCTAAAATAATATAAAGTAAATTTCATATAAACCAGTAAGATGATAGAGTTAGAAATCTGGATAAGTCTAGATTAAATAAAAATATAGGATGGTTTAGTAGAGTCCCCTAAACCATCTTCTGTTTCAGTGATTCTCTAAGATGATTCCTAGCACTCAGTATAAAGTGCTAGCCAAATATAAGATTTATTACAACAAAAATATATAAAGCAGAATCAGTGAAAGGGAGAGATACATCAGGTGAAATGAGAGAAATTCAGCCAAGGCTTTCTATGTTCTATCTTGAGGGAATGCAGAGTCTGGGATCAGTGCTCGTTAGAGATTGAGTATCCAGAGTTTTTACTGAAAGCTGAATCTTCACTAGGGATCACTCCAAAACTTCAGACACCCAGAGAGAAAGCACCCAGAAAGTTCAGCATCATAGAGATCTTTGTTTGATAAAACTTTGTCAGACTTCTAAGCATTTTCCTTGGACCATATGCATCCTTACTTGTAAAATCTAGTCTTTGTGAGAATTTTAACCAGTCAGTTTAGCGAGAATTCCCTCTACACATATCTGAGGACTCTCAGTATTGATCAGGTTCCACATCCTCCAGCATGCCTTAGCGACAATCCTCTTGGTTCAGTTTAGCCAGAACCTCCATTATAACTGATGATTGCTCTTAGTAATTTTTGTCCCATTGACTCCTTCTATACTACTTGATTGTAAATTCCCACTGACCATGCTGTATTCAGAGGTTAAGCCCAGTGTCCCTTCTCCACTATAGAACTCCATCACCAAGGTCCCTATGCATATTGCTATAGTCTTCCCATTCAACAGAGTCTTCCTTACTATGCTTCAACAAATCTCATAAATATTTTTTCTTTCTTTATAAGCATAAACTACATCAATTGTGCAAACAATTCAGGCATAATGAACAACTTTTTCCAAGTTTGAGAATGATGGGAATGCTTCTGATATCCAAGTTTCCAGACACAAGCAAAGGACCAGTCTTGTAAGCAAACAGGCCTCTTTAAAGATGACAGGTTGCTGTGTTGGCTTTCATGTATGGTGAACATAGAAGAAATAGAATCACAGGGATGTGCAGGAGGCTGAACCTCAGCATTATCTTCATTCATTTCAGGTGTTTCCTGTTTAAAGAAATTTGCTATCATGGAGATAGTCCACCATTGAACATATAAGTTATCAGTTAGTTCAGTTGCTCAGTCGTGTCCGACACCTTTTGACCCCCATGAACTGAAGCATGTAGTCACTGTTTGCCCATCTATATACCATGAAGCGATGGGACCAGTTGCCATGATCTTAGTTTTCTGAGTGTTAAGTTTTAAGCCAACCTCTTCACTCTCCTCTTTTGCTTTAATGAAGAGGCTCTTTAGTTCTTCTTTGCTTTCTGCCATAAAGGTGGCATCATCTGCATATCTGAGGTTACTGATATTTCTCCCAGAAATTTTGATTCCAGCTTGTGCTTCTTCCAGTCCAACATTTCACATGATGTACTCTGCACATAAATTAAATAAGCAGTGTAACAATATATAGCCTTGATGTACTCCTTTCCAAATTTGGAGCCAGTGTGTTGTTCCATGTCTTGTTCTAATACTTGCTTCTTGACCTGCATACAGATTTATCAGAGGCAAGTCAGGTGGTCTGGTATTCCCATCTCTTATAACATGCATTAAAAACTTGATGAAAATGAAGAACTCATAATGATTTTTGCCAAGAGTGCTCCTTCAGTTTAGTTCAGTTGCTCAGTCATGTCTGACTCTTTGAGATCCCATGCATTGTAGCATGCCAGGCTTCCTTGTCCATCACCAACTCCTGGAGCTTGCTCAAATTCATTCCATTGAGTCAGTGATGCCATCCAACCATCTCATCCTCTGCCATCCCCTTCTCCTCCTGCCTTCCGTCTTTCCCAGCATCAGAGTCTTTTCCAATAAATCAGTCATTCACATCAGGTGACCAAAGTATTGGAGTTTCAGCTTCAGCATCAGTCCTTCCAATGAATATTCAGGACAGATTTCCCTTAGGTTTGATCTCCTTGCAATCCATAGGACCCTCAAGAGTCTTTCCATGGGACCCTCAAGAGTCTTCTCCAACACCACAGTTCAAAAGCATCAATTCTTCGGTGCTCAGATTTCTTTATGGTCCAACTCTCACATCCATACATGACAATAATAGCTCTGGAAAAACAATAGCTCTGACTATATGGACCTTTTTTTTTGTCAAATTAATATCTCTGCTTTTTAATATGTTTTCTAGGTTGGTCATAGCTTTTCTTCCAAGAAGGAAGCACCTTTTAATTTCATGGCTACAGTCACCATCTGCAATGATTTTGGAGCCCCCCAAAATAAAGTCTGTCAGTGTTTCTATTTTTTCCCATTTATTTGTCATGAAGTGATGGGGCCAGTTGCCATGATCTTAGTTTTTTGAATGTTGAGTTTCAAGTCAACTTTCTCACTCTCATCTTTCACTTTCATCAAGAAGCTCTTCAGTTCCTTTTCACTTTCTGCCATCAAGGTGGTTTCATCTGCATATCTTAGATTATTGATAATTCTCCTGGCAATCTTGATTCTAACTTGTGCTTCATCCAGCCTGGCATTTTGCATGATGTCCTTTGCAATAAGTTAGATAAGCAGGATGACAATATACAGCTTGATGTACTCCTTTCCCAATTTGGAAGCAGTCCATTGTTACATGTTCAGTTCTAATAATTGCTTCTTGACCTGCATACAGATTTCTCTGGAGGCAGGTAAGGTATTCGCATCTCTTGAAGCATTTTCCACAGTTTGTTGTGATCCACACAGTCAAAGGCTTTGACATAGTTAACAAAGCAGAAGTAGATGCTTTTCTTTAGACCAGAGAAAAAGAAGGAAGGTAATTGTGTACAAAGAATAATATATTAACTATTTTCAAGATCAGATATTTGTGCAATCTAAATGAGGCATGCAAAGATACTTAAATGTCTGAAATGTCCTGTTTTAATTGTTAACAAATCCTCTAGTTAAGCAAGTGTAAACATACAAATGCAGGCTAGGATATAATGAAGTTTGTTCTACCCTATTAATGCAGTGCTTTTATTTCCATTCCTAACCGAAACCTCTAAGTTTTTCAACTGGTTCTTACTGGTGTTCTGGGACATTTTCTGAAGGCTATTCTTTCTGAACTACTAAAGCTGTGCTAACTATTTGTTCCTACAAATAGGCATAGCCAAAAGCTAGGTCACAGGTAAGAATGTAGATACATATCTATCCATATACCAAACTTTAAACTTCCAATTCTGAGAAATACAGTGCAAGAAAACAAACATACCAACAAACAAACAAACCAAAAAGTGGAAGTGTCCTTAAGTTCTTTTGATTTTTATCTGGAGTAGTTTTGAAATCCCACATGCATGTGCAATCATATGAACTTAGAAATATATTGGTTAGGATATGTTATGTCAAGGACATTTTAAGCTAATAATGCAAAACTTTGTAGAGTTATTATATAGTTATTTTTGCCATTTTAAATTTGGAAGAAGTAACACATTATTATCAAACAATTATGGTTAAAGTCTACATTATTTGAAAATGTTTTCTATAAAACAAAATTATTTATCTTATTTCTGTGCTAATTAATCCAGATACAAGAAAGCTAATCTTATATAATTGCATTTAGGGGATTATATTTACTTTTTTTGCCACATACTGAACAGTCATTTTACTTTTGTCTCCCATAGAACAACATGCACAAAATGATAATGCATTTTCAGAAATTATTTGGCAACTGGTAATGTTATATTTAAATATATTAAATTAAGAAACAACTCATGAAGCCTTCCTCCTCCAAATAACACTATAAAGATAGAAGTAACAGTTCATAAAGCAGAATTTTTGCATGGAAACAATTAGATTCAGAATGTGAAACTTTAACAGCACATAGACAAATTATTCTTTTTCATTCTGCTTCACAATAGGAAGTCATTGCTATGGGGAAAATGTGTCCACATAAGACTGAAAATTGATTTTTTATGAAATATAGCTACTTGTGTCTTAGAGGAAATTTGAAGACTTAAGACAGAATTAGGCTGAAAGAATAAACCTATGAAAAATACAATTCAAACGGACTGAGATTAGAGATGTCAGGTGTTTCTTGTGACACGTGTGAATCATTATGTGTGTGTGTGTGTGTGTGTGTGTGTGTGTGTGTTTCTTAGTTGCTCAGTCCCCATGGACTAGCCTGCCAGGCAAGAATACTGGAGTGGGTAGCCATTTCCTTCTCCAAGGTATCTTTCTGACCCAGGGATTGAAGCCAGGTTTAATGCATTGCAGGCAAATTCTTTTCTGTCTGAGCCACCAGGGAAGCTCCCTTATTATTAATAGTTATTTTAAAGACTAGAGAAGTAAGGACAAACATAAAATGAGTTAATCTTCAGTAAGAAATGATAGTCCTTTATGGCATTAAATTAAATTAAAGGAATAAATATTTCTAACTTTTTAATACTAAAATGATAAACATCTTGTCTCAGCTTTGCCATTTACAAAGATTGGAAATCATTTCATCTATCTTCAAAATAGCAACAACAACAAAAAATTAACCACTCTTTTTTGATCTTCCAGGAAACTAAACTATAAGGCAAAATATCAACACCAAATCCTGTAAGTGAAGCCAGAATATCACAACTGGAATCTATTTTCATGAAATAATGAAACTACAGATCTCAGGAACACTCAAATGATAATTGTGCAGAATTACTGGGAACTTAATAAGGACCTGTGTGAAAAAAAATAAACAACAATGGTCAGAAGTTCTAGGGGGTCTCCACACTGTTGTGGGTCTAAGCATCAGACATTGTTTCAGATTTTCACAGAAAATCTATGAAAAGGATTCTGCCTGGCTCTGGCAGGACAGAAAGAGGTGCAATCACTGAAAGTTGCTGACTGTTCCTTAACAAAAGCCTCCTGTCCAGGGGAAAGGTCTTCACAAGAACTTTTTCCCACCCGCAGGAAGGACATTCCTTTAAGTGCAGTGCATTACCTTGTTATCCAAACAGATTGAGAGGGAAGGTTAGCTTTATCACTTCGCAACCACTTATGAAGATCAGAGTCTGAAGACACAGGTTCACTAAAATACAGTCTGAAATGTAATTAGAAAGATAGGCCTCCCTTATACCTTGTAGCAACAGCAATAGAACTCCTACACAATAACGAGGGATTACAACAGAAAGAGCTGTGACAAGCAAAAGCTTTCTGAAAAGGACTAAGTATGAAAGTTCAAAATCAGTAGGGGAAACAAACAACAACAAAAAACAAGAACATTAGAGAAATCTGAACTCTTGAAACATACAGTTAGGGAAAACATTAAACTCAGCACATACTCAGGAAAGATGGATATAAAAATTGACATTAAAGATTATGTAACTCAGTTTCTATTACCCAAAATAACATACTTATTTCAACATTATAAAGTATGCAAGAAAGGTAAGACCATAATCCAAAGAGGCAAAGAAATCATCAGAACCAGGCTCACATTCAACACATATTTTTGAATTATCAGACAGAGAAGTTGCAATATCTTTGGGTTATAAACACTCTAAGGGATAAAATAGAAGGCATGCAAAAATTAATGGATGGAGAGAAGGAAGCTCTAAAAATGAAAAAAGGAAATGCTAGAAATCAAAGACAATGTATAAGAATTATATGCAGAATACATCATGAGAAACACTGGGCTGGAAGAAACAGCTGGAATCAAGATTGCTGGGAGATATATCAGTAACCTCAGATATGCAGATGACACCAACCTTATGGCAGAAAGTGAAGAGAAACTAAAAAGCCTCTTGATGAAAGTGAAAGAGGAGAGTGAAAAAGTTGGCTTAAAGCTAAACATTCAGAAAACGAAGATCATGGCATCCAGTCCCATCACTTCGTGGGATAGATGGGGAAACAGGGGAAACCGTGGCAGACTTTATTTATTTGGGCTCCAAAATCACTGCAGATGGTGACTGCAGCCATGAAATTAAAAGACACTTACTCCTTGGAAGAAAAGTTATGACCAACCTAGTTAGCATATTCAAAAGCAGAGACATTACTTTGCAGACTAAAGTCCGTCTAGTCAAGGCTATGGTTTTTCCAGTAGTCATATATGGCTGTGAGAGTTGGATTGTAAAGAAGACTGAGTGCCGAAGAATTGATGCTTTTGAACTGTGGTGTTGGAGAAGACTCTTGAGAGTCCCTTGGACTGAAAGGAGATCCAACCAGTCCATTCTGAAGGAGATCAGCTCTGGGATTTCTTTGGAAGGAATGATGCTGAAGCTGAAGCTCCAGTACTTTGGCCACCTCATGCGAAGAGTTGACTCATTGGAAAAGACTCTGATGCTGGGATGGATTGGGGGCAGGAGAAAGGGACGACCGAGGATGAGATGGCTGTATGGCGTCACTGACTCCATGGGCATGGGTCTGGGTGAACTCCAGGAGTTGGTGATGGACAGGGAGGCCTGGCATGCTGCGATTCATGGGGTTGCAAAGAGTCGGACACAACTGAGCCACTGAACTGAACTGAACCAAACTTTAATGCTTCTGTAGACTGGGCATGGACATAGAAAAATATCAATGGAATTAAAGATAGGTTAATAGAAACTTCTCAAACTGAAATGAAAGAGAAAATCAATAATAATAATATGTAGCATTTAAGAACTGCAATTTTAAATTGTGCATTATACATGGAATAGAAATGCCAAGAGAAGAAACAGAGAACAGAGAAGAAAAGAAGAAAAATGAAGTGATAGTGGTTGAGGAATTTTGAAACCTAATGCACACACTGAATCATGTATCCATGAAGCTCAAAGTAAAACAAGCAGGTTTAAAATCTTCCCAAAACTACACCTAGACATATCATGCTCAAATTACTTAAAAAAAAAAAAAAAAAGACACATAGAAAATCTTGACACAAGCCAGAGGGAAAACAGACACTTCAACTATAGAGAGAAAAAGGTGAGAATGATGGTGAACTTCTTATCAGAAATCATGCAAGCAGGAAGTAAGTGAAGTGAAATATTTTAAATGTTGAAAGAAAATATGAAAACTACCAACTTAGAATTATATATCAGCAAAAGTATAATTCAAAAGTGAAGGAGAAATTTTTGATCATTTCCATCATATAAAGAGCATAGATGTAATCACTTGATGTCTCAAACTAGAAATGGGATGAAATGAAATGAACTGATGATTTTCCAAGATGCATCAGAAATCAAAAGACAAACTCCCATCTCAAAATCTGGAGAGGCAGGCAAGTACACAGAGAATTTCAGAGGAAAAAAAGTAATAATAATAACAACAATAATAGTAATATTACCACTAAACAAGTAAGAATAACACTGATATAGAGGTTTTGATGAGTTACTGAAGGTTGGGTGTGGATTGCTGCTGCTGCTGCTGCTAAGTCGCTTCAGTCATGTCCGACTCTGTGCGACCCCATAGATGGCAGCCCACCAGGCTCCCCCATCCCTGGGATTCTCCAGGCAAGAACACAGGAGTGGGTTGCCATTTCCTTCTCCAGTGCATGAAAGTGAAATGTGAAAGTGAAGCCCCTCTGTTGTGTCTGACTCTTAGCAATCCCATGGACTGTAGCCCACCAGGCTCCTCCATCCATGGCATTTTCCAAGCAAGAGTACTGAGTGGGGTGCTGTTGGATTAGCTGCTTCCTAATTCTATGAGTGTCAGACTTTATTTTGGGGGACTCAAAAATCCCCCAGATGGTGATTGTAGCCATGAAATTAAAAGATACTTCTCCTTGGAAGGAAACTTATGACCAACCTAGATAGCATATTCAAAAGCAGAGACATTACTTTGCCAACAAAGATCCGTCTAGTCAAGGCTATTGTTTTTCCAGTGGTCATGTATAGATGTGAGAGTTGGACTGTGAAGAAAGCTGAGCACCAAAGAATTGATGCTTTTGAACTGTGGTGTTGGAGAACACTTGAGAGTCCCTTGGACTGCAAGGAGGTCCAACAAGTCCATTCTGAAGGAGACCAGTCCTGGGTGTTCTTTGGAAGGACTGATGCTAATGCTGAAACTCCAGTACTTTGGCCACCTCATGCAAAGAACTGACTCATTGAAAAAGACTCTGATGTTGGCAGGGATTGGGGGCAGGAGGAGAAGCGGACGACAGAGGATAAGATGGCTGGATGGCATCACCAACTTGATGGACATGAGTTTGGGTAAACTCCAGGAGTTGATGATGGGCAAGGAAGCCTGGTGCTGCTATTCATGGGGTCACAAAGAGTCAGACATGATTGAGTGACTGAACTGAACTGAATCCTATGAGCAAAGGAGTCCATAGGGTCACAAAGAGTCAGACATGAATGAAATGACTAGCACACAAGTTACTTCAGTCATATCTGACTCTGAAACCCCATGGATTATAGCCTGCCAGTCTCCTTTGTCCATGAGATTCTCCAGGCAAAGATAATAGAGTGGGTTGTCACTTCCTCCCCCAGGGATCTTCCCGATCCAGGGAGCAAACCCACGTCCGTTATGTCTCCTGCATTAGCAGGAGGGTTCTTTACCACTGGTGAAACCTGGACAGCTCAATAAGAGATAAAATTTCTCAGAGTCTGGGTAGAGGGGAGGGACATCTCAAAATTCATGGATTTTACCTTCAAGATTCTCACCACACTTTCATGATAAACACTGGAGAAAACCTACACTCCTAATTTGGGCAGCAAAAGGATAAATGTTCCATTTTTTAACTGTCAGAAAATTCTCAATAAAAACAAACTACTCTGTAAGAGAAACTATTTTACCACTGTTTATCTGACCTGGGGGAAAGGTAATTAATTGCAATATACTCTACTAATGCATTTCATGTTGGGGGGAGAATAATATATGAAACTAGAGAGAAATGTAGTCTTTGGCACTTATAACTACAGCAAACCTTAAACATAAGCCAGGTCATATGTAGATTAACATAAATTTTCATGCTAAAAGTTGAAAAACTTCAATTGCTACTACCTGATGTAAAATTGTGAGGCATGCTAAAAGGCAAAAACAAAAGAAAAAACAAACCCCAAAAATGCAATATGAAGAGATAAGACAAGAATCAGATATAGAATAAGATATGGCACAGTTTTTTAATTAACAGAACATAAATTTAAAGTAATTACAATTAATATATTAAGGGATCTAATAGTAACATATGAATACAGATGAAACATTTAAGAAGTAAACAAAAATAAATGCTAGAAATCTAAAACATTGTAACAGAGATAAAAGAATGCCTATAATGGATTCATTTTATTAAATCATACACAACCAAGAAAAAAATTGATGAATTTGAACAATTACTACAAAAATTTCCCAAATTAAAGTATAAAGACAATAATTTAACATATGAAACAGAATACTGAAGAACTATAGAATAATTATAAAATGTGTAATGCATCGGCAATAGGAATAGTAGAAGAAAGAGAAAAAAGTAGCAGAAGAAATATTTCAATTAATAATGACTGAGAAATTTTCTAAACTAAATGTCAAACACCAAACCATAGATCTAAGTGGCTTAGAAAAACAAATCAGGATAGATACCAAAAGTCTACATCTAGCCATATCATATTCAAACCTCAAGGGGGAAAAAAAAAAAAAGAAAGAAAGAAAAGAAAATCTTCAAATAAGCCATATAGTAAAGAGGAGAGAGCTCTCCTCTAGAGGGAAAGAAAAAAGATTATATGTGGCTTTCTATCAGAAAACATGCGTACCAGAAGAGAGTGAAGTGAAAAATGGAGAGTGCAGAAGAAAGAAAGAGGCCAAAAACCTAGAATTCTATACCCAGCACATTCCTTCAAATTGGTTACAGGCAAGACATCTTAGGACAAGTTCTTCAGAGAGAAGAAAATTATATAGGTCAGAAGCTTGAAATTTTATAAAGAAAGGAAGAACACAGGAAAGGGAATAAGGAGAGATAAAAATAAAATCTTTTTCATTTTATTTCTTATCAAAGTATTTAATAAAAACTTATAAGAGTAAGAGGAGCAACAGTGTATTAGATGATTATACCACATGGTGAAGTAAAATTAATGATAGTAAAATTAATGATAGGAGGATACAATTGGGAAATTATACTGGATATGCCTCTACTACACATGACAGGATATAATTTTATTTGAAAGTGGATTTATTTTAGTTATAAATGTATTTTACACACTCTCAGAGAGTAAATGATACATAAAAGAAGAATGGAGAGTGCAGAAAAAGAAAGAGGCCAAAAACCTAGAATTCTATACCCAGCACATTCCTTCAAATTGGTTACAGGCAAGACATCTTAGGACAAGTTCTTCAGAGAGAAGAAAATTATATAGGTCAGAAGCTTGAAATTTTATAAAGAAAGGAAGAACACAGGAAAGGGAATAAGGAGAGATAAAAATAAAATCTTTTTCATTTTATTTCTTATCAAAGTATTTAATAAAAACTTATAAGAGTAAGAGGAGCAACAGTGTATTAGATGATTATACCACATGGTGAAGTAAAATTAATGATAGTAAAATTAATGATAGGAGGATACAATTGGGAAATTATACTGGATATGCCTCTACTACACATGACAGGATATAATTTTATTTGAAAGTGGATTTATTTTAGTTATAAATGTATTTTACACACTCTCAGAGAGTAAATGATACATAAAAGAAGAGAGAAAACATATTCAAATGAAATTCTCAGTTAGAACTAGAGAAGTCAAAACAAGAGAGGGACAAATAATAACAGGTGCAAACAACAGAAAACAGAATCTATATCAATTCTTTAAACATGAATGGTCTAAATACTCCAATTAAAATACAGAGACTGTGAGAGTGATTATAAAAGAAGACTTTACTGTATGTCCTCTACAAGATACTATAGATTAAAAGTAAAGAGCTATGGAATAGCACACAATGCAAATATCATTTTTTTTTAAGTTGTAGTAAGTTTGAATTATAAAATAAAATGTTTCCACTTTGGAAAACAGTTTGGCAGCTTCCAACAAAGTTAAACATAATCTTACAATATAAAGTAGCAAATGAACACCTTGATATTTATCCAGTTGCTTCAAAACTAGTTTTCACACAAAAGCCTGTGCATGTAAATTTGAAGTAGCTGCCAATACCTGGAAGGAATCAAAATATCCTTTAAGAAATAGATAAGTAAATGTCACATATATACAATGGACTATTATAAAGCAATATAACTATGAGCTATCATATCATGAAAACTAATGGGTCAATCTTAAAAGTATTTGCTAAAATAAGAAATCTAAAAAGACTAAATATTGTAAGATACCAATTAAATGACATTCTGAAAAGTGCAAAACTGGAGACAATTCAAATATCAGTAGTAGTCAGAGATCAAGGGAGAGAAAAGGAAGAATGAACAAGTGAATCACAGGGTATATTTTCTGGTGGTGACATTATACTCCATGAGGCCATAATAGTGGAGACTATTATGGTGCCATAATAGTCAAGAACTACAGCACAAAATGTGTACTTCAATGCATATAATTAAAATGTGTATATCCTAAATATAGTTCTTAAACATGGGCAATTCTAGGATGAACTATGTAGTATGAAAAAAACTTACTGGTGTGTGAAAAAACCTCATTGAAGAAAATGGAAAAAATAAAAATGCTGGCCTGATTAATCCTGGGAGAAATTAAAATCTGTAAGACTAAAGGAACTACACATAAGTTGTAGAGGTTGCTTCCACGGTGGTCCAGGTTAACAATTATGTTGCTTGGCATGTATACTGGAATTAAACCTTTAAATAAATGGATGACTGATGATAGGAACCAGATTTCTCCCTCTTTTAATGGGAATTAAACATGACCAAAGAAGTAATGTATAATAATCATTGTGATAATGGATTAAACTTTGAGACTTCAGTGTGAATTAATCATTACATGTAAAAATATTTATAGATATATACAATAGTTAATATACACATATATCCTGCATTTCTTGTCAGCCATTTTAACCAATTTATTCAAGCTTATGCAAAAATAATACCAGTTTTGACATTTTGTATTTTTATTTCCAGAAGTGTTTCCTTCTCTTACATTATTATATATTAACTTTTATTGCTCATGTTTTTCATCAGTTTCATCTCCCAGGAAATAGGGGATTTGTGTTTATTTATCTATGTTCAGTAGTGAAAGTAGTGCTTTGCATTCAGTAAACACTCACAAGGCAAAGGCTTCGATCTATCCTTGTCAAAGCATTGAGCATGCATGTCCCGGGAGAGCCCAACACTGGGAACTTTGCAGGGTAAGACATCACCTCTAGCTTGAAAAGTTGTGTCACTTATTTGAAGACACATGGTTTTTAGTGACATATGAGAGGTAATGGAATGATAACAGAGCACAGAGGAAAGATATTCATCTCAACATGATAGCATCAGGAAGGGATTTCAGGAAAAGAAATCTCAGGCAAGCATAGAAAGTTCATTTTTAATTTTATATATGACTGCTTTGAGAAATTCTCCCTTTCTAGAAAAAAAATACTATAAAAATATGATAATGTCATACAAGAAAAGAAATAAAGCAAATATGGATTTTAATTTGTTATTCTACAAGACAAATTTATATTTCAGCAGAATATGATACTTCATATTTTTATTAAAGCAATCATTTTAATACAATTTTCCTACTGAAAAGTGGTATTCTTCAGTTGAGTTCAGTCACTCAGTCATGTCCGATTCTTTGCGGCTCCATGAATTGCAGCAAGCCAGGCTTCCCTGTCCATCACCAACTCCCGAAGTTGACTCAGACTCATGTCCATCGAGTCAGAGATGCCATCCAGCCATCTCATCCTCTGTCATCCCCTTCTTTTCCCTCCTCCAATCCCTCCCAGCATCAAATTTTCCAATGAGTCAGCTCTTCGCATGAGGTAGCCAAAGTACTGGAGTTTCAGTTTCAACATCATTCCCTCCAAAGAAATCCCAGGGCTGATCTCCTTCAGAATGGACTTGTTGGATCTCCTTGCAGTCCAAGGGACTCTCAAGAGTCTTCCCCAACACCACAGTTCAAAAGCATCAATTCTTCTGCGGTCAGCCTTCTTCACAGTCCAATTCTCACATACATACATGACCACTGGCAAAACCATAGCCTTGACTAGATGGACCTTTTTTGGCAAAGTAATGTCTCTGCTTTTGAACATGCTCTCTAGGTTGGTCATAACTTTTCTTCCAAGGAGTAAGTGCCTTTTAATTTCATGGCTGCAGTAACCATCTGCAGTGATTTTGGAGCCCCCCAAAATAAAATCTGACACTTGCTCTCAAATCATGATTTTTTTTATTCTCTTTGTTGTTACATTTAATGTCACTCAGTTAATTTGTATCAAACAACTGCATATTTTACTCTTGCTCGCAGAGCAAGATGTCACCTTCAAGACAAGTAATATAACTATGTAAATTTGAAAGAAGGGACAAACTATCACAATGAGTAGGAATCTTCCATTTATATAATAAGAGACCAAGGAATAAAGGTTCAGGGAACAGAAATGAAGTTGATAAAAAAGAAAGGAGAAGAGAAACATAATGAGGAAATATAAAAGGGTTATTTTTAACACTATCAAGACATTTAGAGGTTACCATCAATAAAGTTCAGTTTTAAGACAGCAAAAATCTACTGGTCATTTATTGTATGTTAGACAGTACAATATGTACAAAGTGCCCAATATGCTACTGGAGATCAGTGGAGAAGGGATGGAGCCAAAGCGAAAACAATACCCAGCTGTGGATGTGACTGGTGATGAAGCAAGGTCTGATGCTGTAAAGAGCAATATTGCATAGGAACCTGGAATCTCAGGTCCATGAATCAAGGCAAATTGGAAGTGGTCAAACAAGTGATGGCAAGACTGAACATTGACAATACAGGGATCAGTAAACTAAAATGGACTGGAATGGGTGAATTTAACTCAGATGACCATTATATCTACTACTGTGGACAGGAAGCCCTCAGAAGAAATGGAGTAGCCATCACGGTCAACAAGAGTCTGAAATGCAATATTTAGGCTGAATGTCAAAATAATCTTTGTTAGTTTCTAAGGCTAACCACTCAAAATCACAGTAATCCAAGTCCATGCCCCAACCAGTAATGCTGAAGAAGCTGAAGCTGAATGGTTCTATGAAGACCTACAAGACTTTTTAGAATCAAAAAAGATGTCCTTTTCATTATAGGGGAATGGAATGCAAAAGTAGGAATTCATGAAACACCTGGAGTAACAGGCAAATTTGGCCTTGGAATACGAAATGAAGCAAGGCAAAGGCTAATAGAGTTTTGCCAAGAGAACACACTGGTCATAGCAAAACCCTCTTCCAACAACACAAGAGAAGACTCTACACATGGACATCACCAGATGGTTGACACCGAAATCAGATTGATTATATTCTTTGCAGCCAAAGATGGAGAAGCTCTATACAGTCAACAAAAACAAGCCTAGAAGCTGACTGTGGCTCAGATCATGAGCTTCTTGTTGCCAAATTCAGACTTAAATTGAAGAAAGTAGGGAAAACCACTAGACTATTCAGGTATAACCTAAACCAAATCCCTTATGATTGTACAATGTAAGTGAGCAATAGTTTTAAGGGCCTAGATCTGATAGATAGAGTGCCTGATAAACTATGGACGGAGGTTTGTAACATTGTACAGAAGACAGGGGTCAAGAATACCCCCATGGAAAAGAAATGCAAAAAAGCAAAATGGCTGTCTGGGAAGGCCTTACAAATAGCTGTGGAAATAAGAAAAGTGAAAAGCAAAGGAGGAAAGGAAAGATATAAGCATCTGAATGCAGAGATCCAAAGAATAGCAAGGAGAGATAAGAAAGTCTTCCTCTGTGATCAATGCAAAGAAATAGAGGAAAAAAAAACAGAATGGGAAACACTAGAGATCTCTTCAAGAAAATTAGAGATACCAAGGGAACATTTTATGCCTAGATAGGCTTGATTAAGGTATGGACCTAACAGAAGCAGAAGATAAGAAGAGGTGGCAAGAATACACGGAAGAACTGTACAAAAAAGATCTTCATGACTCAGATAATCATGACGATGTGATGACTAATCTAGAGCCAGACATCTTGGAAGGTGAAGTCAAGTGGGCCTTAGAAAGCATCACTATGAACAAAGCTAGTGGAGGTGATGGAATTCCAGTGGAGCTGTTTCAAATCCTGAAAGATGATGCTGTGAAAGTGCTGCACTCAATTTGCCAGCAAATTTGGAAAACTCAGCCGTGGCCACAGGACTGGAAAAGGTCAGTTTTCATCCCAATTCCAAAGAAAGGCAATGCCAAAGAATGCTCAAACTACCGCACAATTGCACTCATCTCACATGCTATAAAGTAATGCTCAAAATTCTCCAAGCCAGACTTCAGCAATACGTGAACCGTGAACTCCCTGATGTTCAAGCTGGTTTTAGAAAAGGCAGAGGAACCAGAGATCAAATTGCCAACATCCGCTGGATCATGGAAAAAGCAAGAGAGTTCCAGAAAAACATCTATTTCTGCTTTCTTTAGTATGCCAAAGCCTTTGACTGTGTGGATAACAATAAACTGTGGAAAATTCTGAAAGACATGAGAATACCAGACCACCTAGCCTGCCTCTTGAGAAACCTCTATGCAGGCCAGGAAGCAATAGTTAGAACTGGACATGGAACAACGGACTGGTTCCAAATAGGAAAGGGAGTACGTCAAGGCTGTATATGGTCACCCTGCTTATTTCACTTATATGCAGAGTACATCATGAGAAACGCTGGGCTGGAAGAAGCACAAGCTGGAATCAAGATTGGTGGGAGAATATCAATAACCTCTTATATGCAGATGACACCGCCGTTATGGCAGAAAGTGAAGAGGAACTAAAAAGCCTCTTGATGAAAGTGAAAGAGGAGAGTGAAAAAGTTGGCTTAAAGCTCAACATTCAGAAAATGAAGATCACAGCATCTGGTCCCATCACTTCATGGGAAATAGATGGAGAAACAGTGGAAACAGTGTCAGACTTTATTTTTGGGGGCTCCAAAATCACTGCAGATGGTGACTGCAGCCATCTTAAATTAAAAGATGCTTATTCCTTGGAAGAAAAGTTATGACCAATCTAGATATCATATTGAAAAGCAGAGACATTACTTTCCAAACAAAGGTCCATCTAATCAAGGCTATGGTTTTTCCAGTAGTCATTTATGGGCATGAGAGGTCGACTGTGAAGAAAGCTGAGCGCCAAAGAATTTATTATTTTGAACTGTGGTATTGGAGAAGACTCTTGAGAGTCCTTTGGAGTGCTAGGGGATCCAACCAGTCCATTCTAAAGGAAATCAGGTCTGGGTGTTCTTTAGAAGGAATGATGCTAATTCTGAAACTCCAGTACTTGGCCACCTGATGTGAAGAATTGACTCTTTGAAAAAGACTCTGATGCTGGAGGGATTGGGGGCAGGAAGAGAAGGAGGTGACAGAGAATGAGATGGCTGAATGGCATCACTGAATCGATGGACATGAGCGTGAATGAGCTCTGGGAGTTGGTGATGGACAGGGGGGCCTGGCGTGCTGCCATTTATGAGGCCCCCAAAATCGGACACAACTGAGTGTCTGAACTGAACTTGACAGTACAATGGACTTGAAAAATAATTTAAGAAAAGGTCTTGGTTTTCATATTGCTTTGAACACATTAGTGACAAGTGAACTAAATATACCTTCAAGACGGACCAGAAGAGGAACTGCATCTAAATAAGCTAGGGGAAGGAATCCAAGGGAATTGATGCTTGAGCTAAGGAGTATAAAGTTTCCAGAGAGGGATGAGTGGAGAAAAGAGCACATACAATGTTAAGTGGAGGAAACAGAGGCCAGGAAGTGTAAGAAAGCATGGCTATATGGGATAAGCAGAGAAATGGGGGGAAAAAAAATGAAACAGAAGTCAGTAGACTCTATAAGTGTCTAAAGATGTCAGCTGGAGCCAGATAATAGCAATGGGGATGGTATGATATATTCGCGTTTTAATTATAGAAGCATCATACAGATGGTAGATCGCAGAATGCCATCTATCTTAATAGCAAACCAGAAGCTAGAACATTTACCCAGAGATGGTGTAGAAGTAGATTTGGGATATGAAAGCAGTGGAGAATATTTTGAACAGCTGTTATGAGAAAAGTTATAATGAGTCAATTAGAAATGAGGAAAGCATTGCCAAGTATTCCTAAAATTCTTGCCGAAATTGCATAGCATGAAATTGTGATGGATCTAGTAATCATAGCTAGGTTAACAGAAGCCTTCAACGGGGAGCAAAAAGAAACAAAAGACATGGTAATCTCAGACTATTTTTGGTGATACTGTCTGGTTGACTAGGAGGACAGAGAATAATCAAAGATCTTAGCTCAGGACATAATTCAATCAGTATAGTTGTGATCCATTATGGATATGAGTGAAAATAACAGCCTTGAGTGGACTCAGAACACAGAGATAGGAGACGGTATGTTGGGTTATATATCGAATGAATCCAGAATCAGTAAAAGGAGCAAACAGTTGAAAGGCTGTAACTTGTTGGGGACAGATTATTTCCTTGTAAAAGTAGGGTTAATGGTGTAAGTCACTGATAGTCAATGAAGTAGGCCAGAGTTGAAGTCTGAAGAACTTAGGATCTAGGAGACATTGGATAACTCAACTCAGAATAGGGGGAAGCTAAGCCATACAATGGTTGATAATGATACCTGGGCCTTGCCTCCTACCATAAGACCACATTGTTAATGACAGACTAATTGAATAACTATTTAATAGATTTAATATCAAATCAATCAGAATCTAACATGAGAGGTTTGGAAATAATTTATTTTTAATTGAGGAATATTTGCTTTACAATATTGGTTTCATTTCTGCCATACATGAATTAGTCTAACATGAATTCAGTTCAGTTCAGTTCAGTCACTCAGTCATGTCTGACTGTTTGCAACCCCATGAATCACAGTAGGCCAGCCCTCCCTGTCATTCACCAACTCCCAGAGTTCACTCAGACTCATGTCCATTGACTCAGTGATGCCATCCAGCCATCTCATCCTCAGTCGTCCCCTTCTCCTCCTGCCTCTAATACCTCCCAGCATCAGAGTCTTTTCCAATGAGCCAACTCTTCACATGAGGTGGCCAAAGTACTGAGTTTCAGCTTTAGCATCATTCCCTCCAAAGTAATCCCAGGGCCGATCTCCTTCAGAATGGATTGGTTGGATCTCTTTTGCAGTCCAAGGGACTCTCAAGAGTCTTCTCCAACACCACAGTTCAAAAGCATGAATTCTTTGGCACTCAGCTTTCTTTACACTCCAACTCTCACATGCATACATGACCACTGGAAAAACCATAGCCTTGACTAGATGGACATTTGTAGGCAAAGTAATGTCTCTGCTTTTCAATATGTTATCTAGATTGATCATACTTTTCTTCCAAGGAGTAGGTGTCTTTTAATTTCATGGCTGCAGTCACCATCTGCAGTTAGACATAGTTATACACATGTCCTTTCCCTTTTGATAGAAATAATTTTTGACTCCAGCATTTTATTATGCTGGGGATAATTGTATCTTCTGGGATAAGATAATATTCTATGAACTTTTGTGTAGGTAAACTACTTGCATTTTTTAGTTACTAAGTCATATCTGACTCTTTAATGGACTGTAGCAACTCCAGGACCGTGGTCTGCCAAGTTCCTCTGTCCATGGGATTTCTTAGGCAAGAATACTGGAGTGAGTTGCTATTTCCTTCTTCAGAGGATCTTCCTCAACTGGGGATTGAATGTGTCTTTCCTGCTTGGCAGGTGGGTTTTTACCTCTGAGCCATCAAAGAAGTCAAACAAATTACTTACAAAATATGAAATCAAGATAGAAGATGGGTCTTCTTCTATCCATTCTTCCCATCTGTGTGTTCTGTCAATTAAACATCATTGACATTACTCACAGGGCAGACAGACAGAAACAATGATCACAGAAAACTAACCAATATAATCATATGGACCACAGCCTTGTCTAACACAAAGAAACTGTGAGCCATGCCATGTAAGGCCACCCAAGACAGATGGGTCATGGTGGAGAGTTCTGACAAAATGTGATCAACTGAAAAAGGGAATAACAAAAACTTCAGTATTCTTACCTTGAGAACCCATGAACAGTATGATAAGGCAAACAGATAGGACACTGAATGATGAACTCCCCAGGTTAGTAGGTGCCCAACATGCTACTGGAGATCAGTGGAGAAATAACTCCAGAAAGAATGAAGAGATGGAGACAAAACATAAACAACACCTAATTGTGGATGTGACTGGTGATGGAAGCAAGGTCTGATGCTGTAAGAGCAATATTGCATAGGAACCTGGAATGTTAGGTCCATTAATCAAGGCAAATTGGAAGTGGACAAACAGGAGATGGCAAGAGTGAATGTTGACATTTTAGGAATCAGCGAACTAAATGGACTGGAAAGGGTAAATTTAACTCAAACGATCATCATATCTACTACTGTGGGCAAGAATCCCTTAGAAGAAATGGAGTAGCCACATAGCCAACAAAAGAGTTTGAAATGCAGTATTGGATGGAATCTTAAAAACAAAACTGTCTGTTTCCAAGGCAAAAAATTCAAAATCACAGTAATCCAAGTCTATGCCCCGACCAGTAACACTGAAGAAGCTGAAACTGAAAGATTCAATGAAGACATACTAGACCTTACAGAACTAACACCCAAAATAGACATCCTTTACATTATAGAGGACTGGAATGCAAAAGTAGGAAGTTAAGAGACACCTGAAATAACAGAAGATTTTGGCCTTGGAGTGCAGAATGAAGCAGGTCAAAGGCTCATATAGTTTTGTCAAAAGAACACACTGATCACACATAACACACTCTTCCAACAACACAAGAGAAGATTGTGTACGTGGATATCATTAGACAGTCAACCGAAATCAGATGGATTATAATCTTTGAAGTCAAAGACGGAGAAGCTCTATACAGTCAGTAAAAAACAAGACCAGAAGTTGACTATGGCTAAGATCTAGAACTCCTTATTGCCAAATTCAGACTTAGATTGAAGAAAGTAGGGGAAACCACTAGACCATTCAGGTATGACCTACATCAAATCCCTTATGAGTATACAGTGGAGTGGGAAACAGATTTAAGGAACTAGATCTGATAGACAGAGTGCATGATGAATTATGGACAGAGGTTCGTGGCATGATACAGGAGACAGGAATCAAGTCCATTCTCAAAACAGAAATGCAAAAAAGCAAAATGGTTCTCTGAGGAAGACTCACAAATTGCTGTGAAAAGAAGAGAAGCAAAACACAAAGGAGAAAAGGAAACATATACTCATTTGAATGCAGATTTCCAAAGAATAGCAAGGAGTGATAAGAAATCCTTTGAAAGCATTTCCCCTAAAGTCAGGAACAAGACAAGGGTGCCCACTTTCACCGCTACTATTCAACATAGTCCTGGAAGTTTTGACCACAGCAATCAGAGCNACAAGAGACCAGTTAGACCTAATTGATATCTATAGGATATTTCTCCCCCAAACAATGAATTTCACCTTTTTCTCAAGCACACACAGAACATTCTCCAGGATAGATTACATCCTAGGCCATAAATTTAGCCTTGGTAAATTCAAAAAATTTGAAATCAATCCAAGCATTTTTTTCTGATCACAATGCAGTAAGATTAAATGTCAACAACAAGGAAAAAAATATTAAAAATTCAAACATATGGAGACTAGACAACATGCTTCTGAATAACCAACAAATCATAGAAGAAATAAAAAATGAAATCAAAATATGCATAGAAATGAATGAAAATGTAAACACAACAACCCAAAATGTGTGAGATTCAATAAAAACAGTGGTAAGGGTAAGTTTCATAGCAATACAAGCTTACCTCATGAAACAGGAGAAAAATCAAATAAGTAACCTAACTTTACACCTAAAGCAACTAGAAAAAGAAGAAATTAAGAACTCCAGGGTTAGTAGAAGGGAATAAATCTGAAAATCAGAGCAGAAAGAAATGAAAGAGAAACAAAGGAGACTATAGTAGAAATCAACAAAACTAAAATTTGGTTCTTTAAGAAGATAAATAAAATAGACAAACAATTAGCCAGACTCATCAAAAAAAAAAAGAGAGAGAGAAGAATCAAATCAACAAACTTAGAAATGAAAATGGAAAAATCACAGCAGACAACAGAGAAATACAAAGAATCATAAGAGACTACTATCAGCAATAAAATGGACAATTTGGAAGAAATGGACAAATACTGAGAAATACAACTTTCTAAGACTAAACCAGGAAGAAATAAAAAATCATAACAGATCCATCACAAGCATGGAAATTGAAACTGTAATTTAAAATCTTCCAACAAACAAAAGCCCCAAACCAGATAACTTCACAGCTGAAACCTACCAAAAATTAGAGAAGACCTAACACCTATCCTACTCAAACTCCTTCAGAAAATTGCAGAGGAAGGTAAACTACCAAACTCATTCTATGAAGCCACCATCACCCTAATACCAAAACAAGACAAAGATGCCATGAAAAAAAAAAAAAAAAGAAAGAAAGAAAGAAAGAAAAGAAAAGAAAAGAAAACTACAGGCCAATATCATTGATGAACATACACGCAAAGATTGTCAACAAATTTTTATCAAACAGAATCCAACAACATGGTAAAAAGATCATACATCATGACCAAGTGGGCTTTATCCCAGGGATGCAAGGATTCTTCAATATTTGCAAGTCAATGCAATACACCAAATTAACAAATTGAAAGATAAAAATCTTATGACAGAGAAAGCCTTTGACAAAATTCAACATCCATTTATGAAAAAAGCCCTCCATAAAGCAGGCATAGAAGATACATACCTCAACATAATAAAAGCTATATATGATAAACCCACAGCAAACATTATCCTCAATGGTGAAAATTTAAAGCATTTCTCCTCAAGTCAGGAACAAGACAAGGGTGATCACTCTCACAACTGCTATTCAACATCTTTTTGGAAGTTTTAACCATAGAATCAGAGGAGAAAAGGGAATAAAAGGAATACAAATTGGAAAAGAAGAAGTAAAACTCTTATCCTTTGCAAAATGACAGGATATTCTACATAGAAAACCATAAGGACACTACCAGAAAATTACTAAAGCTAATCAATGAATACAGTAAAGTTCCAGGATATAAAATTAACACACAGAAATCCCTTACATTCCTATATCCTAACAATGAGAAAACAGAAAGAGAAATTAAGGATACAATTCCATTCACCAATGCAATGAAAATAATAACATACTCAGGAATAAATACCTAAAGAATATCTAAAGAAACTTAAGCCCTATATATAGATAACTATAAAACACTGATGAAAGAAATCAAAGATGACGCAAATAGATGGAGAAATATACCATGTTAATGGATCAGAAGAATCAATATACCCAAAATGAGTGTATTACTCAAAGCAATCTATAAATGCAATGGCATCTCTATCAAGCTACCAATGGTATTTTTCAGAGAACTAGAACAAATAACTTCAAAATTTGTATGGAAATACAAAAAACAACTTTGAGTAGCCAAAGTAATCTTGTGAAAGAAGAATGGAACTGGAGGAATCAACCTGCCTAACTTCAGACTATACTACAAAGCTACATTTATCAAGACACTACTGACACAAAGACATAAATATAGATCAATGGAACAAAATAGAAAACCCAGAGGTAAATCCACACACCTGTGGACACTTTATTTTTGACAAAGGCAGAAAGAACATACAATGGAGGAAAGACAGTCTCTTTAACAAGTGGTGCTGGGAAAACTGGTCAACCACTTGTAAAAGAATGAAACTAGAGCAATTTCCAACACCACACAAAAATAAACTCAAAATGAAATAAAGATCTAAATGTAAGACCAGAAACTATAAAACTCCTAGAGGAAAATATAGGCAAAGCACTCTCTGACATAAATCACACCAGGATCCTCTATGACCCAACTCCCAGAGTAATGGAAATAAAAGCAAAAATAAACAAGTGGGACTTAATTAAACTTAAAGCTTTTGCACAATGAAGGAAACCATAAGCAAGGTGAAAAGACAGCCTTCAGAACGGAAGAAAGTAATAGCAAATGAAGCAACTGACAAAGAATTAACCTCAAAAATATGTAAGCAGCTCTTGTAGCTCAATACTAGAAAAATAAATGATTCAATCAAAAAATTGGCTGAAGAACTAAACAGACATTTCTCCAAGAAAACATACAGATAGCTAACAAACACATGAAAAGATGCTCAATATCACCATTATCAGAGAAGTGCAAATCAAAACCACAATGAGGTACCATCTCACACCAGTCAGAATGGCTGCTAGCAAAAAGTCTACAAACAATAAATGCTGGAAAGGGTGCGGAGAAAAGGGAATCCCCTCACACTGTTGGTGGGAATGCAAACTAGTACAGCCACTATGGAGAACAGTGTGGAGATTCCTTAAAAAGCTGGAAATAGAACTGCCACACGACCCAGCAATCCCACTGCTATGCATACACACCAAGGAAACCAGAATTGAAAGAGACACATGTACTCCGAAAAATAGTACAGATGAACCAATTTTCAGGGCAGAAATAGAGATACAGACATAGAAAACAGACCTGTGGGCATGGGGCGGGGAAGAGAGGTTGGGACAAATTCAGGGACTAGAACTGATAAATATAGTAAAATCATGGCATCCTGTCCCATCACTTCATGGCAAATAGAAAGGAAAAAGTGGAAAGAGTGACAGATTTTATTTTCTTGGGCCTTAAAATCATTACAAGTGGTGGCTTTGCCCACAAAATTAAAATACACTTACTCTTTGGATGAAAAATTTATGACAAACTGAGACAGCATGCTAAAAACCATCACTTTGAGGACAAAGGTCTGCATAGTCAAAGCTGTAGTTTTTCTAGTAGTCATGTACAGATGTGAGAGCTGAACTATAAGGAAGGCTGAACAACAAAGAATTGGTGCTTTCAAATTATGGTATTGGAGAAGATTCTTGAGACTCACTTGGATTGCAAGAAGAATCAAACCAATCAATCCAAAGGAAATCAGTCCTGAATATTCATTGGAAGGACTGGTGCTGAAGCTAAAGCACCAATACTTTGGCCACCGGATTTGAAGAGTCACCTCAGTGGAAAAGATCCTGATGCTGGGAAAGATTAAAGGCAAAAGGAGAAGAGGATGACAGAGAATGAGATGGTTAGATAGCATCACTGATTCAATGGACGTGAATTTGAGCAAACTCCAAGAGATAATGAAGGACAGGGGAGCTCAGTGTGTTGCAGTCACAAAGAGTCAGACATAACTTGGCAACTGAACAACAACAAAATCTATACACACCCGCAAAATAGATCGGCTTTACTGTGTAATCAATGTTTATTTTTCACAAACACATAGTGATCAGAACTGTTATAAGAAGTCTGTTCTGATCACATATGATATAAAGAGTATATATTTTTAAATAAAATGTAAATACTTTGATTATTGAGTATCTGAGAACTTCAGCAGAAAACTAGAGGAATTTGGTTCAAAACTGATGAAATGTGATTTAGATGGTATTTTATCTAAAGGCCCTGAGACACTGTAATCATGTCATCGAAAAGCCCATTTTTGCAACTTTTCTGAAGAAATATATGCACAGGACAGAGAAACCAGACATAGACTTTATCTAAAACTCTCTATTTAAATTCTATAGAGTTAGGCCAAGCCATGTATTAAAAAGCAGAGACATTACTTTGCCGACTAAGGTCCGTCTAGTCAAGGCTATAGTTTTTCCTGTGGTCATGAATGGATGTGAGAGTTGGACTGTGAAGAAGGCTGAGTGCTGAAGAATTGATGCTTTTGAACTGTGATGTTGGAGAAGACTCTTGAGAGTCCCTTGGACTGCAAGGAGATCCAGCAAGTCCATTCTGAAGGAGATCAACCCTGGGATTTCTTTGGAAGGAATGATGCTAAAGCTGAAACTCCAGTACTTTGGCCACCTTATGTGAAGAGTCGACTCATTGGAAAAGACTCTGATGCTGGGAGGGATTGGGGGCAGGACGAGAAGGGGACGACCGAGGATAGATGGCTGGATGGCATCACCAACTCAAAGAGTGTGAGAGAACTCCAGAAGATGGTGATGGACAGGGAGGCCTGACTTTCTGCGATTCATGGGGTCACAGAGAGTCCAACATGACTGAGAGACTGAACTGTACTGAACTGAAGCCATGTGGAGATTTTCCATTGACAAAGCAAAAGATGGAGCTAGAATCTGAACCCAAACTTAGGCTCAAGTACCCGCTTTGCCTCTTCACATCTGAACTTGAGACCTTACTACTGCACTGACTGGAGTAAAAGTGGGGTCCTGAACATTCAACCAGTGTTTCCAAGCACAGCTTGCTCGTGGGAAAGAACCTCCGGTGCAGCCTGGTCAGCTGAGGGGTAGAGGAAACAAAACTCCAGAAAGAGATACCTCATAACTGTTTCAAAATTCACTCAAAAATTTTATTTCGGAATCCATGTCTATTAAATTTAGCTCTTGGCTTTGTTGAACCTGACCAATTAATGGTAACCAACTCCTCCTGGGTATGAGTGTGACGGTCACTCGTGTGTGTGTGTGTGTGTGTGTGTGTGTGTGTGACAATGAAAAATTGAAATGTTCCCCTCACAGATACTAAGCTGGCACAGTCTAGTTTCCACAGGGTCACTTGAACTGAAGGAGCCCCTCAGAAAGTAAGCAGAAATGTCACCTCATAAAGCAAGTAGCCACAGCAAAGCCATGTAGGAAAAAGAACCAGTTTTTGTCTGTTCTATTCTATTGTGAAAAAGACTTCACTAAGAATTAGGGACTGAGGATTAGGAATAATATTTCTGCCCAGAGAAAATGG
Source organism: Aepyceros melampus (assembly GCA_006408695.1). Taxonomy (NCBI): domain Eukaryota; kingdom Metazoa; phylum Chordata; class Mammalia; order Artiodactyla; family Bovidae; genus Aepyceros; species Aepyceros melampus. The sequence continues at coordinate 62,181 of SJXQ01000792.1, read as the reverse complement.
TCCATATAAGAAGAATGTGAGTCAGGCTTGACAAAGGCAAACGTGTATTCTATGATCACACTGTATGGGGCCATGTGTTTTCAGTACGGTGTGTTTCTTCCTTTGAAACAGTGGAAGATTGTGATGTAATCTAGTGTGCTTGTACATGATAGTAGTTAGCAAAGTTTGGGGCATGAGTTGTTTTTTGTTTTCTTTCTTTCTCCCTTGGTATCATACTGACTTAATGTACTCTGTGCACATTTACAGGTTGACTAATTTTGTATTTTAATCAAACTCCATTAGTACTGTACATTTCTGATCACGGGATTTATGTACTGATTCATGGTTTTCTCTGAAGTTCATCAAATATTGTTGACTCCCTGCTCTAGTTCATTAATGAAGCTGTTAAATAATATTCAATTCAGCACTGCTCCTGTCAATATCTCTGCAAAGAGCAAGACATGATGATTTTGTAACAATATTTCAATTTTCTTCTTCCTATTAGAGTTTGTATGCCTAAATCAATTTAAATTAATGGCATAATATTAATATTTCATGAAATAATGTATTAAACTATGTACTCACATGCTTAAATAGTACTGCTCTGCTGTTGAGTCCTGCATAATTTAGGTAATCAAACTTTCAAATATCACCTGCAATTGCTCAGTAATTTCTTAAGAATGGGTAATTAATATCAAGAATAAGTTCCTATTACCTCTTTGATTTTACTGGTTTAGGATATAACTAAATTCCTGCCATCTCACCCCATAGATGGGCTTCACTGAAGGTCTATCAAGCAACTCTCCAAATCTAGCTTCTGTACATGGACACTTAGCCCTTCATTACAGTAAGAAAGGGAGTTAGGCAAACAAAAACCCAGGTCCAGACGGCTTCACAGCTGAATTCTACCAAAAATTTCAAGAAGAGCTAACACCTATCCTACTCAAACTCTTTCAGAAAATTGCAGAGGAAGGTAAACTTCCAAACTCATTCTATGAGGCCACCATCACCCTCATACCAAAACCTGACAAAGATGCCACAAAAAAAGAAAACTACAGGCCAATATCACTGATGAACATAGATGCAAAAATCCTTAACAAAATTTTAGCAATCAGAATCCAACAACACATTAAAAAGATCATACACCATGACCAAGTGGGCTTTATCCCAGGGATGCAAGGATTCTTCAATATCCGCAAATCAATCAATGTAATACACCACATTAACAAATTGAAAAATAAAAACCATATGATTATCTCATTTCAAGACATTTGCAAATTAACAAGTATTTTCCTCAGAATCTCTGCTTTTGTCACATCCACCATTCCTTGAATGAGCTGTGATCTTGGTATGTAGTTGGCTGTCATAAGAGACTGAATATCCCTTCACCAGACATGCTTACACATATGATGTGCACCAAAATGATGTGCTACTTGCAGAACTAAAAATGACAACATTCCCTGATTTCATTGAACTTTTCTCTTATTTCCACTTTAATTATTATAATATTAAAATCTACAGTGAAAATGTGACTCTTACAACAAGAAATAGTGTCAGTGGCTTCAATTATGATTTATGCTTAATAGACTCAGATTTTTCTTCTTCAGTGAATTTCAAATGCAACTGCTTATAAATTCCTTGGTCCTTGCAAAACTACAATGAGTTATCAACTCACACTAGTCAGAAAGTCCATCATCAAAAAATCTACAAACAATAAATGCTGGAGAAGGTAAAAAAGAATCTCTTATAAAGTTGATGGGAACACAAATTGATACAACCACTATGGAGAACAGTATGAAGATGCCTTAAAAAATTAAGACTAAAACTACCATATGATACAATAATCTCATAACCCAAATATCTCTGAAGAAACCATACATGAAAAAGACACATGTACCTCAATGTTCATTGAAGCACCAGTTCTAATAGCTAGGACATGAAAGCAACCTAGATATCCATTGATACATGAATGTATAAAGAAATTATGGCACATATATGCAATATAGCCTTTTAGGCTTCTCTGTCCATGGGATTCTCCAGGCAAGAATACTGGAGTGGGTTGCCATTTCCTTCCCCAAATGGAATATTACTCAGTCATATAAAGGAACATGTTTGAGTCAGCTCCAATGAGGTGGATAAGCCTAGAGCCTATTGTACAGAGTGAAGTACGTCAGAAAGAGAAAAACAAATACATGTATTAATGTATATATATGGAATCTAGAAAGACAGTACTGATGAACCTACCTGCAGGGTAGCAATGGTGATGCAGACATAGGGAACAAACTTGTGGACACAGTGGGTGAAAGAGAAGGTAGGATGAATGAGAGAGTAGCATTAAAAGATATACATTACCACATGTAAAATAGATAGCCAATGGAAATTTTCTGTATAATGCAGGGAGCTCAAACCTGAGGCTCTGTGAAAATGTAAAGGGGTGGGATAGGGTGGAAGGTGGGAGGGATGTTTAAGAGGAAGGGGATAAATGTATACCTCTGACTGGTTCATGTTGATGCATGGCAGAAACCAACACAATATTCTAAAACAATTATACTCCAGTTAAAAATAAATAATAAAAACAAAATCTCTATCCCTTGGTTGCCTTCAGCACATATATGGAACAAAACTTAGTCCTTCTTTGACACTTGAAAGTTTGATTTCCATCTGTGTTTCCTATTTCAGTGAGTGAGTGAAAGTTGCTCAGTGGTGTCTGATTGTTTGTGACCCCATGGACTATACAGTCCATGAATTCTCCAGGCCAGAATCTGGAGTGGGTAGCCTTTCCCATTTACAGGGGATCTTCCCAATCCAGGGATCAAACCCAGATCTCTCACATTGCTGGCAGATTCTTTACCAGCTGAGCCACAAGGGAAGCCCAAGAATACGGGAGTGGGTAGCCTAGCCCTTCTCCAGTGCATCTTCCCAACGCAGGAATCAAACTGGGGTCTTTTGCATTGCAGGCAGATTATTTACCAACTATCAGAGAAGTCCCTATTTCAGTGAAAGGAACTATAGATTACCTATTATCTTCTCTGTTTGCCTGTCTTTTGCTCTGTCCTATGCAATGTACAGTTACTATAAAGTTAAGCTTATCTTTTAAGTACATTCACATATCACAAACCACATCATTAACAGTGTAGTCCATTCAGTCACATTAGTTGGGGTTTCCCAGAGGAAAAAGACCAATGCAGTGTTTCATATATATATATAATCAAACCCAAGTCTGTGGCATTGCAGGCAGATTCTTTACCTACTGAGCTATGAGAGAAGCTCATGATTATATAGGTTGGCAAGTCTAAAAGCTGTTTGCTAGCAGAATTCTCTCTTGTTTGAGGGAAGCCAATATGTAGATATATTCAGGTCAACAATTGATTGGGTGAGGCTTATTGGTGTTAGGGAGGGAAACCTACTTTACTCAAAGTCCACTGATTTAAATGTTAATCTTACCCAAAAATGCCTTCAGAGAAACATCCAGAATAACTTCCAATTCATATCTGGGTACCATGGCCCAGTAAATGTGACACACAAAATTAGCAACCACATCAGTCATGTTCTCCCTCACTGAAATTGTCAAACTCTCCTTGTGGTTTTCTCACCTCTGCTTGTGTCCTCTGTGCTGCTGCTGCTAAGCCGCTTCAGTCGTGTTCGACTCTGTGCGACCTCAGAGATGGCACCCCACCAGAAGCCCCCATCGCTGGGATTCTCTAGGCAAGAACACTGGAGTGGGTTGCCATTTCCTTCTCCAATGCATGAAAGTGAAAAATGAAAGTGAAGTTGCTCAGTCGTGCCGACTCTTAGCGACCCCATGGACTGCAGCCTATCAGGCTCCGCCATCCATGGGATTTCCCAGGAAGAATATTGGAGTGAGGTGCCATTGCTTTCTCCTGTGCCCTCTGTAGGTGGTTATTAAAACAATGGCATTAAATAACACAATGGTTATACAACACAATTATATCAGTGTCCATTCAAAACATGCATTCAGTCAGTTAATCTCTTATTGAAGAAAGTCACTGAATAATCAAAATTTCAAGGAGGTAATTGCAACTACTCAGTGAATTCTGTATCATGATTTATTTCATCTTTTGTTCTAAGTATATCTAGCTCATTCTATTTTTATATGAATCTTCATATAAAATCCATCTTCATATGGATACATTTAACTGATACTTCAAAACCAGCTTGGATTCCCTAAACCACTTAAGGAAGGTTTTGTCACAAGTATTTCCATAGCAACTTGATTATTCCCTTTACACCCATGAACTATCTTCCTATGTAATTTTTAAGGTCCTTTTCTCTTTCCTGTAATTGTCAAATTTCAGGAAGGCAATGTGTTCCCTCATACTCATATTGTGGCCACTACTTACCCTGAGCTGGAACTACAATTTGCATTAGTTCTTAAGATTTATTTTTGAATGAATGAATGCATGACGTATGGATGACATCTGGTGAAATTATGGTTCAGATGTAAAACTTCTGATTCTAAAATTAGAAATGTTTAAAATATGCCACATTGATTCTATTACATATAAAGGTAAAAGAAAACAGAGGTATAACACATGTTTGAAAAGAAGATATATCAAACAAGGTAAGTGTGAAACAATTAAGTCTCTCATCTGAAAGGTTATATTTGTAAGCTCTGAATATTGGTGTAGAAATCTGATACTACATTTAAGTTCCTAATCTGTCACATGCCAGAATATGTAATCTTTAGCCAATTTTAACTTTTCTCCCCAGTGACTTTAAATTTAAATTCAGGCAATTATTCATTTTGTTTACCATCCTTTCCCTATCTGGTCACCATCTATATGCTGGTTTTAGGGAGAGAAGTCACATTTCTAATTTTAGACAAGCATCAACTCTGTTATTCAAGGAGATTCAATTCATTCCAATTGACATTTGGTCATGCACAAAGATGCCCAACAAGTCAGCAGCAACTATCTCACCATACCAGAATCAGCTGAATCATGATCCACTTACGTCCTCCACATTTTTCTTGCCCAGACTAGCTTTCACATATTCACTGGGCCACCCTCATCTATTTAATATTCATAACTCTATGTACAAAATGAAAATCTTATAATTAGTGACAAAGGATAAATCAAATTAAAAAAATAATAGCAGTCAATCAGAGGTTAATAAACCTACAGCCTGTTTTTGTGAATAAACATTTTGTGGAGGATTGTTTTTGTGCAATGTAGGCAGAGTGGAATAGTTGTGACATAAACCAGAAGGCTGCAAAACCAAAAATATTTACTCTTTGTTCCTTTAAAGAAAACTTGCTGACCCATGAATTACACTGATGGAATATTCCAAGAGCTAAGAAGAAATGAGAGAACAATTGTAAGTTCTCTCAAAGAAAATAATGACATTCTAGAGATTTATACCCTTATAAATTACCATTAAAAGTATAGGTGAAATAAAAACATTGCTAGAAGGAAAGCTATTAGAATTTATCACTGATATATGCTTGCTAATAACCAGGAAATTATATACCTAGAGAAAGAGGAAAATAAGTGCAGATGGCAGGAGTGAGATGACATAAGTAATGAATTAGTAAGCGGTAAAACCTAAACATAAAATTAAGCATTGACTATGTAAAAAACAGTAATGATTGATTTAGAGTTTTCAAATATAGTATGCAAGAAAATAGTTGGCAAAAATAACATATAAGGTAGATTGTTATTTTATTCTGGAAATAGATATTCTGATTAGCTCTACACATTGTTTGGTCAAATTGGTTTAGAATTTAATTCATCCTAAAAAGAAGACACATTTATACAATACTTCAAAATAAGATTCAGGGCAAAGACAGTTCCATTGAATAAATACAATAAATTAGTATAAACAAATATAAATAAGTACAAATGTTTTAGCAATAAAAATGTACAAGTAGATCAACAGAACAGAATAAAGAGCTCAGATATAGAACTACATAAATGGAGACAACTAATCTTTGACAAAAGGGCAAAGGCAACTTAGAAATAAGATTTGCTGTCTTTTTAACAAATGATTCTGGAGCATATAGACACCTCCATGCAAAAAAGTGAATTGAGCCACAAACTTTATCCTTCTTGCAAACTTTAATTGAAATTGGTTTATAGATACAAATTTAAGACACTAAACTCTAAACTTCTGCAGTAGGGAGGAGCAAATCTAGGTTCATACTAAATGTTTATTTTCCTGTGCTTATTCATGCTGACACTGCACATTCTGTAAAAGCACATTGCTTATAGCATGAAATATACAGGAAGCCTAATCTCAGGGGTCTGACCTCCAAGAGTCCATTCATATAGAGACAGACATTTGCAGAACAGAGAACAGCATTTTTCTTGTTGGAGGTTTATAGGAATATCATGACCTGACCTACATGGACAGATGAAAGAACAAAGGAATCCCACAACAGGAAGTCTTCAAAAACTAACCATGCCCATTTGTCACCTTACTTTTAAAAGTGCTTTGCTGAAACCCTTCCAGGAATTGGGGACTTTTCTGGGGTGGGGGGCCAGTGGAGATGGGGGGTGGAGTCAGGGGGACAGGTATAAGCCACACTTCTTCTTATTTGGCCTTTCAATAAAATTTTCCCTGCTCCAGACTTCAACATTTCAGTATTGTTTGGCCTCACTGTGCATTTGACACAGAAAATTGACATTTGATAACCCTTCTAGTGGAAAACACAGGATAAAATATAGGCAACTTTGGACACAGCAATGACTTTAAGGTATAAGAACATGATCTACGGGAAAAAAAAATGTTAAGTTGGATTCAATTAAAACTAAATCATCTGCCTTGTCATAGACTCTGTTAAGATAATTAAAACCAAGTCACAGGCTCAGAGAAAATATGAGCAAAATTCTGTCTGATAAAGAACTTGAATCCAAAATATACAATGGACACTAAAAACTCAGAGGACCCAATTTGAAAATGGACAAATGATGACATAGCTTATCAAAGAAGATACAAAGACGACAAATAAGCATTCAGAAAGATGTTCAACATTATATATATTCAGTTCAGTTCAGTCGCTCAGTCGTGTCCGACTGTTTGCGACCCCATGAATCGCAGCACGCGAGGCCTTCCTGTCCATCACCAACTCCCGGAGTCCACTCAGACTCACATTTATCAAGTAAGTGATGCCATCCAGCCAGCTCATCCTCAGTCATCCTCTTCTCCTCCTGCCCTCAATCCCTCCCAGCATCAGAGTATTTTCCAATGAGTCAACTCTTCGCATGAGGAGGCCAAGGTACTGGCGCATCAGTTTTAGCATCATTCCCTCGAAAGAACATGCAGGGCTGATCTCCTTCAGAATGGACTGGTTGGATCTCCTTGCAGTAAATTAAAACAACAGACTATCAACACATCCCTATCAGAATGAACAAAAGCCGAAGCACTAAGAACACCAAACACTGAGGAAGGTGTGAAGTGATAGAAGCTCTCATTCATTGCTGATAGAAATACAAAATGATACAACCACTCAAAAAGAGAGTTTGGCAGTTTCTTATAAGATAACATTGTCTTACAATTCAGCTGTTGTATTCCTTGGCATGTACTCAAATGTGTTGGAAATTATGTCTATATACAAACTTGCAAGTGAACTTTTATAGAAGCTTTATTCATAAGTGTCCCATATAACAAGATATCCTTCAATAGAAAAGTGAATAAACAACTTCTGGTATATCTGTACCAAAGAATATATTCAGTGTTAAAAAGAAGTGAGCTATTAAGGTGTGAAAAGACATGGAAGAAACTTAATACATATTACTAAGTGAAAGAAATCAGCCTGATAATGTTAAATATTACATAATGTGAATCATTCTGAAAAAAAAATGAAAAGACAGCATAAAAAATACTGAATGGCTGCCAGAAACTTGAGGAGGAAGAGAGATGAAAAAAAATGAGCTCAATGAGTCTTCTTCAGGCAGTGCAACTATTCTATGGGGCATTTAAATGATGGCTATGTTACCAAATGGCAACCCACTCCAGTACTCTTGCCTGGAAAATATCATAGATAGAGAAGCCTGGTGGGCTACAGTCCATGGGACCGCAAAGAGTTGAACACGATTGAGCGACTTCCCTTTCACTTTTAAATTGTATGAACCCTGATCAGGCCCTAGTGTAGCTTGAGGCTCTTTGCCTTGAGGGAGAGGGTTATTTTTCCTCTTGGGTTCAAAGCCAAGATCCGCACAGCATAAACTATATTCACTGGCAAGAGAATGGAGAAGAGGGAACTAAGTTCACAGATCAAGGTCTCCCTGATGTGGGAGAGCAATTTAATTTTAAAGCATAAAGACAAATGTAGGAGTGAGGCAGATGCTGAGAGGCAGAGGGATTAATCTACACAGGAAGAGGCAGGGCTTTTTTGAGAAAGGGGGCTACCACTCCCATCTTATCCTTTTTGATCCTTAAGGTCCAGCCCTGACCATAGACAATGGGCAGGTGTGTTGTTTAATATCTTAATATAGGAAAATCTACATATAAAGAGACTCAGGGTCTGTCAGATTCTTAGCCACTTGGCCCCTCCAGGTTCTTCTTTTGTTTGTTTATTTATAGTTTCGTTCCTTATCTGATACCCACTGCCATATTCTGGCCTGAAGAATTCCAGGGACCTTATACTATCAGTTCAGTTCAGTTGCTCAGCCCTGTCCAACTCTTGGCAACGCCATGAATCACAGCACTCCAGGCCTCCCTGTCCATCACCAACTCCCGGAGTTCACTCAGACTCACATTTATCAAGTCAGTGATGCCATCCAGCCATCTCGTCCTTAGTCGTGCCCTTCTCCTCCTGCCTCCAATCCCTCCCAGCATCAGAGTCTTTTCCAGTGAGTCAACTCTTCACATGAGGTGGCCAAAGTACTGGAGCTTCAGCTTCAGCATCATTTCTTCCAAAGAAATTCCAGGGCGACCTACTTCAGAATGGACTGGTTGGATCTCCTTGCAGTCCAAGGGACTCTCAAGAGTCTTCTCCAACACCACAGTTCAAAAGCATCAATTCTTTGGCACTCAGCTTTCTTCACAGTCCAACTCTCACATCCATACATGACTACTGGAAAAACCATAGCCTTGACTAGACGGACCTTAGTCTGCAAAGTAATGTCTCTGCTTTTGAACATGCTATCTAGGTTGGTCATAATTTTTCTTCCAAGGAGTAAGCATATTTTAATTTCATGGCTGCAATCACCAGTGATTTTGGAGCCCCCCAAAATAAAGTCTGACACCATTTCCACTGTTTCCCCATCCATTTCCCATGAAGTGATGGGACAGGATGCTATGATGTTCGTTTTCTGAATGTTGAGCTTTAAGCCAACTTTTTCACTCTCTTTCACTTTCATCAAGAGGCTTTTTAGTTCCTCTTCACTTTCTGCCATAAGGATGATGTCATCTGCATATCTGAGGTTATTGATATTTCTCCCAGCAATCTTGATTCCAGCGTGTGTTTCTTCCAGTCCAGCATTTCTCATGATGCTCTCTGTGTAGAAGTTAAATAAGCAGGGTGACAATATACAGCTTTGACGTACTCCTTTTCCTATTTGGAACCAGTCTGTTGTTCCATGTCCAGATCTATCTGTTACTTCCTGATCTGTGTATAAGTTTCCCAAGAGGCCAGTCAGGTGGTCTAGTATTCCCATCCCTTTCAGTATATTCCAGAGTTTATTGTGATCCACACAGTCAAAGGATTTGGCATAGTCAAGAAAGCAGAAACAGATGTTTTTCTGGAACTTTCTTGCTTTTTCCATGATCCAGAGCATGTTGGCAATTTGATCTCTGGTTCCTCTGCCTTTTCTAAAACCAGCTTGAACATCAGGGAGTTCATGGTCCACGTATTGCTGAAGCCTGGCTTGGATAATTTTGAGCATTACTTTACTAGCATGTGAGGAGTGCAACTGTGTGGTAGTTTGAGCATTCTTTGGCATTGTCTTTCTTTGAATTAGAATGAAAACTGACCTTTTCCAGTCCTGTGGCCACTGCTGAGTTTTCCAAATTTGCTGGCATATTGAGTGCAGCACTTTCACAGCATCATCTTTCAGGATTTGAAACATCTCAACTGGAATTCCATCCCTCCACTAGCTTTGTTCATAGTGATGCTTTCTAAGGCCCACTTGACTTCACATTCCAGGATGTCTGGCTCTAGGTGAGTGATCACACCATCATGATTATCTGGGTTGTGAAGATCTCTTTTGTACAATTCTTCCGTGTATTCTTGACACCTCTTCTTAATATATTTTGCCTCTGTTAGGTCCATACCTTTTCTGTCCTTTATCGAACCCATCTTTGCATGAAATGTTCGCTTGGTATCTCTAGTTTTCTTGAAGAGATCTTTAGTCTTTCCCATTCTGTTCTTGTCCTCTATTTCTTCACATTGATTGCTGAAGAAGGCTTTCTTATATCTTCTTGCTATTCTCTGGAACTCTGCATTCAGATGCTTATATCTTTCCTTTTCTCCTTTGCTTTTCGCCTCTCTTCTTTACACTGCTATTTGTAAGGCCTCCCCAAGACAGCCATTTTGCTTTTTTGCATTTATTTTCCATGAGGATATTCTTGATTCCTGTCTCCTGTACAATATCTCGAACTTTCATCCATAGTTCATCAGGCACTCTGTCTATATGATCTAGGCTCTTAAATCTATGTCTCACTTCCACTGTATAATCATAAGGGATTTGATTTAGGTCATACTTTCATGGTCTAGCGGTTTTCCCTACTTTCTTCAATTTGAGTCTGAATTTGGTAATAAGGAGTTCATGATCTGAGCCCCAGTATGCTCCTGGTCTTGTTTTTGTTTCTCCATCTCTGGCTGCAAAGAATATAATCAATCTGATTTCAGTGTTGATCATCTGGTGATGTCCATGTATAGAGTCTTCTCTTGTGTTGTTGGAAGAGGGTGTTTGCTATGACTAGTGCATTTTCTTGGCAAAACTCTTATTAGTCTTTATGATGTTGCAAAGAGTCGACATGACTGAGTTTCACTTTCACTTTTCTTATCTGAGGACTCTTTAAGTTAAAGATTTATATAAACTCCTGCTAAAGGGTGAGTGAAGACAACGGCAACCCATTCCAGTATCCTTGCCTGGAAACTCCCATGGACCAAGGAGCCTGGTAGGCTGCAGTCCATGGGGTCACTAGGAGTTGGAGATGACTGAGCGACTCCACTTTCACTTTTCACTTTCATGCATTGGGGAAGGAAATAGAAACCCACTCCAGCGTTCTTGCCTGGAGAATCCCAAGGACAGAGGAGCCTGGTAGTCTGCCGTCTACGGAGTCGCACAGAGTTGGACACGACTGAAGCAACTTAGCAGCAGCAGCAAAGGGTGGGTGAAGTATTGTGAGCAAGGACAATCCTTCTAAAGGCGTGGGTTGTTTGTTGTGAGCAAAGACATGGAACAACTCTGGCAGCAGATATATGACATTTGAAAAAAATGTTGAAAAAACAGATATTATGGATTCTAAGGTACACTATGGGCTTTAGTTAATGTGCTAACACCAGTTTATAAACTGTTACAAACATATGACATTAAGGCAAGATGTTAATAATAAGAAAAATTGTGCAGGTGTCAAGGGAGAATATGGAAACTGTTTGTGTCTATCCTTGATGTCCAAAATTTCTATAAATCTAAAAATGCACTGAAATAAAATAATTTAATTTAAATAAGAAATAAATGTAAATAATGTAAAGATATTAAATAAATCCAGCCTTTGAAATAAAATGTCAGTTCAAGGGAGAAAATCTAGCTGTGTTCTTGTACCATGCAGGCCTTCAAGGCCTGTGCTCTCCCAGCTTCAAGATGGAAGAAAGAGCCTGGAGTCAACAACAAAGACATCAATTATTTCATGGGTAGGGAAGCTTACTCATCTGAAGCAGGGTCCTGGAGTGACACCCTACTGCATGCGGAGGATAGGATAGTGCTTGGCAGCAATCTTAGCTCTCAGAAGGGAAGGGGAGATTACCAGTTATAGGGGAGTTGAGTTCAGGTGACTCATTACTTATCATGGAAACCAGAAGAGGGCCATGCCTCACACTGTCCCTTTAATCAGAATGATTTCTAGCTGGGCCTGGGCTGGGTATTTAGGAAGGTCATTTATGTGCAGAGGGTGCAGGTGAAGCAGGTACTGGTCTGGCTGAGGAGGTACAGAGAGCAAGAGAAAAGTGATCTTGAGTGTCCTGACCATACCATTATTTTTTAATAAAAGACATTGAAAAGACAAATGGAGATAAAGTACAAAAGGAGAGGAAAAGGAAGAGATTTTTAACAGGAATCAAATCCACATTCTGGGGCAAAGAGTCACAAAGCCAAGTGTTTATCGTGCAGGGGACTTGGTGGGGGGGAGGGACTGATACTTTTCAAGTATAGCATTGCTCTCTCCAAGTGCAGGAATGTAGAAGGGATGGGAGTGACTTGGGTGAATTTGATGGACAGAAACAGAAGAGAGTTGTGGAGAGGTTTACTCTTCTATTCATTCTCAAGGAACAATCATGGACCATTCTTTACTTTACCAGGTGGGCTTCCAGGTTCTGGGGATAGGAAAGTACACGAAAGAAGCATATCCTACCACCATGGACCTTACCTTGGGGAGAACAAGAATGAAGTGAAAAGGATGGACTGCCAAGCCAAGGAGCCCTGGAGCCCAATGACTTCCTATCCCAGCTTGAAAGCTGACAGCCATTCCTGACAATCTGGAGATTTTTCTTTAATTAATGTTGATGCAGATGCTACTTACAGAGTATAACAAAGTGTCTAATATATAGTGTTAGGGACTCAATACAGTTTATTTTTTTCCATACATTGCTTTTTTGCCTTGTAATATTTTACCTTGTTTCACTGTAATATTAACCTTTCTTCACCTTCTCATTTTTTCTGCATTTCTCCAATTTATTGTGCCTGTCTTATTTATTAATTTTATTTTACCTAATTTAAAAACAATTTAAAAAACAAATTACATGTGGCTTTTGCAGCTAGTATATAATAGCATTTTATGCATTTTATAATTGATTAATCAGTCTTTTCCCTCTCATTGTCACTTATGCTTTATTTTTGTCTTTTTTTTTGTTTGTCTTTTTTTTGGTTTCTTATTTTCACTTTATGAATCTGTAGATTGTAGACTGGGTGTGTGTGTGTACATGCAAATGTACTTGCATAGACATGTATGCAATACTAGCAAGTTTATTGTCTAATACTTAACAAAGAATTAAAGAACATCTCTAGAATCAATTATTTTTGTAGTAAAGCAAATAATCTGCAACAACCAAACACACACACACAACATTTATACATCCTTACCATTGGCCAGTGTCTCTTGGCGCAAACCTTAATTGTTTATTGTGCGAGTTTAGACACTATAAGTATCATTGTTTTGTATGTTTTTATAGTGTAACTTCACAAGTAAGAGAAGGTGATTATGTTACTAAATTGATCACCAAGAGGAATTTAGTCTCCCCTCAAACTCCTGGGATGATGAAAGGGTGGGAAAGGGAACATTGATGTCAGTATTTTAATATGAGATAGGGGCTGACTCAAAAGCTGGAGAGCTAGTGTGTACTCAATTATGCATAATTTCTGTAATTTTATTGGGGGTAGAATGAAGCAAATGTGCTCAAACATTACTTCAATTTAACACATTCATTTTAAAAGTGTTTTTCTTTTTATGTTTTAAGATCTTTTCTTAAGCCCTCGCTGGATATTTTTACTCATTCATTTCTGTTTTCTGACCTTTGAAAGACAGGAGGTCTTTTTCCATGAGCAGTTTGAGGAGATCTGCCTGCATTTCCTCCTTGCCTGACTCAGTGTTGTCAGATGAACTCACCTGCAAGGCTGGTGGCTGTAATTTTGCATGATCCTTTCCTCATCCAGGCACCTGGATGGAAAAAGTAATATGGGTAGTTCTGGCAGGACAGTTTCATCTCCCTCAGCTTTCCTGTTTGTTGTTGAAATGGCCGCTTTAGAGGTTAATGTTTGTATTTTTTATTTATTTTTTTCCTTTAATTCAGCATTGGCTTTCCTTATCATCCATGAAAAGAAGTAGCATGACCATGTCTGGACTCCATCCCTACATACTACAGAAAAAGTCTGTTCCATCCAGGAATATCTCTTCCATATTCAGACTGTAATCTACTCATGGTTTTCTGTGTAGCGCCAGCACCTCAACAGAGCCACTGCTCTAAACTAGCAGAGACTGCAAAAGCTAAAGGACTTCACTTTTTTCTCAGTATCTTGCACAATTCCTCAACTCTTCAATTTAAAAGGTTTCTGATGTCTGCATACCACTTCCCAGCCAGTGGACAAGGAGTATCTGAAAGTAAGACCACAAAATTCTTCTTAAATTTCTAAATATATTACTCATCAGATGAGGTGAGCAGTAAGTTAGCTGCAGTTTATTCTACAAGCTAGTATTTATTAGGGCTTCCCAGGTGACACAGTGGTAAAGAATTCATCTGTCAAGGAAGGAGACACAAGAGACAAGAGTGCAATCCCTGGATCACGATGATCTCCTGGAATATGAAACAGCAACTCATTCCAGTATTCTTGTCTGGAGAATCCCAAGGACAGAAGAGTCTGGTGGGCCTCAGTCCATGGGGTCCCAAAGAGTGGGACACAACTGAATGACTGAGCACACACAGTATTTATTAAAATGTAACAGATCCTGCAAGGAAAATCTTGCATTTTAAACAATAAAATAGTATTTTGAGGAAGGAAAGGAAGAGGAAAGTCGCTCAGTCGTGTCTGACTCTTTGCGACCCCATGGACTGTAGCCTATCCTCTGCCCATGGGATTTTCCAGGCAATAGTACTGGAGTGGATTACTATTTCCTTCTCCAGGGGATCTCCCCAACACTGGGATCGAACCCAGGTCTTCCGGTTTGTAGACGCTTTACTGTCTGAGCCACCAGGGAAGCTTGATAGTATTAGTAATAGTATTAGTGGAATATAAGGATGTTGCCAGAGACACAGAATATTTTGACTTTTGGCAAATAGTCTTTCAATTTTGTTAGAGACAGATAACTCAGGTAGAGATAAGTAAGCTTAAAATAAACGTTACTAATTAATGAAAAAGTTTGTGTGCTTTGAGATTCTATACTTGGTTTATAGTGTTAGAATGTATTTATTTTTATTTGCATAAGGGTGAAATTGCCAAAAATTAACTGGAATTGATAACAATTGGAAACTGATCCTGTTTATATGTATAGTGTAGAATTTAAAATTAGATAAATAATCTGAAGGAAATAGCAATATCATACAAATTATTTTTATATCAATAAACACAAACAATCACATGTGACTTCAACATATGAAGGAAACATTCACTCATGACTCTCAAAAAAAAATTATTCTCCAATATGTCAGAAACTATCCTAGGTACTATAAATACAAGCATTATATTTACGCCCTGAAGGCTTTCACAATTAGTGAGAGGGATGGACTTATGTGAAATCCAAGACAGTACAGTGAAATGTGTGGGACTAGACATTTCTACAGGTTGGAGTAAGAGAGAGTAGAATTAGGAAATTAATTGTGTTGAGGGGGCAGTCAGAGAAAGGAGTCTATTTTGGAGCATAGTTTTACTGACTGGATGCCATCTAACTTTCCTCTCAGCCCTGCTATTTATGATTCTACTAATGCTAGGGAGTCACACTGATGAGACCACTGACATTAAGTGTTTATTAAGGATATTTACAATTCCTGATAGTGGTTAAGCATTGAATATACATATTAAATGTAAATCTATCATTTGGGGATAGCATCATGGGTTCATAACTCCTCGTTAATTTACATGTGATCCTATGTAAATAGCAAAATTAATTTGTTTTAATCCCTAAAATGGATTTATAAACATGGCTGCCATCAAATTCTTAACATAGTTTATAACACAAATTGTTCCTCTGCTTGTTAGATCTGTCTCATTCTGTCAGTATGTCAATATTATTTATTTCTGAAATTGTCATCTTATACTTTAGGCATGTCCTTTAATCTGATCATTATGGCTCTGGACTTTAATTAAAATATTGATTTCAACAGAGCAGTAAATAGAGCCCTCTTCAGAGACTACTTTCAACTTAGACATTCTCTTAGGCAAGAAGATATAAATCAAGTTGGTTAAACACTTTTCTAAGTGCATATAAACCTGTAATCTGATAACACTCTTAATAACAGATTGATTTCACTTATATCTAGAAATATGTTTTAAGTATATTAAGTCTTTTGGATTTGACCTGATATATATATTATATCAGGTGAAATTGCCAAATTTATATATATATATTTGTTGTTGTTCAGTCACTCATGTGTGTCTGTTTGTGACCCAATGGGCTGCAGCACTTCTGGTTTCCCTGTCCTTCACCATCTCCTGGAACTTGCTCACACTCATGTCCATTGAGTCAGTGATGCCATTCAACCATCTCATCCTGTTTTCCCCTTTTCCTTCTGTCTTCAATCTTTCCCAGGATCAGGATTTTTCTAATAAGTTGGCTTTTCACATCACATGGCCAAATTATGGAGTCACTCAAATGGAAACAGTAAATGCCGGGATCCAGCCCTGGTGGATCCAGGGTGATTCAAAAGTGGAGACAGAGTGAGCAAGAAAAACACTTATTGAGAAATATAAGATTAGATTAGGAAATAATAGTATAGTAGGAAAATTGAGATGGAGAAAAGAAGGCTGAATAACTTGGTTTATGTGGAATACCAATCACCACCTACGTAGGCCACAGGCGTCTTTCCATTCTCCCGAAGGAGAGGAGGCACTGAGGCCTCCCTGGTCCGATCTTAGAAGCCCAAGCATAATTAGTAGGCTTGGTGAGTACCCACTCCCCAGATGGAAATTCAGCCAGAAGAGGAAAGAAAGAATGACACGGGGGGAATCAGCCTTTCCAGAAACTGGTCCCCTTTTCTTTATTTTCAGGTTTGCTTATATACCATTTTTCCACATAGGGATGAATACAGAGTCACGTGGGGGTCAGCAGTCCTGACCTTTTATCAAAATCAGGTGCTTTACACAAAAAAAGGTCTTAGGGGTTTTACATCATCTTCTGGCCATGAGGCCTGCTGACACTTCATGACCCTCTCTTTCTGATAAACAAAAAATTCATTTTTCCAAGGGTGTTTTTTCTTAAACCAGGCACCACCCTCCAGATAAAGGTACATTCCTATAGGGTAAGGGTGTAATGAGTTACAATCAAGAAAGGAATTTATCTAACCCAAGGTTAACATGATTAATCTTAAAGGTTAATACTTATTTCTCTTATATGCTAGTTATATTCATTATAAGGGCAGGGAATATGAAGATTTAGCAACAAAACATCAGCCCAACAAGTGAAATCCTTTCACCAATACAATTCCTAATCAACCCACTATACTAATAAATTCTAACTTCCCAAAAGAATCTGCCTTTAGTAAGTCTAAATCATCTCGTGCCTCTCGCTGTTGGGAGGCTGTAAACAATCACATTTGGCCTGACATTTGAACCTATACAGGCAGGCTAGATAACCTCCAGAAGAGTTCCTAAGCTGAAACACTCTTGTCACGCCCAGGAATTTTATCAACTGGAGCTGCAAGTTAACTCCTTCTCCGAGAGAAATGGTTATGGGGGAGAGGCCCCCGTAAAGGCAGAGGTGTAGGTGAGAGCATAAAACAGACTCTTGGTTTTGGGGGTAGATGCTTGGGAACAGGGGGTTTCCTGAGGCTTGATCACGCCTTTGCGTATGTCAAGCCTCCTTCCTCATGACCTTTGCCATGGGTGGAGTTCCTCACGCGGCCCCCGGCAAGTAAACATCAGGAAAAATTGGATCAGAACATAAGTTCTCAGAAGCCAACATCCAATCTCAGACCATCCACACCCTACCACAACTGGCTAAGGAAAATCTAAGAACTGAGGGCACAACCAGGAAAGGACATATTTTATTAATAAGACACCATTTTCTTTTTTTAAGTTAAGATATTTAATTCAAGCTTCAGAAGGGTCCCTCACTCAACTATGCTTAAGTGGAGAAAAGCTTCCCCACCACCACTTCCTGCTGTGTAGACCAAAATTCACTGACATTTTTTCTTTTTTCCTCTTTCTCTCTGGATTCAAGTCATTTAGTAAGTGAAGATGAGGATAAAAAAAAAAAAAAAAACAGCAAAGAACAGGAAATTTTAATGATGATGATTCCATTTAATTATTTTGGGCAAGATTATCTATATCATCACTTCTGCTAACCAAAAAGTCATTTAGTCGTGTCCAACTCTTCAACCACATGGACTATACAGTGTGTGGAATTCTCCAGGCCAGAATACTGGAATGGGTAGTATGTCCCTTCTCCAGGGCATCTTCCCAACCCAAGGATTGAACCCAGATCTCTAGAATTGCTGGCAGATTCCTTACCAGCTGAGCCACAAATGGCAACCCACCCCAGTACTCTTACCTGGAAAATTCCATGGACAGAGGAATCTGATAGGCTATAGGCCATAGGGTCGCAAAGAGCCAGACATGACTGGGTGACTTCACTTTCACTTTCTGCTAGCCAGAGCCCTGGGTCTGAATGGAGAATCTAGAAATTGGAAATTGATTCTCCAGAAGTAGCCAGTAGAGAGAAGAATATATATATATAGAATATATATATATA